>JANFCV010000026.1:4200000-4538980 GCA_024500475.1 Phthorimaea operculella
AAACACATTCTGCTAGCGCTCAAAGAAACGAAAAAAATCGCACTTGACACCTAACCTAGATTTAGTAAAAAATAAAAGTACAGATTTTCTTTGGCGGGAATTTGAATCAAGAGGGTGAAAATTTTTCAAAGAAAATTTTAAAATTGCTTTTTGCAGAATAAATTGATAATTTCTTAGTAAATTTAATTACTAGTAACTTATATTCTAATAGTGCAATAAAAAAGCAACACAGCTTTGCTGCCCAGCCATGGGTCGCAAAGGCAAACGTAAAAAGGGAAACGATGGCGGAGAGGTAAGCGAAGGAGAGGACCCCGCTATGAGCGATGATGCGGGCGACGACGATGTAGACAAATACAAGCCATACAAAACTGAAAACTACGTTCGTCAGTATCCGGAGGATGGCGGTGAGTTCGAATATATAGTAATTTACGAGAGCGCGGACGACAAGACGCCGATAGGTGAGAGAGACTTGATGGGCTTGGGAAGCGCATTGAAGCTTAGTAACAAAGGTATCAAGCAATTGAAAAGAATCAATCGTTACAAAATAGCGGTTATATTTGAGCGACCAGGGTTAGCAAATGCAGCTCTTAATAATCTCAAGTCTCAAAAGAGCTAAAGTTGAGGGCGACTATTCCAGCAAGATTAACGGAAGTGACAGGGTAATAACAAACGTTCCAACATACATGAGCAACAAAAAATATATGATGGAATTTCTAGTTGCAGAAATGTTGTATCTGTACGCCGATTCATGCGACGTTCCAAAGACGACGAAGGTAACTCCTGCTTGGTACCAACACAAGCGGTATCGATAACTTTCGCTAGTGCAGTACTTCCTGATTATGTGGATATTAACAGCTGGTATTTCGAAGTAAGGCCATACACGCCTCCTGTGAGCCAATGCCTGCGATGCCTGCGCTTTGGGCACATTGGTAAATTCTGTAAAAACGCCCAGAGGTGCTCAATCTGCGGTGATTCTCACAATTATAAAGATTGCGTAAAACGGCCAGAAGAAGCAGTCTGTGTTCACTGCAAAGGAAAACATGTTGCAATTGCCAAATCATGCCCAGTGAAAATTCAAAAGCAGAGGAGATAAAAGTTCAGATGCGCAGGGCCTCGTATTCTGAAGTTTTTAATAACAAAAACTTCCCCCCACTAAAAAGTAAAGTAGACCCAGTTCAACAATTGTTTAAATCGGAACAATTCATGAATCTTCTGATTTCTTCAATTATAAAAATTATTTCCGCTAGTAAAGATGCTGAAAATCCCATCCCAATCTCTACTCAAAGTATAAAAAGCGCTTTACTTGATTCATTCAGTATCAATAAAACCACAGACCATAAAACTAAGTAAATTCTAATTTATGGATCAGTTAAATATTGTTCAATGGAATGCTCAAAGTTTGTCTAGTAATTTACATGCTTTTACTTATTTTTAATATAATAATAATATTCATGTAGCACTTATTTCTGAAACCTGGTTAAAACCAGGAAAAAATTAAAATTAAAGGTTTTAACATCGAAAGATTAGATATAGGTACTAAACACAATGGTGTTGCTATATTAATACAAAATAATTTGCGTTACAATTTGTTAAACACACATTCTGATAACTCATTACAAAATTTGGCAGTTCAGTTACATTTCAACAATGAAATTATTACAATAATTAGTTTCTATAGTCCCACGTTGGCTTCTCCTTCCAACTTTACTTATTCCCGTCTTGATAGTTTGATTAAATCTGTACCGGGGCCTCTTATTATGGCTGGGGATTTCAATGCACACAGTACTTCGTGGGGTTGCACGTCAACTGATGCGCGTGGTATAATTTTGCAAGATGTGATTGATGATAATAATTTATGCCTCCTTAATGACGGCCAAGCAACTACTGTGGGTTCACATGTGTGGAAACCAAATGCATTGGATCTTACTCTCGTTTCTTCCTCATTATCATTACGTTGTAGCTGGTCAGTTCATGATGATCCAATGGGGAGTTATCATCTTCCCACTGTTACTAATATCCTTGGTTCTGTAAATAGAATTAACAATTCCAATTTAAATCAAGGAAATTACATCCGTCCAAATTTTTCAAATGTCGATTGGAAAAAATATCAAGAAATAGTTAGTGACAAATTAACTACTTTTAACTTTGACTTTGAACGACCCCAGGAATCCTATTCTAATCTCTGCTCTTTACTACTAAATTGTGCATTTGAGGCTAATCCCACAACCAGAAATAATTCAGTGCAGCCAAATTTAACACGTAGGAAAAGACCATGTTTGCCTTGGTGGAATAATGCCTGCACTTTAGCAGTAAATAATTCTAAAGCTGCTTACATTCAATTTAAAATGACCCAACATTAGAAAATTATATCTATTTTAAAAACAACAAGCTATTAAAAACTTACCATTAAAAGGAAAGAGAAGCTTCATGGATGGCTTTGTGTGAAACATTTAACCGGCAAACACCTCTGTCTGTAATATGGAAAACAATGCGCATGTTTAATAAATCTTTTCTGAATGTAATGTGATACGGTCTTCTAACACAGATTGGATACCAGCATTTTTAAATAAGTACACAACCGTTTCTCCAAATATTGTCACTACTACTGTTAACTCTCCAGTCACTGGTGGTAATGATTATTTAATTACACCTTTTACTTTAAATGAATTTATTAGTGCACTTAGCTCTAGAAGAGATACTGTTTTTGGTTTAGATCATATTCCATATAAGTTATTAAAAAATCTTTCATTGTCAAGTAAAAAAATGATTTTGGGCATATTTAACTTTCTTTGGTCTAATGACATAATTCCCACTGAATGGAAGGTTGATTGTTTAATTCCAGTTTTGAAACCTGGTAAAGATGCGGATAATTGTAATTCTTATCGACCTATAGCATTAACATCCTGTAGGGGAAACTGGGGACACTTGATCCCTGTGGGAGACATGGTACTTTTAATTTCCAGAAATTCTACCAAAGCTATGTTTATTAATGCTAGCAAAACTTTTTGTCTACGGTTTGGGAAAACTTTTTGTCACAGTCGGATGTGTCAACTATTCCATGTTCCAAAATGACAGGTCTTTAAATATTCTATGGCGGCGCAAGATCATTTTGACGAGTATTTGCAGGCTTTTATTTTATACAAATAAATGAAGATTTGCAAGAGAAACAGTTTCGTTATTAAGGATATTTCATTAGCAGTGAGTTTTGATTGAAAAATAACGTTTATATAAAGTATAAATTTTCTTTTGTTCTAAAGTATAAATTATTCCTATAAGGGAGACTTGGTACATTTTTTAAGGGACACTTGATTCTAGGATCAAGTCTCCCTTATGGGGATCAGTTAGTAAGAAAATTGTAATTCGGACTGATTGATTAAATATTGTGTATATTCAGGCTGTATGGAACATTGTTAATTAATATTTTCATTTGATAGCATTTTATCACTAATGTATTTTTCCTATGGGAGACATGATCCAAGACTGTTATAAAAGTTCAATTTTTTAATGGTTATATGATCGATTATAAACAGTTATTCATTACATTAGGTGTACTTGTAAATTATTAGATTACATTTGGGAGAGAAAACAAAACTAAACTTGATAAAATAGCCATTTACTTTTACCTAATGTTCCATGTGTCCCTGACTATGGAACACATGATCCTCACATATTTAATAAACAAAACCATGTCTCCCATAGTATGGGAGACTTGATCCGGGGCGGATCAAGTCATCCAACTAGGTGGATCATTTCTCCCTTATATACGGGACACATGGTGCAAATCTGTCTTACCAGTTTTCTTTAAATAACTTTTACAACTATGGTATAATCCTAACTACACATACACAAACGGTACTTGGTTAAATTATGCATCGTTTAGTGTAAACACGTTTTATATATGTTGAAAATTGTACACATGAGATCACAAAAACAAAGTGGGGGATCAAGTGTCCCCAGTCTCCCCTATAGGTAAAGTTTTTGAACAAATACTAAAACAAAGACTGGAATTTTTTATTGAATCTAATAAGTTATTACCTCCAAATCAGTTTGGTTTTAGACGTGGTCACTCTGCAATCGAAAGTTTGAATAATCTCTTTCTTGACATTCATCATTCCTTCTCATTTAATAAATTTGTTGTTTGTGTCTTCTTTGATATTGTTGGAGCCTTCAATAATGTTAATCACCATGTGCTTGCTGCGGAATTACAGTTGTTAGGTTTACCTGGAAAATTAATTAGTTGGATATTCAACTTTTTAAATGGTAGGCAAGTATATGTCAAGTTTAAAAATAATTTATATGGACCACAATCGTCATATTTAGGTGTCTGTCAAGGTGGAATTTTAAGTCCTTTGCTGTTCATCTTGTATATTAATAAATTAAATAGTATACTGGGTACCAAGTAAGAAATTTACAATTTGCTGATGATTTAGCTATATATTGTATTGGGTCTAACATGCAAGCAACAGAAATCAAATTAAATTTAGCATTAGAAAGATTAAAAACATACTTTGATTATTTACATTTAAGTGTTAGTCTAGAGAAAACTAAAGTTGTGATCTTTAGTAGATCTAGACTTTTAATATCTCATATATATTATGATGGTAGCTTATTGCCAGTAGAAGATGAAGCAAAATTTCTTGGAGTAATTTTTACTAGAAATTTATCATGGAATAAGCATGTAAGTTATGTGTCAGATAGAGCTTCTAGAGCTTTTAATATTCTTAAATCCTCGCTAGAACATCATGGGGGGCTGATCCTAAAGTTTTACTTATGTTATATAAGTCTGTGGTACGTTCCCACTTTGAATATAGTTTTCTTTGTTATGCTTCCAATCCTATTTTGGTTAAAAAGTTAGAAACTTTACAGAATAAAAATTTACGTTTAATAACAGGTGCAATGAAAACAACACCTATTGTTTCTATGCAAGTTGAATGCAATATACCTCCATTGATGTTAAGATTTAAATATCTCAAATTTAGATTTCTACTGAAATTATTTTCTTTTACTCACCATTCCTTATTAGAGAAAATCGCTGAAAATCAAACTTTGGCCTCTGCATCTACTTCAATTAAATTCCCCTTTATTCTGCTTGATTATTCTGAAATAAAAGTTTTTATTGAGAGGCATAACATTCACAAATCTGACAAGTTGGCATGTTACGAAGGAGCTTTTGAAAGCAAATTTTGCAATATGAATATAGTTATAGATAACTCCATTAGAACTAGAGAAGAGCTATATGAGAAACTATCATTATGGCCACAATACCAGCATATTTACACTGATGGCTCAAAAACTGATACTGGTGTCTCTCTTGCATACTATCACAGTGCCTTGAAGACAGGAAATGGATATAAACTACCAAAAACCTGCAGTATATTTACGGCAGAAGCTGCAGCAATTCAAGCCGCTTTAGAATATATAAACAATTTAAATCACTCTTTCCCTAAATGGCTTATTATTAGTGACAGTATGTCAGTTTTATCAGCTTTAAAGAATAACACTCTGAGTACAAATTATATTATTTATAAAATTAAACAGCTGTGGCAAACACTATACAACGCCAATGTTTCAATTGAATTTTTATGGTCTCCAGCACATAAAGGTGTGTCAGGTAATGAAACAGCTGACTACCTTGCCAGAACAATAAACAATAGCTTAATTGGACAACCCAGAAGAATGTCACTTCCATGGAGAGATTTAATCCCATTGATTCAAGAGGAAATTAGGCAAAGCTTGATAAATCAACATCAAATTATAATACAAGAAAAAGGTGCATGGTATGCTGCAATCAATAAGAATCTTGGAGAGAAACCCTGGTTCGCTAAGAATAATACCTTTATAAAAAGAAGATTCTTCACACAAATATGCAGGTTACGATTTGGTCATTGTAAATTTAAAGCCCATCTACACCGCATGAAAATTATTAACTCACCTTTATGTACAGATTGCTCTCTAAATGAAAATCAAACGCTGGAACATATATTTTTCAACTGTCCTGCTTTAAATATTAACCGAATTTTATTATAGTCCGGCTAGTTCGTGCGCGACCTTCCCTAGGGGTGACAGACGTTGGGGGGCGAGATGTCAGCGGGTAGCGGGGAAGGGTGACGCGCGCATCCGCGCTGCACGTCATATTAAAATGACGTGCTTCCTCGCTCCCCGACCGTCTGTACCCCGCAGGAAGGTCGTGCACGAAGTTGTCAAACTATAATTGACAAGCTGCAAGATATTTACAAAGACAGTATCCCGCCTTCGCTTCAAGAACTTCTATCGAACCCTGCCACTTTTAATCCAATATTTGACTTTATTATCTCCACGGTTGGAGAGCTTTGACATGGATTTAACCCGGACATGGAATTTTATGAACCTGAAAATTACACAAGAATATATAGAAGAAATGGCATTTTTGCCTTGTTTTTATTGGAAATAAGAAATGAACTATAGAAGAATTGGCATTTAATGCCTTATTTTTGAAAAGATAACAGAAAGAACTAATAAAAGACTAGGCTGTATGGCTAGTACCATTGCCTATCCTGATGGATGAATTTTTAAAACAACAACAAAAATGTGGTGTCGAAATGACGGGAAAACAAATTAAAACCACAGAATCAGTTAAAGAAAGGATTCTTTGGCGGGAATTTGAATCGAGAGGGTGAAAATTTTTCAAAGAAAATTTTAAAATTGCTTTTTGCAGAATAAATTGAAAATTTCTAAGTAAATTTAATTACTAGTCACTTATATTCTAATAGTGCAATAAAAAAGCAACACAGCTTTGCTGCCCAGCCATGGGTCGCAAAGGCAAACGTAAAAAGGGAAACGATGGCGGAGAGGTAAGCGAAGGAGAGGACCCCGCTATGAGCAATGATGCGGGCGACGACGATGTAGACAAATACAAGCCGTACAAAACTGAGAACTACATTCGTCAGTATCCGGAGGATGGCGGTGAGTTCGAATATATAGTAATTTACGAGAGCGCGGACGACAAGACGCCGATAGGTGAGAGAGACTTGATGGGCTTGGGAAGCGCATTGAAGCTAAGTAACAAAGGTATCAAGCAATTGAAAAGAATCAATCGTTACAAAATAGCGGTTATATTTGAGCGACCAGGGTTAGCAAATGCAGCTCTTAATAATCTCAAGTCTCAAAAAGAGCTAAAGTTGAGGGCGACTATTCCAGCAAGATTAACGGAAGTGACAGGGGTAATAACAAACGTTCCAACATACATGAGCAACAAAAAAATATATGATGGAATTTCTAGTTGCAGAAATGTTGTATCTGTACGCCGATTCATGCGACGTTCCAAAGACGACGAAGGTAACTCCTGCTTGGTACCAACACAAGCGGTATCGATAACTTTCGCTAGTGCAGTACTTCCTGATTATGTGGATATTAACAGCTGGTATTTCGAAGTAAGGCCATACACGCCTCCTGTGAGCCAATGCCTGCGATGCCTGCGCTTTGGGCACATTGGTAAATTCTGTAAAAACGCCCAGAGGTGCTCAATCTGCGGTGATTCCCACAATTATAAAGATTGCGTAAAACGGCCAGAAGAAGCAGTCTGTGTTCACTGCAAAGGAAAACATGTTGCAATTGCCAAATCATGCCCAGTGAAAATTCAAAAGCAGAGGAGATAAAAGTTCAGATGCGCAGGGCCTCGTATTCTGAAGTTTTTAATAACAAAACTTCCCCACTAAAAGTAAAGTAGACCCAGTTCAACAATTGTTTAAATCGGAACAATTCATGAATCTTCTGATTTCTTCAATTATAAAAATTATTTCAGCTAGTAAAGATGCTGAAAATCCCATCCCAATCTCTACTCAAAGTATAAAAGCGCTTTACTTGATTCATTCAGTATCAATAAAACTACAGACCATAAAACTAAGTAAATTCTAATTTATGGATCAGTTAAATATTGTTCAATGGAATGCTCAAAGTTTGTCTAGTAATTTACATGCTTTTACTTATTTTTATATAATAATAATATTCATGTAGCACTTATTTCTGAAACCTGGTTAAAACCAGGAAAAAATTAAAATTAAAGGTTTTAACATCGAAAGATTAGATATAGGTACTAAACACAATGGTGTTGCTATATTAATACAAAATAATTTGCGTTACAATTTGTTAAACACATATTCTGATAACTCATTACAAAATTTGGCAGTTCAGTTACATTTCAACAATGAAATTATTACAATAATTAGTTTCTATAGTCCCACGTTGGCTTCTCCTTCCAACTTTACTTATTCCCGTCTTGATAGTTTGATTAAATCTGTACCGGGGCCTCTTATTATGGCTGGGGATTTCAATGCACACAGTACTTCGTGGGTTGCACGTCAACTGATGCGCGTGGTATAATTTTGCAAGATGTGATTGATGATAATAATTTATGCCTCCTTAATGACGGCCAAGCAACTACTGTGGGTTCACATGTGTGGAAACCAAATGCATTGGATCTTACTCTCGTTTCTTCCTCATTATCATTACGTTGTAGCTGGTCAGTTCATGATGATCCAATGGGGAGTTATCATCTTCCCACTGTTACTAGTATCCTTGGTTCTGTAAATAGAATTAACAATTCCAATTTAAATCAAGGAAATTATATCCGTCCAAATTTTTCAAATGTTGATTGGAAAAATATCAAGAAATAGTTAGTGACAAATTAACTACTTTTAACTTTGACTTTGAACGACCCCAGGAATCCTATTCTAATCTCTGTTCTTTACTACTAAATTGTGCATTTGAGGCTAATCCCACAACCAGAAATAATTCAGTGCAGCCAAATTTAACACGTAGGAAAAGACCATGTTTGCCTTGGTGGAATAATGCCTGCACTTTAGCAGTAAATAATTCTAAAGCTGCTTACATTCAATTTAAAATGACCCAACATTAGAAAATTATATCTATTTTAAAAACAACAAGCTATTAAAAACTTACCATTAAAAGGGAAAGAGAAGCTTCATGGATGGCTTTGTGTGAAACATTTAACCGGCAAACACCTCTGTCTGTAATATGGAAAACAATGCGCATGTTTAATAAATCTTTTCTGAATGTAATGTGATACGGTCTTCTAACACAGATTGGATACCAGCATTTTTAAATAAGTACACAACCGTTTCTCCAAATATTGTCACTACTACTGTTAACTCTCCAGTCACTGGTGGTAATGATTATTTAATTACACCTTTTACTTTAAATGAATTTATTAGTGCACTTAGCTCTAGAAGAGATACTGTCTTTGGTTTAGATCATATTCCATATAAGTTATTAAAAATCTTTCATTGTCAAGTAAAAATGATTTTGGACATATTTAACTTTCTTTGGTCTAATGACATAATTCCCACTGAATGGAAGGTTGATTGTTTAATTCCAGTTTTGAAACCTGGTAAAGATGCGGATAATTGTAATTCTTATCGACCTATAGCATTAACATCCTGTATAGGTAAAGTTTTGAAAAATACTAAAACAAAGACTGGAATTTTTATAGAATCTAATAAGTTATTACCTCCAAATCAGTTTGGTTTTAGACGTGGTCACTCTGCAATCGAAAGTTTGAATAATCTCTTTCTTGACATTCATCATTCCTTCTCATTTAATAAATTTGTTGTTTGTGTCTTCTTTGATATTGTTGGAGCCTTCAATAATGTTAATCACCATGTGCTTGCTGCGGAGTTACAGTTGTTAGGTTTACCTGGAAAATTAATTAGTTGGATATTCAACTTTTTAAATGGTAGGCAAGTATATGTCAAGTTTAAAAATAATTTATATGGACCACAATCGTCATATTTAGGTGTTTGTCAAGGTGGAATTTTAAGTCCTTTGCTGTTCATCTTGTATATTAATAAATTAAATAGTATACTGGGTACCGAAGTAAGAAATTTACAATTTGCTGATGATTTAGCTATATATTGTATTGGGTCTAACATGCAAGCAACAGAAATCAAATTAAATTTAGCATTAGAAAGATTAAAAACATACTTTGATTATTTACATTTAAGTGTTCGTCTAGAGAAAACTAAAGTTGTGATCTTTAGTAGATCTAGACTTTTAATATCTCATATATATTATGATGGTAGCTTATTGCCAGTAGAGGATGAAGCAAAATTTCTTGGAGTAATTTTTACTAGAAATCTATCATGGAATAAGCATGTAAGTTATGTGTCAGATAGAGCTTCTAGAGCTTTTAATATTCTAAAATCCCTCGCTAGAACATCATGGGGGGCTGATCCTAAAGTTTTACTTATGTTGTATAAGTCTGTGGTACGTTCCCACTTTGAATATAGTTTTCTTTGTTATGCTTCCAATCCTATTTTGGTTAAAAAGTTAGAAACTTTACAGAATAAAAATTTACGTTTAATAACAGGTGCAATGAAAACAACACCTATTGTTTCTATGCAAGTTGAATGCAATATACCTCCATTGATGTTAAGATTTAAATATCTCAAATTTAGATTTCTACTGAAATTATTTTCTTTTACTCACCATTCCTTATTAGAGAAAATCGCTGAAAATCAAACTTTGGCCTCTGCATCTACTTCAATTAAATTCCCCTTTATTCTGCTTGATTATTCTGAAATAAAAGTTTATAATGAAAGGCATAACATTCACAAATCTGACAAGTTGGCATGTTACGAAGGAGCTTTTGAAAGCAAATTTCGCAATATGAATATAGTTATAGATAACTCCATTAGAACTAGAGAAGAGCTATATGAGAAACTATCATTATGGCCACAATACCAGCATATTTACACTGATGGCTCAAAAACTGATACAGGTGTCTCTCTTGCATACTATCACAGTGCCTTGAATACAGGAAATGGATATAAACTACCAAAAACCTGCAGTATATTTACGGCAGAAGCTGCAGCAATTCAAGCCGCTTTAGAATATATAAACAATTTAAATCACTCTTTCCCTAAATGGCTTATTATTAGTGACAGTATATCAGTTTTATCAGCTTTAAAGAATAACACTCTGAGTACAAATTATATTATTTATAAAATTAAACAGCTGTGGCAAACACTAGGGTGACCTGTCCAACAATGAGCCACCTTTTTTTCAGAGTCTCGTAACTTTTTTATTTTTCATCCTATAGTTATGAAATTTTGCTATTAGATAGACAATTTTATTAGGTATCATTTGTCCTTAGACAGTTTTCGAATAACTACAAAAGTTGTTTTAGGAAAAAGGTTTTTCGAAAAAATGGGAATTGGCTCATTGAGTACAAGGTATGGTTCTCAATGAGTCAGTCAAAATTACACTATGAGTCACGGTTAGCATCATATTAACTAAAAGATCTACTTTTAAAATTAGGGTTAAATTATTGAATAAAATAGAAAGCATTTTTAATACAAGTATTTAAAGCGGTAACATTTTGTAAATAATATTTTTTTTGTTGAACTGGAACATATTAATTTGTGAAACAATTGTAAGTTCAAAACTTTTAAAACGTAAGCTTTATTTTTTTACCTGTGCATCTCAGTATATAAGCTGCCTTTTGTTAACAATAATTTATAGTCATAGTGCCATTTTTTGACAAAAAATATTTTATCGTACAATAATATTAGGCTCATAGTGTACCACATAGATTTGGCTCATTGTTGAACAAGGCAGTCATTTTGACAAAATGATTAAATTTTCAGGACAAAAATATTACCAAGCAAAGTATTATAAACGTAATTAGACTGCGAAATATACGCTTAGTGTCTCGAAATATTAACAATATGCTTATATGTTACTACAAAATTTTTAAAAAGTGCTGAACATAATTTTTTTGTGTCACTTTTTTGGGGGAAATCCCAATAAAGTTGCACTAAAAGTGTATCACACGTGCTACTCTCCTGGGAACTGGGGTGGAGGGAGGTAATGTAAAGACACGTTTGTACCTGTTTTTGCACAATCAGGCGACGTCGCGTTTCAGAAATATTGGCAAGTCTCATTGTGTACCACTGGCTCAATGATGGACAGGTCACCCTATACAACGCCAATGTTTCAATTGAATTTTTATGGTCTCCAGCACATAAAGGTGTGTCAGGTAATGAAACAGCTGACTACCTTGCCAGAACAATAAACAATAGCTTAATTGGACAACCCAGAGGAATGCCAGTTCCATGGAGAGATTTAATCCCATTGATTCAAGAGGATATTAGACAAAGCTGGATAAATCAACGTCAAATTATAATACAAGAAAAAGGTACATGGTATGCTGCAATCAATAAGAATCTTGGAGAAAAACCCTGGTTCGCTAAGAATAATACCTTTATAAAAAGAAGATTCTTCACACAAATATGCAGGTTACGATTTGGTCATTGTAAATTTAAAGCCCATCTACACCGCATGAAAATTATTAACTCACCTTTATGTACAGATTGCTCTCTAAATGAAAATCAAACGCTGGAACATATATTTTTCAACTGTCCCGCTTTAAATATTAACCGAATTTTATTAATTGACAAGCTGCAAGATATTTACAAAGACAGTATCCCGCCATCGCTTCAAGAACTTCTATCGAACCCTGCCACTTTCAATCCAATATTTGATTTTATTATCTCCACGGTTGGAGAGCTCTGACATGGATTTAACCCGGACATGGAATTTTATGAACCTGAAAATTACACAAGAATATATAGAAGAAATGGCATTTTTGCCTTGTTTTTATTGGAAATAAGAAATGAACTATAGAAGAATTGGCATTAATGCCTTATTTTTGAAAAGATAACAGAAAGAACTAATAAAAGACTAGGCTGTATGGCTAGTACCATTGCCTATCCTGATGGATGAATTTTTAAAACAACAATCAGTTAAAGAAACGCCACAACAGGGTTGCCAGACGTACGAGAAATCTCGTAACATTACGAGATTTAGAGTGTCTGTACGAGATTCAAGATTAACACAAATCTCGTACCGTTTTTTTACGAGATTTTAACAAGACTTATTATAGACTCTGTAAATGGTACATTTTTAGCTTCTGAAAGCGCTAAAAGCCCAAATCGTTAGGGTAATTGCGTAAATTTTGAAGCATCAAATGAAATGTACGCTAGAATGACAACTGAAAAGCAATACGGTAAAAATAATGATGATTTTACTACTATCCCTGATGTCAAATATAATAATAAAAATATGATTTTATATTGTTTCGTTTTGAATTTAACAGCCCTAAGCGCAAAGAACATGATTACCCAAGTTGCATAATGCAGTAAATAGCATAAAATTATAACGTTTCCTTAAGTTTCTTTAAATTTATGCTTTTACGAGATTTCTGTTGAAATTACGAGATTTTTAGCAACCTTCGTACGAGAAAAAATAATAATCATCTGGCAACCCTGCGCCACAAAACAAGAAATTGAATTGAAATGAACAGATTTACCGATAGAAACTACAAATAAAGTTTGAAATCTGTTTCGTCACCAATGAGAGAATAAAAAACACGTAAAAACGGTAAGTAAATGAATAGTAAAATAAAAAATATTTGTTACCTATTACACAACACACTATCCCTTACACTAATTTGGTCCGTCATTTCCTTGCAGCTGGAACCTTCCCTCGCTTCGGTGGCACGTCTTTACTGTCACTTGCGCTGGTTAGCTTGCCGGTTTGCCTGGACGAGTCGCCCGCCGTGTCACACGCCAGCGTCTCCAGATCCTGTCGCGACGAGATCGTGTGCCGCTTTCCGTCGGGAGCCAAATAGATGATACGCCCTTCTCGCGTCCAGCACTTCGTCACTCCAAATTTAAGACGCGCTGCCTTGAAGAGCCGGTGCCTGCGCGGCGTCAGGAACTCGGACACCGTGATGCCCGTGCCCTTCAGCCCCACTTTATGCATCCAAGCATCATCCCGGGTCTTGGTGCTACCAAACTTGACGAGCACAGGCCGGGGTTTGCTAGATGCTGAAGAGAAACGACCCATGCGAAGTTAACGTGATCTTCTCTATGACTTGTTAAAACTATCGAGTGATTGGACTATACGCAAGTGTGTTCGACGACTACACGAAAGCAGCCAAGACCTCAAAAATACCGCATCCAGGTTTTGGTTCTGAACACGACATGCTTTGAAGTCTCTATAAACACTTACTCTGAAGCAGTCAAGATTGCCACAACCAGGGTTCCTGTACAAATCATGCCTGCAAGTCTTTCGGCCGTTGGGTGGGCAGCTCGCCACATCCAAGTAATTGTTGCTGCGACCGCAGACTGGACGCTCCGCTGCCTTAAAATCACTTACTCTGAAGCAGTCGAGATAGCCACAACCAGGGTTCATGTAGACACCATGCCTGCAAGTCTTGCGGCCGTCGGGCGGGCAGCTCTTCATGTCCAGGGTATTGTTGCTGCGAGCGCAGACTGGACGCTCCGCTGCCTTAAAATCACTTACTCTGAAGCAGTCGAGGTTGCCGCAGCCAGGGTTCCTGTAGACACCATGCCTGCAAGTCTTGTGGCCGTCAGGCGGGCAGCTCTCCACATCCAAGTTATTGTTGCTGAGGCCGCAGACTGGACAGTCCACTTCTTTAAATCTCCCGCGGGCAGCACCGGACCTAAAAGATTTAGGTAAAATAAGTTGTTTTTAATAAATTATGTTCATTCCTTGCTGAGCTGCTTAAATGATGCTAAAGATAGAATATACGCTTGGAAGTTTGGCCTCAGGGCAGGTGAGAATGACAGACAGACAGATTATGCTACAAAGTGCCATGCCACGCTAAACGTATAAGTAGGTACATGGGCTAAACGTAAAGCTTTGTTCAAAAAGTGACCATAGATAGTATTAGATAGAACTAGGTTCTTAATCATCTTCTTTATCATCAACATACATACATAAATATATCACGCCTATATCACTTGCGGGGTAGGCAGAGCGTAAACAGCTGTAAAAACGGCCTTTTACACCACATCTAACAAAAGTTTAAGTAATTCGGAAAACTGTATTACTATAGCGAAAGCTGTCAGCCTTTTGCCTAAAATTGCAATACACATCATCTCTCAAATCCCTTAGTCGCTTCTTGCGACACCCACAGGAGATGCTATTCTAAACCGGCAGCACACGGCAACAAGAAAATCAATCCAATCCGGCAACAAGAAAATCACCAAGTCGCTCCTAAAAGGCTCTGATATCGTTTGAGGGTTTAATAGTACGAGGCTTGAAGTGAACAAGTACTTACGGTTCCTGCCTCGGCTCCAGGTCGTTCTGTATGCTGCGAGGGTCGTACAATTGATAGTGGCCCAGCACGCCCGTCACCAGCGTCACACATACCAGCACCCACATCTTTAATTATATTCCTGCGACTTGCGAAAGTTTTGTTAGAGTCCCATATCTTTTAGAAGCTTGCCTAGTTGCAACACTGAAAATCAAACCCCTCATTTTGTTTCATAGAAAAGACTTCAACGCGTTGCTCTAACACTAAAGTTAAGAATAGTGTGTAAAGGTACTTGGCCAGAGAGTTGTATGTATAAGATAGAAAAGAAATTTGGACAAAATTTTTACGTGCCGGAATTCTCACGTAATACTTATGTACCGAAATTTCACGGATTTTTCCAAATTCCGGCCAATTACGGGTTCTGACAACCTTTCCGTCTTGCTAATGCGCCACATCTTGATGCCATGTGCCGAAGGTAATTTTCTACATCATCCCATGGACCCATAAATTATGCTTGTAAATAATTCGAGTAATTAATACATAAGTGCTAAATACTCACAAGGAGAGGGAGTGTCAGAGCGGCTTCTTTGAACTAACTATCTACCCCAAGAGCAAGGGCACCCTTTTATAAGCAGCATTTCTATTTCATTATTTACACAGCATTTAAAATATCAGGGAATGGATGGTGTTATTCCATACGCACCAATAACAAGCCGGATTCCATTCTATGAGCATCCATATCATAATTCGACGAACGTCCTGCCGAACTCTAAAACTACTTACTACTATTAGGTTTTATACCTATAATATTAAATGTGTTGGTAAAAAAGGACATTCAATGATGTATTATTTGGGGAAAAGATAAGCATGTTTTGATGTAGGTAGTAGCGTTGTTTTAGGTTTGGTTTCAATGCACTTCTCAGTTTCATTTGTTTATATAATATTATCATACTAATAATATATTAACATAATACAAAACTACATACCTACCTAGGTAGGTACACCTAACTAGGTGAAGTGTTTTCACTTAGGTAATACAATGTTTAGCGCGGCGTAAGCAATTCTGGACAATCTCGTGGATTTATTTAAACTATATGATAGATCATACATACCTTCATGGAATTAACCATCCTTGTAGCTCTAAGTTCATTTATAGAAATGGAAACGTTTTCTCTTTTCGTGTGTGACCCCGACTCGTCCACCGACTCGATGAACTCTGGTGTCAGTTTTTCAATCACCTACTTTTAATTGTAGGCCTATGAAATGTAGAGACTGCAGAAACTAGAGTTCATCAGGTCGTTTGTAGACCTAGTGTCGCACACGAAAAGAGAGTGGCAGAATGGTTCGTAATGGTGGTTGCAGAAACTTGTCAATTTTTTTTTCTCCCGTGTCTGAAATGCAAATGCGCAAGTGGTCACCGATCATGATCACTGAGTGGCAGACGATGGAAAGTGACAGCTTGTGGCAGAACAAAGCACTGCGGTTTCTTGGGAGAAGTAACAAGAAAAACACTTGTTTATAAAATACAGAGCTTCAAATTCTAAGAATTTCAAGCTTTTATTGATTACAATGTTTTTGTACTGTACCTATACTCGATTCTATACTCAGAGACTAATCAGATCAATCATTATCTAAACTCTCGCTTTCCTGAAATCTTATCTATTGATTTCGATTTTGACTTTGGAAGTTACGGTTGGGGTCAAAAGTGCATACATACATAAATCACGCCTTTATCCCTTACGGGGTAGGCACTAGGCAGAGAGTCATCCACCGTAAAAATACGGTCGTTATCGCCACGTCTGACAAATAGGTATTTGAGGGCTGTTTTAGCTATTGTCGTGTATCGTTATAGTGACAGGTTGTCAGCCTGTCGCCTAAAATTGCAAAATACGACACCCACGGGAAAGTAATGGGGTGATGTTATTCTAAGCTGGCATACCTAGGACAGCACCAAAAAAAATATGTATGAAGTTTGGGAATAAAACTATTTTTAAACAATTTGTGAAGGTCCTAGGTAGTTATGTTCTATTGACCCCGACCGTACTTTAATTTACGGTCTTAAAGAGTATATGTATAAGTAAGTAGGAGCCGTTTACGCTTTGCCTACCCCGCAAGGGATATAGGCGTGATACATGTTTCTATGTATGTTATACACATAAACTGTGGGCGTCCGCGCATGAAGGGTCCAGTTGTCGGCTTTTAGTTTCCGAGATATTTGCGTTTTTATGAAGTTGGGTGAAAATATGTCATTTTGAGATTTTTAAAGAATATTATTATACAAACAATTTACTACAATTTCATGTAATCAACACTTTTAAGTTTTGTTTCTAAGTATGTTTTTTTTAAATGATAAAGTTTAGTGAAAAGGGTCCAGATGTCGGCAAGTCTTGACAAGTCGATGTTTTCATGACTGGGTTTAGGTATTTCATGTAAATACTGTTTGTACTGTCACTCTGAACTGGATTGGATAATGTCAGGTCGACATAACGATTTCTCGACACAAGCTATCTCAACAGATCTCGATACACGTTATCTCGACACATGCAATCTCGATACACGCCATCTTGACACACAGTATATCGACACCTGGTATCATGCCACACGTTGTTTCGACACATGTAATCTCGACATACGTTTTCTCGACACGCGGTAACTCTACACAGGTTAACGCGTAATTTCAACACGCGGTCAACACACGGTATTTCGATACACGATATCTCGACATACGATATCTCGACACATGCGAGGTGGGGCAAGCTTCGGCAGGGTTCGGCTTTAGTAGAGTGGGGCAGGCATGGTGGGGTTAGATGAGGCAACGTTTGGTGGGATGGAGAGATATGAGATAAATACAAAATGATTTGGCGGTCTGGTTCATTTTGTGTTGGAGGCCCGAAACTTTTTTCATATCCCATAAATTGGTAGGGGAGACTATAAGTTGCTTTGAGGAAGTTGTAGGCCTTGACAAGATCTGCATTTTCAATGACAGCTGTCAAACTTTAAACATGTTTATCTCGGTAAACATGCACGCTAGACTACCAGTTGGTTTGAGGAAGTTGTAGTCCTTGACCAGATCTATATTTTTGACGACAGCTGTCTAACTTTAAATTTGTATGTATATCTCGGTAACTATGCGCGCTAGACTACCAGTTGCTTGGAGGAAGTTGTAGGCCCTGCCATGATCTACATTTTTGAAGATATCTGTCAAACTTTAAACAAGTTTATCTCGACAACTATGCATGGTAGACTACCAGTTGCTTTAAAGAAGTTGAAGGTCTTGACGATATCCACATTTTAGATGACAGCTGTTAAACTAAAACCTCATTAGTCTTGTGAACCATGCATGCTAGGCTATTATTTTGTTTAGGAAAGTAGACAAGATCCACGTATTAATATATTTTTTATTGTGATCATGTCATTAAAATAATTGATATAATTATGTCAATAAGGACTATAATTGCTTGTACCATATTTACAACTCCACTATCAATTTTAAAGTGAATAAGTTTTTTGTTGCTTTTTTGATAAAGGTTCATCCCACTGTTTTTGTAAGTAGCGATGAGTTGGAAACTCCTCTGAACTTTTGGTGCTCCAAACGTTTCCAGCATCCGTCAAACCCAAAGCCTCCACGGTACCCAATGATGGGTTAAGTATACTTCCGATAAGAGGGCTTATGGCATAAACGGAGGATAGAAAAGCTGAAAAGAATAGAAAAGATAGAAAATTACAACATTACATTTAATAAGTACCTAATTACACATTTATATAGAAGAATTTTTAAAATCCGAGTCATTCTGAGCTATGTCCATAAGGTTGAAAAATATGGTTTAGGCAATTTTCAAAACATATTTACAATATTGGTAAAAGCAAGAGGCACAAAGGCGGACCTAACGTGTGTCGAGTTAACGCGTATCGAAATAACGTATATCGAGATAACGTGTGTCGACTGTCGAGATACCTTGTGGCAAGATGCCGTGTGTCAACATACATATAAATTAAGTTGTAAGTATTAAATGATACGTAACGCTATTGTTTTTTTGGGATTTTCGTAATTACCAAATCGCTGAACGCTAAATTAAATAATGAGAAAATTGAAAAACTCATCAGAACTTTTCAATTTTTTAATTTGAGAATAATATTGCGCTGTGAGTGCATTGAAAATTCCAATACATTCGCTGAACGCTAGCTGAAGTGTAGCATAAAAAAGGTCCACTTGTCGGTGTTTCATAAAATCTTAGAGAGAATCAATAAAATTTCGTATAATTCGTATTTTATATTTGATCTAACACTATAAAAGGCAAAAGAGAGTTCGAGGATAACATTATGGCTGTTAATATCTGGTCAAAACATTAAGTACTAATCCTTGCAATAAAAGGTACCAGAAGTCGGCTTTAGTGTTTTCTGAAATCGACACGCTTAATTTTCTTACCTTGATTATTTAAATTAAAGTTATGGGCTTATGATTGAATGCACATTAGTGTAATCTTTATGAAAAAATAATGACCTATGTAACAAACAAGTAGAACTGTGTTTTTTTGTAACCTAAACCTTTAAACTCAATTTTCTCGAAACCACTTTTTACAGAGTTACAACTTTGGATGTCTGTAAAAAAAATACATATTTAAAATATGGTCTTTTTTGTAGTCAGTATGTTAGAAGGATTATTCTAGATTCCGAAACTGGTCTTAACTCAATACCCTACAACTGGACCCTTTATGCGCGGACGCCCACAAACTTATCGCACAGCGCACTAGGTACTTTATAGGTAGGTAGGTTATTCCCGCCTGCTGCGGGGAATTCCCACCCAGAAACAAAACGGTGTTACCATTTCAATTAAGGCGATAACTCCAAATAAACTTAGGTACTCTTTGGGGTTATCCCAAACATACCTACTCTCTCTTCGTATGGGACACCGAGTCGTTCAACGACCCGATGAACCTACTCTGTCAAATTGTCAATGCCTTATATCTTATTGTTTGCATAGGTAACGTTCCTAGAATTTTCATTTACGGTACAGTACTTGTAGCGTCGTGTTTTGTATGACAGTCAGTTCAGTCAGTTCAGTACCTATTATATGATTCTATTTGAGTGAACAATCTTGATTTAGATCTTAGAAATATACTTGCCTACTACTTACTTAAACTGTAGTAGTAGTGTGACAACCGATGTGGCGAAGTGGTTAGTATGCCTGCCTGCCACGCAAAGGTTCCGGGTTCAATTCCCGGTGGGGTCACTCACAGAGTTGATATTTATCACTTTGTGAATTTGTTCCCAGTCTGGTTAGGACATTGCAGGCTGAACCACCTGATTGTCCGCAAGTAAGATGGTTCCGTGCAGTAGGCGGTTGAAAAACTCTGACACCAGGGTTCATCGGGTCGTTGAACGACTCGGTGTCCCACACGAAAAGAAGAATAATGTCGCTAAAAACATCCCTCAAAAGATTAGCAAAATCCGCTTAATTTGGAGAGAACTTCGTTAAAATGGCAACACTGTAACCTTACCTATAGTTAATTATTATATTGCGACTAAACCATGCGACTAAAGTAGCTCGATTAAGCACGTACTCAAACGAATTCTATGAATGAACAACAAAGTATGAAATTTTATATAAAGAAAGGCAAGCTTTCATTGTTCAGTTAGTCATACGCGTGATCTCACACGAATTGGGTCTTTCATAAAGTTTTATCAGCTTATTTAAAGACTAAAACATAATGGCTTGGAGGCTGAATAAGACTTCTCAACATGCTGAGAGACGAAGGCGTTCAACTAACACATTGATTAGCCTACTCAATATTTCTCTCCGCGAGGAGCGCGAGTAAGTCTTATTTTATCTTATTTAAGCTTTGTCAACCCACTGCTGGGCAGTCTCTCCATCTAGTTCTCTCCTAGGCCTCCGTGTGCCTGTCCCTCAAGTGACCTTATTTCTTTACAATCTGTAGGTATAATATTTACCTACCTACGCTGTGTAAGTAAGTACCTAGGTACCTTCAGTAGCACATCAAACTACCCGTTTATGAGGATACCTAATCGGGACGTTTTCATACAAACGTATTCCCGTTTTCTTCTCAAATACTTAATGCCTCTACATAGAGTTCTAATTTTTTTAAATGAATTAAGGCCTAATAAAGGCATATGCCCCTATTACGAAAGAAAAATAGACAACAAAAAAACATACGAGGTACGAATACGATATACAATATATTTTGAAAACTCATTTAGGCGCGTCTACACGGCGCGAGGCAAATGCTCGTGAGGCATACGCTCGTGTGGCAGGCGAGCCAATTCGGCCCTATTTGGACGCGTACGTTTGAGTTGACTGCGCGCGCTCGCCCGAGCATGACCTTGGGTGAGCCCGAGCGAATGTCTCGGCAATTGCCTCGCGCAGTGTGGACGCGCCTTTTGATGAAAACTTATGCTTGCACACAGACACATCGAAGATGCGTACCCTGTTCCCAACGACAGAAAGAGCATCTTTGCTAACGGACTGGAGGTCCACGACAACGCCAGCCAATCAAAGAAGGACCTTGCCGAGAAAATAAGGTACGTGTATTATTAATAAATTACAGGGTAAGTATAAGGAATAGTAATAAGTATGAACCATCCCCTAAAAAAACTTTCCTGAAAAAGGTAGTCATATTTATAAAAAAAAAAACAGAATATAAATAAACTAGCAGCCCGCCCAGCGGTTTCACCCGCTGCTACTTACCTGTTTTCCCGTAGAAATTGGATCTTAGCCCGTAGTAAAAAGTCCATTACTCCGACCCAGCAGAGGCAAATGTGCGAGCAGAAGCGGCCCGTCATGCTGAATAACTTTTACTTTGAAGCCATGGCCGTATCTCTTATATTTTAGATGGTATGCTGGTGGTCTTCATCAGGTACTCCAGATCCTCGATGACCATGTGCCAGCAGAAGCGGCCCGTCATGGTGAACAACTGGGATGCTGGTGGTCTTCATCAGGTGCTCCAGATCCTCGATGACCATGTGTCAGCAAAAGCGGCCCGTCATGGTGAACAACTTTGTCTATGAAGCCATTGCCGTATCTCTTATAGTTTATATGGGATGCTGGTAGTCTACATCAAGTAGTCCAGACCCTCGTGACCATTTGCCAGCAGAAGCGGCCCGTCATGCTGAATAACTTTTACTTTGAAGCCATTACCGTATCTCTTATAGTTTATATGGGATCCTGGTGGTCTTCATCAGGTGCTCCAGATCCTCGATGACCATGTGTCAGCAGAAGCGGCCCGTCATGCTGAACAACTTTGTCTATGAAGCCATTGCCGTATCTCTTATAGTTTATATGGGATGCTGGTGATCTACATCAGGTACTCCAGACTCTCGTGACCATTTGCCAGCAGAAGCGGCCCGTCATGCTGAATAACTTTTACTTTGAAGCCATTACCGTATCTCTTATAGTTTATATGGGGTACTGGTGGTCTACATCGGGTACTCCAGTCAGATCCTCGATGACCATGTGCCAGCAGAAGCGGCCCGTCATGATGCACAACTTTTTCTATGAAGCCATGGCCGTATCTCTTATAGTTTAGATGGGATGCTGGTGGTCTTCATCAGGTACTCCAGATCCTCGATGACCAGGTGCCAGCAGAAGCGGCCCGTCCTGGTGAACAACTTTTTCTATGAAGCCATGACCGTATCTTTTATAGTTTAGATGGGATGCTGGTGGTCTTCATCAGGTACTCCAGATCCTCGAGGGCTGACAAAAAGTAGTCCATGTCCATCTTTACTATGCTAGTAATATCAGTGCCAAATTTCGCGAAGATCGGTAAAGCGGTTTGGCTTATTTGGGTAATATCCGCTGTATTTCCCGCTTTTCCTGCTGCTTACCGTTTTCCCGTGGAAATGAGGAATTTTCCCGTGGTAAAAAGTAGCCTATGTTACTCAGGAATGTTGTAGCTTTCTAATGGTGAAAGAATTTTCGAAATCGGTCCAGTAGTTTCGGAGTTTATCGATTACATACATACAAAAAAAACAAACAAACAAAGTTTTCCTCTTTATTATATTAGTGTAGATGTAGATAAACGTCAATTTTACGTCTTGTTTTCAATGAGTGGTCCAAGTCTTTTTTACGTAAAGATGTTCAGTTTCTTGGGCTGGCCTTAGGAGGAACATAGTATTTTTCCTGCCATCTAAAGCAAGCAGCAATGTAACTGTTTTATTTTAAACCTTAAATAGTTGTCTTATCATTTATCTAAGTGTTAAGTCCAACTTTCAGAAATATCTTTGCAACTGGAGTGACAGAGGAAAACTACGTCGAGTTTTTCCACAACCTGCTTTGGTACGAGGAAACAATTGTCAAAATTGATATGAAGGCAAGTAGGCAAGTTTATACATACCAGTATTATTTAAATGAGGGCTACATTATTGAAAAGAAAAACATAGAGGGCACGCTCTATCATATTCATCATATTATATCTAAATGGTAAATGAGTGCGCCATCTATTTTTCAATAACGTGGCTAACAATTTCTCATTGGGTTCCTAGTTTATCAACACCAAACATCTACCGCACCACATCCCGCTACAGTGCACTGCTGGACATCCTTATCCAAATGTACACTCTCTCGCAAGCAGCACTTCAAGTTACCCTTATATTTGATCAACTTACTATGCTATACCGGGAGTAACAGAAAGTGTATAACAAGCCGAAAGGAGGTCAAGGTACTCATGAAACTGAACAACTTTTTCCATGGAACATGGGTCGAATTATGAAAAAAAAATTTGGACCTCCCATAGAAAATCAATCAGCTGATCGGCGATTTTGTTTGGGAGGTCCAATTTTTTTTTCATATTTCGACCCATGTTCCATGGAGAAAGTTGTTCAGTTTCATGAGTACTTTTACCTCCTTTTGGCTTGTTAGCTTGTTATACCCTTTCTGTTACTCCCACAGTATAGTCCGCATACTAGAATATTACGTAGATGCCTAGGTATATTTTGTGATGGTTTTGCAGAAATATGACATGAAGAACGTTGCACTGCAGCGTAACGAACGGTTAGGAACCGATTGTTATTATGATTTAGAGGTGCCAAATATAGCCAAACTTTCATTGAAGCTTGGTAAGTAATAATTACCTACCTATCGCTTTATTTGATACCTACCTAAGATACCTACCTATTCTTTGGTAGGTACTAGTCAGAACTACCACGTAGATACTACTTGTTTAGATTCATCAGAAACTTTAAACATTAACCGTGTATTACAAACAAAATAAGACATGGATAAGTCAGGAGCAAGTCAGGAGTGACTCTTGACAACGTCAAATCGTATGGAAAATAAATTTAGACACTGTCTAAACGCGCGCCTAACTTTTTTGTAATCACACTGTATGTGAGTATATTATGCCAGCTCAAGATTAGTAGGTACCTATTGCACTTTAATACATACATGGATCTAAGAAGTACTCCCTTCGGTCGCACAATACGTATGTTTCAAAAGTCTTTAGTCGCCGAACTGAAAGCTACAAACACTTTGCTGTCTTTTAGGTGACAAAGTATACGTGAAGCCTCGGAACAGTGAAGATTGTTTTGAAGCAACAATCAAGGGCATAAAGAAGGAGGTCGTCAGCCTGGAATTGCCTCAGTTTAAGTAAGTATTTATCAGTATTTATTATACAGGGTGAAAATTTTAATGCGTGCCTCACGTAATGAACGAGATAAGTTCGCGCGAGTAACTTCATTTACTGTTTGTTCCGCTCGTTCGCACGCTCGTTACATTGTACGCTGTTTCCTCTTCTGAATTCAAATCCATCACCTTTTGATTTTAGGTTCCGGCAATACTGTGACACTCGAATGAAGTTTGACATAGAGTTTATGTCATCACGAATATCCCTGGAGCGCATGCACTCTGCTGTAGAGGCAATGAAACTACTCTCTAATATGAATCGCGTCTTCCCAGTACTCAACGTTGACGTGACTGCTCCATACAAAATACAAAAGTAAGTACTTCTCACTAAGGTAGGTACTTATTCTTGTTTGAAATAAGATAACAATAAGGGATAGTAAGTATGTCTGGACGACAACCAGTAACATTCAGCAAGCCATCAAATTATTGGGGCGAAATATAAATAAAACATTGATCTGATTGTACCTACAGATACTATAACAAGCTTATGAAAGAGAACCCTGAGCAACGCAGCGCGGTTGAACACATAGTGGGCGGGACTTCCGGCACCGCGCCCTACCTGCTGCACGGCCCGCCCGGCACCGGCAAGACTGTCACCATCGTGGAGGCCATACTTCAGGTAAATGAAATCGGTCGCAGACTTCGAAAGCAAGGGTTTGAAGCCCGCTCCGGATCTTACCTGGCGCAGAGATTGTCCATCGCCATTCAACGCGGAAACGCTGCGAGTGGCATGGGCACTTTTGCGGCTGGTGTGAGCCAGGTCAAAATAAAAATGAAAGCAGGAAAGCAGTCAATAATACCTCATTTTTGACTGATTTCCTAAGCTGATTTCATTTTTATTTTGACATTCATTATTCTTCTTCTTTTTTGTATTGTGAACATTTGACATTGTGACATTGTTTTATGAATTAAATATTCTGCATTGACAGGTACAGTGGAGGTTAACTTAACCTGGTTAACCTCGACTTTTCACATCGAACTAGAAAGCTGATAATCGGATTGAAGGCAGGTACTTCTTGATCTCTTGATGGCTGATCTTCAAAACTGGGGGTATTGCCAAGAAACAACTACATGCCGATTTTCAGCTTTCAAGCTCAACGTGCACAGCGACTCTTTTGACGGTAACCTCCCCACCAGTAGATTCTATCTATGCGAATGATTGAATGAATGATATTCGCAACCTTTTTTTTTTGCTATTAAGAAAGTAAGGAAATGTGTCGTAGAAAGTAAGGAAAAGAAGTACCCAACACACATCTGATTACTGCATCTGCTGTTTCTTTCTTCACAGCTGTTAACCAAAGATTCCACCAATCGAATTCTGGTTTGCACGGAATCCAACATGGCCGCGGACCACATAGCCGTTTCGCTCGTCAAATATGCACGCAGTTTCTTGCAGAAAAAGTTTCTTCTGAGAGCTTGCTCAAAGACCAGGGATTGGTGAGTTACTTTTTTGGGATCTCATATCAGCTGAAATTAATCTCTTATCATCATCACATCACGTCAGCAAATAGCAATCCACTGCTGGACATAGCACTCCCCCAGAGTACGATCTCCCATTGAATCTCTCATAGATCAAGTGTATTCCAGGATTTCCAGGAGCTATAAAGAGCTCATGACAAACGAATCCTACATTTCTCCAGATATAACCAAATAACCTTCGCTTTTAGGAAGACGTTGCCGAAAAGCTTACAACAATACACGAACAGAACATTGTTTCTTGAAGACGAGGGACAGCTTGACCTGAACCCTGTCGCAGACAGGAAACGAGAAATGGAGTTAGAGATGTTGATGTTCAGAACACACAGCATCGTAGTCACTACGCTCTCTTACGCAGCTACATACACCAAGTAAGCTTCATCACATTCTTGCTACTTTTTTAGCGCGAACTAGAAAGACTAGACTATGAAGGAATACCTACCTCTCATTCACTATAGCGGGAGTGAGGGACGGTCTACTGAAAACTTTGCAGGCATGATAGACCATTAAACTGAACAACTTTTGCTATGGGGCCAATGGTAGGAAAAGAGGAAAAAATTCCGACTAGTCATACAAAATTCACGATCATGTGACTGACTTTGTAATTGCTTTGTAAGGAAAGTAATTTTGTTTTCTTTTACTATCTAATGTTCATGGTCTGAGCACCCCTGCAAAGATTTCAATTGCCTTACCCCGCCTTTCTGCTTCAGGCACTGCACGACCCGCCCGATTACTCACTTGTTTATCGACGAGGCGAGTCAAGCGAGCGAGCCGGCCTGCCTCATTCCTATAACCGGGCTGTTGTCACCCAGGGGAAGCCTCACACTGGCAGGGGATCCACAGCAACTGGGGCCGGTCATCATGTCACGTCATGCCAAAGAGCTAGGGCTCGGTAAGAGACACGAGTTTTGTCATGGGCATGGCTTGATTCTGATCGGCTTCCTCTCCGAAACTAGCCTTGCTCAGAGGCTGGTTAATACTGCCGTAGGAGCTTTTAAACCGTTCCATACTTCCTATAGACTTCTGACTTCCTCTGTATGTTAGTGTAACGACCGCCATCTAGGGGAGGGATAAACGTGTCCTCCTTTCTTCTTTCTTACGGATAATCACAGCGGTTTAGTCAACCTGTAATATCCTAACCAAACAAAGAACAACCTCCTAAATATCAACTTTGCTATCCTGAATTATGCACCCTCTCTTCCATGGAAGCAAATCCTTCTCTTCCGAATCCTAAAGCAAACACACACGAAGGTAAACTTCTTCGCGTCGTGAGCGTAAAGTAGTTTATTATTACCTATTGTGCAGGACTGTCCCTGATGGAACGACTTATGACCAAGTGTGAGCTGTACCAGGCGGATCGTAACGACCCCAACTACACCGTCATGTTGCGAAACAACTTCCGCTCCGACCCTGCCGTGTTGAAGATACCAAATAAACTTTTTTACAAAAGCCAACTTAAGGTAAGACGACCCATCATCATTAATAGTAACTGCCGTGGGACGTCCATGATGAAGGACATACTCGTAAGCTTTCACCAGGCGCCTGCATAGAAGAGATTGCGTCAAATGCACTGACCTGTGTATTGCCGTCTCGTAGGCCTCCCAGGCCTACTGATGCGATTTCTATGGTCCAATGGGTCGCGACCCTTGTAGGTATTGCTCGCGCGCGCCGCTTAAGCGAGATGTAAGTCTTTTTGCTCTGTGGTCAATCTGCATTGTTTTTGTTTTCTGCCGTTGTCACCGTTTGTAATATTACGATCACTTTCGAATGACTATACAAATAATTCAAAATAAAATATACTATAAATGGTTCATCTTAACTTTTCCCTGTGAACAGGCGCTGGCAGCGGCGGACCCGCTGAGCTCGGTGGACATCCTGGGCGAGCGCACGAGCAGCCGCGCTATCGTCTTCCACGGCGTGCTCTCTCATGAACAGAGGACCGACAAGTCCCCTAGGTAAACAATAACCAAATACATACTTCATTCGAAAAAAAAAAACATTGCTTCATAAGTGGAATTCTGCGATCTAGCTACTTAGGCATCGTAGGTAGGTGTGTTCTCATAAGACTAACGAAAATTCGATTCAAACCTCAATGTGTGAAGGTGTATTCAAGGTCGCTACTTCTATGGTGAGGACCCCAAGTCGGTGAATGGCCCGCTGAAGTAAAGAGCAATCCTCGTTTTTTGGAAAAAAATCGATATAAGCCCAAATTTTTGGGAATGATCATTTTATGCAAATCTAAGAACCTATATTCTCGAATCTTCCGCAAAAGCGGACCGGGAGTTAAGGAAAAAAAAAATGCACCCAAAAACAATGGAATTCTACAGCAAAGTAATATAAGTAATTTTTTGGTGAAAATGTATTTATTTGCAATAACTAAAAGTATTTCAACCGAAATCTAAAAAAATATCTAACAGGAACATAAAAAATAATAATGTTAATACCTTCTTCATTAATCTTGAAATCCTATCCAAGAAAATAATAGTAGAAGAATTCTGTCTATGTAATTAGAAAAGAAACATACATTTATTTTTGTTTTATTTATAATCCCACATTGTTTACTTCGGGATAGTAGTTACTTAATTTTCTATTATCACAATCACTATTTCTTCCAAGCCGATTTCTTTAGTTTTTTAGCCGCCTACTAGTTATAGGCATATGACATGCTATGTAACAAGTATGTAACGTAACGAAGACAGTCGAAGTTATCTATAATAGACCGCAACCTGGACCTGCACTATTATGTATTCTGTGCCTGGACTGGACCGACGACTGAATGTGCCCTACGAAGCACGGAACCATCTCTCTTAGGGTCCCGGAGACTGGGGTTTAAATCTAACACGTCTGAAAATTTTAGTTTCTGAATTTCTGATAAAAGCTTCCATTTGTACCTTTTATCTGCAGTTTCTCCAACTACATGGAGCTGGAGCTTGTGCAGGAGTACATTAAAAAGTTGATCAGGAAACACAAAGTTTTGCCAGAAGACATCGGCGTGGTCACTCCTTACATATTACAGGTATTGTCATAGCCTCAAAGGTACAACAGACACCTGCAAGAAATGGGGTGATGCTATTCTAACTTTGTCACACGACATGGCTGCGGCCGGTGAAAGTTCAATATTATATAGAAACAATTTAAAAAGCCAGCTAAAAATTCCTTCGAATGGCTGTTGGTCGAAACAAACTATGGATAGATCTTACCTGCGTATCTGGTTTAACTGGCGAAGCCAAGAATGATTTTTCATAATACATTACTTTTGTGCTTTGTTAAATGTTGTGTGATGTTTCTATTACTTCCCCAGGTATCTAAAATCAAAAACTGGCTGAGGGGAACGGCGTGGTCGGACCGAATAGAAGTGGGGTCGGTGGAAGCCTTCCAGGGCAAGGAGAAGCGCGTCATCATCATCAGCACTGTGCGCTCGGGGTCCCAGATGGGCTTCCTAGTGGATGACCAGGTACCGTAAAAAGTAAAGCTTGTATCTAAAAATTGGCTGACCGCTTGGTCGGAGTGAATGGAAGTAGGATCGGTGGAAGTAAGTCTTCCAGGGCAAGGAGAAGCGGTCTCAAATGGGCTTCCTAGTGGACGATCGGTAATTAATATGAAATGACATGGTCTGGTCAGCATCTGCCAGTCTACTTTAGGGCAGATTTCTTATAGTCTGCGGCGAAGTTTTATAACAAACCGGAGGGGGTTTGTCTGCGTCTGTCTGGGAGAAAACCTAACTAAACGGATGAACCAATCTCAATGCGATCTTTCAACTCAAAGTTTGGTTGTCAGGATTGTTGCTCTGTTTTGCTTGGGCCACAAATGGGGTCTTAAGGAGTCACCACAATGGTAATGCGGGGCACGTGACCAAACCTTAGCCCATGTTGTGAACGAATGTCCTCTAAGCTGTAATCCCGGTAGAGAGCTAGCTAAAAACCCTTGACATAGACGTTTGATCCAGGCAGGGATTGAAATACGATTATATGATGATGATGAGGATAGTTCTTAGGTTCTTAGCCATAATTATTTCAGTAAAATCTGTCAAGGTTTTCAAAAGTTATAGATTAGCTGAAAAAGTATTGATATTATGCGAGCATTTATTTTTGTTGACCGCAATTGAATTCACTCCATTCTATTCGCGCGACTCTTATCCCTGCTTAGTGCTTTGGGACGCCGTTGTATGATGCGTACGAAATGCCCTGAATTCCTTTACCTTTCTCCGCAGCGCTTCAACGTGGCTCTAACCCGTGCCAAAGCCAAGGCTATCGTGATCGGCAACCCGCTGTGCTTGCAGAAGGACGTCAAGTGGCGCACCTACATGAAGCTGTGTCGGAAGTACGGCACCTACTGCGGCCACGATCCGGAGACGCAAGTGGATGAATTAGCTGACCTCTTCGGCCGTTTGTTACGAAAGCGTACTACTAAATGATAAAAGCACTTATTTTGTACGCTTCTACCTAGAAATACAACGTGATAAATCAACAAAACCTTGTTTTAAATTGGAGATATATCTGCAGATGTAACCACCTCTCTTTTTTTGTGTGACAAAATCTAAAAGTAACGCAAACTCTGTGACAAAACCTATTTCATCACAATTAGAAAATGTCGTTCGAAATAACTGAAAATATACAGGATGTTAGGGACGGTGTAATGAAAACTTTGCAGGCGTGCTCAGACCATGAAACTGAACAACTTTTACAATGGATCCAAGGGCATTATAAAAAAAAATCCGGCCTCCCATACAAAATTCACGATCAGCTGACTGACTTTGTATGGGAGACCGAATTTTTTTTTCGTTTCCCACCATTGGCTCCATAGTAAAAATTGTTCAGTTTGATGGTCTGATCATGCCTGCAAAGTTTTCGTTACACCGTCCCTAACACCCCGTATAAAGGAAAGAAAGTCATTATTTTTATTAACAATTTTTGACTATTTTGATCATGTTTTATTTAGCAGCATTAGTATCCATCCAAATAGTTCTCTTCTTTAAATAAAGGTGATTTAAAGGAAGTATAAAAACCCGATATGATTTACGTATTTTTTATTTGCGAACACCTATTAAAAATATCACAACATTTATGTCTCTAACAATCAGTCACAACAACTTTACTGTTATAGAACCTTATGGAAATTACCCAATTTTTAAAACTTTCAATCAAATATTAATTCGGGATAACAGTAACATTTTCTCTATGAACAGGAACAAGCTCGAAAATTGACATCGGAATAGTTATTTATTAAATAAAAAGTTAAGGACTTTTAATTTTCATAAATCTTGCATATATGCATATGGCACATAATAATACGTATATGTATATGGACATCAAATGCCAGCTATGTATGTATAGACAGCATTAATTAATGCTTCTGGCATGCTATGAGCTAACAATCACTTATAATACTTACACACTAAAAATAGAAAGAAAAATAACGTTAAAAAACAAAAACGTAATCTAAAAATAAATGGTCCCCTCTAAAACAATATGAAATATGGCAAGCTGCCAATATGGACGTTGCTAAATGCCTTGATTCCTACAAACTAAATATTTAGATTTATATCAAAAATATACTGGTATAATATACCATCAAATTATTGACATTAGGACAATTTGTGTTATTGAATGAAATCACATAACATATTGGGCATTGGAGAAACAAAATAATGCACATAGTTATTAAAAGTAATATTTGACTATCTTACATCTCTGTTTACCTTAGGCCACTATTGGCATATTGACATTAGCACGATTTATTAACCTTGGCATGTTTTGTCAATTTGATAACATCTAATAAAATGTGTTGAATTGAACACGATTTATTTTGACCCTTAGCACACTTGGATAATGAAATACTTTGTTGACCTTAGCATACTTTGATGACATTAGCATAGCATGTTTTGTTGACCTTAACACACTTTGTTGACCTTAGCATACTTAATCAACCATTGCAAACTTTACTGACAATAAAATACTTTGTTGACCTTAGCATACTTAGTCAACCTTAGCAATTTTTACTGTCAATAAAATACTTTGTTGACTTTAGCATACTTAGTCAACCTTATCAAACTTTACTTACAATAAAATACTTTGTTGACCTTAGCATACTTAGTCAACCTTATCAAACTTTACTTACAATAAAATACTTTGTTGACCTTAACCTACTTTTGTCGCAATCATTCTTTTACCTCATCATTTAGCGCCTCCTCTTGACCTTCGCATCTTTGACCTTGAGCTCGTTGAGTATGGGCGTGATGCGGTCGACGATGTCCTTCTTGTTGCCCTCCTGGGCGCAGTCGTAGCCGAAGAAGGTGCCGTACTCGCGGCAGTGCTGCATGTAGGTGCGCCATTTGATATCCTTCTCCAAGCAGAGTGGGTTGCCGATCACGATGGCTTTGGCTTTGGCGCGCGTCAGGGCTACGTTGAAGCGCTGGTGGAAAAAAGGAAATAGAGTTAGTTATCATGGGTGATATGTTTAATCTTTATACGCAAATTGGTACAATATATCGTTGTGGTTTTAACGCCCTGACGTAACTGCTTTCGGTATACTTCAGATTAGCAGCGATAAAAAAAAAATTATGTAGAATCGTGACCATTCTTCACCGATTTTTTATCGCTGCCAAAAGCAGTAACGTCAGTTGTTGAAAACGAGGGGCAAGCTTCACAGATTAACGCACGATGCGACGCGCTACGTGACATCTGTCAGGCAAGCGATCGTCAGCCGTTATCGATGCGACGCGTGTCTCATGTGTGTAGCTTCCTTTCTTCTGTTTCATACATTTTATATGGAAACGGTTTCAAGCGTTGCGATGTCGCACGTGTCACGTCTCCGACGATCACTCGTTTGGCAGGTGCCTTCTTACGTCTCACGTCTACTCTGTAGAGATTGCGCCAGACGATATGTGACATATTGTCGTGTTACCTAGGTTCTAAGGGGCACCGGCACTCAGAAAACCGAGGTAACCGCAGGTGCAAAACTTAGTAGCTAGGTAAGGGTGGAGTGGTCTAGCTATAATATGAAAAATAATATACCTTGACATCATATAACTTTTTAAGCATTAGCGATTACTTTCACACTTAATAGTTACTTCGGGTTTCCAGGTAAATCGCTTATTTACCTAACTATCGCGATTTTCTTTTTTTACGTAGCCTGTTCAGTGTCCCACTGCAGGGCAAAGGCCTTTCCTATCTCGCGCCACCCGTCTCGATTTTGGGCCTCTAGCTGCCAGTTTTGGAGAAAGGCTTTCAACTATCGCGATAAGACCCGGTAAAGTAAGTATTACCTTGTCATCGACAAGGAAGCCCAGCTGGTACTTGGCATCATGTGCCAGCAGCGAGCAGTTGGCGCGCACTGTCGATATAATAATCACGCGTTTCTCCTTTCCTTGTAACGCCTCCACAGTGCCCACTTCTATCAGACCCGACCAGAGGTAAGAGTGCAGCCATGTTTATATATTGTACACCTGGATCTGTCAGCTTAAGACTCACTGGACCTCTGAGCTTCAGTCAAAAACCAAGTCTGAGCACCGTATGTGAAGTTTGGGAGAATGCAAATGTCCATGGGTTTCCGTTTTAGCGAGAGTGGCAGGTCGCTTTTCATGTGGTCCTTCATGGATCAAGAGCACTTTGATAAAATTAGCATACTTGGGTTTACCTTAGCATACTTTGTCAATCTTAGCATTTTTCGTTTATCATAGCATGATAAGATAACATTGAAATACTTTGTTGACCTAAGCAAACTTCGATGACATTAGCATCTTTTGTTGACCTTAACACACTTTGTTAACCTTTTCTTGCATTCTATGTTGACCATAACACACATTCTTGACCTAAGCATGCTTTGTTCACCTTAACACACTTTGTTGACCTTAACGTACTATGATGACATTAGCATGCAAGCAAGGTGAGTATGGCAAGAGGAGGTCCATGTCTAGCAGTAGACTGTTGTGGCTGTAATAGTAGTAATAAAATGTGACATATGAACTATATTTTACCTTATCATCGACAAGAAATCCCAGCTGGTACTTGGCGTCATGTGCCAGCAGCGAGCAGTTGGCGCGCACTGTCGATATAATAATCACGCGTTTCTCCTTTCCTTGGAACGCCTCCACCGTACCCACTTCTATCAGACCCGACCAGAGGGTTGAGTGCAGCCACGTTTTGATTTTGTACACCTGAAATGATAAAAATCCATCACTGAAAACCGCATTGAAATAGGACCACTATTATTAGAGATAATTAGCAACATTGTTTTGCACAAACACACAAACATTCTCACGCTTGAAAAGCATATACCGTCTCCGTTCCGTGGTGGGTAAAAAGCAAAACGACAATGAACTGTATCTGACAATGATTAATACGATATTAGAAGATAGTTGAAAAACTCTGTCACCAGGATTCATCCGGATGTTAAACGACTCAGTGTTCCACACGAAAAGAAGATAGAAGTACGGTCGCGAAACGGATCACGCGGACGCCCTGGACTCATTTTTTTCGCTCGCTAAAGGTGGTGGTACTGTAGCGCTGTGTGTAGGTAGGTACAATACTTACATTGTATCAAACGTACACTATAACATACTATACAATAGTACATTGTATACGCGGGGAGAAAGAAACCGATTACTAACGAGGGTGTAGTTTGAGGCCCGAAGCGCAGTTGAGGGCCTCAATACACACGAGTTTGTAATCGGACTTTCGTCCGAGTAATACATAGTGCTTTATACTACACCTGCGGGGTCAGTTGTAACAGCCACGGGGTGAATTGAAACATCCGGAAAAAAATAAACTACCTAGGTACACATTTCCAAGCTCTCACATGCATACGGCAGCGCAATTTATTAATTCAATAACTTTACAACTTATATAACTGAACAACTTACAAAACTGAACAACTTTCAAAACTGAACAACTGACAAAACTGAACAACTTACAAAACTGAACAACTTACAAAACTGAACAACTTACAAAACTGAACAACTTACAAAACTGAACAACTTAACAAAACTGAACAACTTACAAAACTGAACAACTTTCAAAACTGAACAACTTACAAAACTGAACAACTTACAAAACTGAACAACTTACAAAACTGAACAACTTACAAAACTGAACAACTTACAAAACTGAACAACTTACAAAACTGAACAACTTACAAAACTGAACAACTTACAAAACTGAACAACTTACAAAACTGAACAACTTACAAAACTGAAAAACTTACAAAACTGAACAACTTACAAAACTGAACAACTTACAAAACTGAACAACTTACAAAACTGAACAACTTACAAATCTGAACAACTTACAAAACTGAACAACTTACGAAACTGAACAACTTACAAAACTGAACAACTTTACAAAACTGAACAACTAGAAAACTGAACAACTAGAAAACTGAACAACTAGAAAACTGAACAACTAGAAAACTGAACAACTAGAAAACTGAACAACTAGAAAACTGAACAACTTTACAAAACTGAACAACTTTACTAAACTGAACAACAACTTTACAAAACTGAACAACTTTACTAAACTGAACAACTTACAAAACTGAACAACTTATGAAACTTAACAACTTACAAAACTTAACAACTTATGAAACTCAACAACTTTTTATAACTGAACAATTTTAAAAACTGAACATCTTTTCAAAACTGAACAGCTTTTGAGACTGAACAACTTTTGAAACTGAACAACTTTTACACCTGAACAACTTTAAAAACTGTACAACTTATGAAACTGGACAACTTTTAATGACAACTTCAAGACTGATCAACTTGTGGTCACCTACCTGTTCAACTGTACTAAAGTCTGTAAAAATTCCCACGGGAGGAAAGTGATTTGTATGGTTAATTCCCTCCCGCTAATTTGTACGTTGAACAATGACTAACGTTCCCTCCTATAGAGTGTTAAGCTATAGGCAAATTACTATGCAGGTGTAGTATAAAAATATTGGCACATGCGAGTCGTAATTTTGCCGTCCACCCGCACCAAACGCTGTTGGTGCGGGTGGACACTCGCTACTAGTCGGTTCGAGATTGCGCGTAAACGTCGGCGTGTGGATGTCAGTGTGAGTATGAGAGATGATATAAGATGCCGAAGGTCGCAGGTTCAAATCGTGCCTGCGGTGCAAAATTTTGAGAGTTCTCCAAAACTAAATGTTACCTGTCGTATGTACGGGGTGACGACGCCGATGTCGGCCGGCCGCACGTTGTGTTTGGTGATCAACGCCTTGATGTACTTCTGCACTATCTCCAACTCGGTAGTGTTGAAGTAGCTGATAGTACAATAGTTATTAATGTGTTACCTGTCGTATGTACGGGGTGACGACGCCGATGTCGGCCGGCCGCACGTTGTGTTTGGTGATCAACGCCTTGATGTACTTCTGCACTATCTCCAACTCGGTAGTGTTGAAGTAGCTGATAGTACAATAGTTATTAATGTGTTACCTGTCGTATGTACGGGGTGACGACGCCGATGTCGGCCGGCCGCACGTTGTGTTTGGTGATCAACGCCTTGATGTACTTCTGCACTATCTCCAACTCGGTAGTGTTGAAGTAGCTGATAGTACAATAGTTATTAATGTGTTACCTGTCGTATGTACGGGGTGACGACGCCGATGTCGGCCGGCCGCACGTTGTGTTTGGTGATCAACGCCTTGATGTACTTCTGCACTATCTCCAACTCGGTAGTGTTGAAGTAGCTGATAGTACAATAGTTATTAATGTGTTACCTGTCGTATGTACGGGGTGACGACGCCGATGTCGGCCGGCCGCACGTTGTGTTTGGTGATCAACGCCTTGATGTACTTCTGCACTATCTCCAACTCGGTAGTGTTGAAGTAGCTGATAGTACAATAGTTATTAATGTGTTACCTGTCGTATGTACGGGGTGACGACGCCGATGTCGGCCGGCCGCACGTTGTGTTTGGTGATCAACGCCTTGATGTACTTCTGCACTATCTCCAACTCGGTAGTGTTGAAGTAGCTGATAGTACAATAGTTATTAATGTGTTACCTGTCGTATGTACGGGGTGACGACGCCGATGTCGGCCGGCCGCACGTTGTGTTTGGTGATCAACGCCTTGATGTACTTCTGCACTATCTCCAACTCGGTAGTGTTGAAGTAGCTGATAGTACAATAGTTATTAATGTGTTACCTGTCGTATGTACGGGGTGACGACGCCGATGTCGGCCGGCCGCACGTTGTGTTTGGTGATCAACGCCTTGATGTACTTCTGCACTATCTCCAACTCGGTGTTGTTGAAGTAGCTGATAGTACAATAGTTATTAATGTGTTACCTGTCGTATGTACGGGGTGACGACGCCGATGTCGGCCGGCCGCACGTTGTGTTTGGTGATCAACGCCTTGATGTACTTCTGCACTATTTCCAACTCGGTATTGTTGAAGTAGCTGCAATTGGAAACAGTTTTTTTGAGTTACTCAAGTTTTCTTAAAGGTATCTCTTTACTTCATCTATCTATATGTCGCAGATTTTTGATCGGCATGTGACAAAATCGAAACTTTTTATCTTAATATCTCTAACCTATCGAACCGATCGTATAACCGCCGATATATTTCATTAGCAATAATTAGCATCTATCAATTGGTTGATGACAGTGGTCAACAGGTGTCACCAGCTGCCAGTAACAACTGGATCAAAATAGGAAAGAAAATTGCAAATAGCTATGAGTGTTACAAATCCTTCCTAACTTTATTATTTAGGATCGTCGTTCTTTTCCATCGCAACTTTTTAAGTATGTTATGTATGTCTGTTAATAGGCGCGTCCACACCAAGCGAGGCTGCTCGCTGCTTCACTGCCTCGCGCAGCAAACAACCAATTGTATATTTAGGCGTCCAAATGGGACCGACCTTGGCACGAGTTTATGCCGCGCGTGGCAGTGAGCACCAGAGAAGCCTCTGGCGGTGTGGACGCACCTACTGAATAAGTTAAATGTTACCTGGGTGATTTGCCCATCCTCTGTTCCTTGGACAGCACTCCGTGAAACACGATGGCGCGGCTCTGCGCACGCTCGCCCAGGATGTCAGCCGAACTCAGCGGGTCAACGGCCGCTAGCGCCTGGAAAAAAGCTTCATTGTAAAACAGATCCAACTGTCCAACTTTCCTGAATCGGAACGTGACTCTATATAAGGTCCTATTAAATTCACTGCAAATATTTTAAGGGCATGCGTAAATATGTATAAGAAAAACATCTAAGGCATTTTTAAAAAAATCTACACACTAGATTTTTTTTTTCATTTTCAAACAAACTTTTTAATTAATTACGTGAACACCCTTTGACTGACCCAACTGACGTTCCGCCATGTAAACATGATTCACTTATACGGCTCGCACACTAACAACCAACCAATCACAGCACGGCGCGTTTGGCGCAAAATTTAAATTCATCGAAGTGTGCGTTTCTAGGACAAACAGGGTGCACTTTTTGCGTTTCGTTTATTTTTAGTTAAATGCAGTTTTCTCGAAATCTAGCGTGTAGATTTCTTTAAAAATTTGCCTAGTACATGCTTATATTTTATTTGATCTGCCCCTAAAATATTTGCAGTGAATTTAATAGGACCTTATATTTTATTAGCAGATATAATTTGAAGACATGGCTGAACGGACTTAGTGCTTTTGCTTTGTATAATTTAAAATGATTTATATATTTTCGGGGAATATTTTAGATTCATTGAACTGTTTTGGTTTTAGTGAACTGTTTTCTATTCTTGCAGGTGTAGCGTAAGCACTATGTATCGCTCGGAAGAAAGTCCGATTACAAACAACCGCATGGACAATGTACTATTAGTTAACTGATAATAAGGTGTAAGGCCCGCTACCTCATCATCATTTTCCTGCCCTTATCCCAATTACTTGGGGTCGGCGCAACTCGTTTCGTTGAACATAAAAAACGTGTTGCAAAAGGATTTAACTGAATTTTACGACGTGCCGCCTTCCAGACGTCAACCCTCCTTGGGAATGCTTTTGTGGTGGATTAACCGCCACCATACGGTTGTCCCTGACTGTTTGGGTCGGGTTTATCCCTCGGTCGCCTTTTACGACCCCCACGGGAAGAGAGGGGATGGTGCTATTCTACTCTGCCGGCACCACACGGCACGCTACCTAAATATCTCATATCCTTCTGCCAGCAAAAGTTATATACGAAAAAAAATACTCTATATTCTAGCCACAAGTCACGCACGAGTTCATGACCATCTTGAAGTATATGCCTCCTTGTCGTACTCCTTGTTATATTGTCGAGTGCGACACGGAGGCACATGCTTCAGGGTGGTCATAAACTCACGCGTGAAGTGTACATGCTCACCCTGAGTTGTCCGTGGTAGAAGAGGTCATTAGGGATCCTCAGCACGGCGGGGTCGGAACGGAAGTTGTTGCGCAACATCAGAGTGTAGTTGGGGTCGTTGCTGGCGTACACCTCGCTGGTGTTCTTCAGACGCTCCATTAGTGACAAACCTGCTCCATGAGTGACAAACCTGCTCCATGAGTGACAAACCTGCTCCATGAGTGACAAACCTGCTCCATGAGTGACAAACCTGCTCCATGAGTGACAAACCTGCTCCATGAGTGACAAACCTGCTCCATGAGTGACAAACCTGCTCCATGAGTGACAAACCTGCTCCATGAGTGACAAACCTGCTCCATGAGTGACAAACCTGCTCCATGAGTGACAAACCTGCTCCATGAGTGACAAACCTGCTCCATGAGTGACAAACCTGCTCCATGAGTGACAAACCTGCTCCATGAGTGACAAACCTGCTCCATGAGTGACAAACCTGCTCCATGAGTGACAAACCTGCTCCATGAGTGACAAACCTGCTCCATGAGTGACAAACCTGCTCCATGAGTGAAAAACCTGCTCCATGAGTGACAAACCTGCTCCATGAGTGACAAACCTGCTCCATGAGTGACAAACCTGCTCCATGAGTGACAAACCTGCTCCATGAGTGACAAACCTGCTCCATGAGTGACAAACCTGCTCCATGAGTGACAAACCTGCTCCATGAGTGACAAACCTGCTCCATGAGTGACAAACCTGCTCCATAAGCGACAAACCTGCTCCATGAGTGACAAACCTGCTCCATAAGCGACAAACCTGCTCCATGAGTGACAAACCTGCTCCATGAGTGACAAACCTGCTCCATGAGTGACAAACCTGCTCCATGAGTGACAAACCTGCTCCATGAGTGACAACCCTGCTCCATGAGTGACAAACCTGCTCCATGAGTGACAAACCTGCTCCATGAGTGACAAACCTGCTCCATAAGCGACAAACCTGCTCCATGAGTGACAAACCTGCTCCATGAGTGACAAACCTGCTCCATGAGTGACAAACCTGCTCCATGAGTGACAAACCTGCTCCATGAGTGACAAACCTGCTCCATGAGTGACAAACCTGCTCCATGAGTGACAAACCTGCTCCATGAGTGACAGACAAACCTTACCAGCTGGTAGACCGAGCTCACTCATTTTTTGTTTTTTATGCGTTAGTTTCAAAACAACTTACAAAAACGGTTATCACTATCTTACTCACCAACAAATGTCGTAGTTAGTATCAAAACAACTTTAAAAAAAGTGTGATGTAACAATTTTTTTTAAATGTAACCTATTTAGATCGATTTATCACCCCACCCAGAAAACCCCTATTTACGAAATTTTGGTAGAATCGTTGGAGTCGTTTCCAAGATCCTTTTTTATATATTATACGCAATTCTTGCTCGTTTAAAGGTATAAGATATGTAGACGCTCACCCTGAGTTGTCCGTGGTAGAAGAGGTCATTAGGGATCCTCAGCACGGCGGGGTCGGAACGGAAGTTGTTGCGCAACATCAGAGTGTAGTTGGGGTCGTTGCTGGCGTATACCTCGCTGGTGTTCTTCAGGCGCTCCATTAGTGACAAACCTGCTCCATGAGTGACAAACCTGCTCCATGAGTGACAAACCTGCTCCATGAGTGACAAACCTGCTCCATGAGTGACAAACCTGCTCCATGAGTGACAAACCTGCTCCATGAGTGACAAACCTGCTCCATGAGTGACAAACCTGCTCCATGAGTGACAAACCTGCTCCATGAGTGACAAACCTGCTCCATGAGGGACAAACCTGCTCCATGAGTGACAAACCTGCTCCATGAGTGACAAACCTGCTCCATGAGTGACAAACCTGCTCCATGATGGACAAACCTGCTCCATGAGTGACAGACAAACCTTACCAGCTGGTAGACCGAGCTCACTCATTTTTTGTTTTTTATGCGTTAGTTTCAAAACAACTTACAAAAACGGTTATCACTATCTTACTCACCAACAAATGTCGTAGTTAGTATCAAAACAACTTTAAAAAAAGTGTGATGTAACAATTTTTTTTAAATGTAACCTATTTAGATCGATTTATCACCCCACCCAGAAAACCCCTATTTACGAAATTTTGGTAGAATCGTTGGAGTCGTTTCCAAGATCCTTTTTTATATATTATACGCAATTCTTGCTCGTTTAAAGGTATAAGATATGTAGACGCTCACCCTGAGTTGTCCGTGGTAGAAGAGGTCATTAGGGATCCTCAGCACGGCGGGGTCGGAACGGAAGTTGTTGCGCAACATCAGAGTGTAGTTGGGGTCGTTGCTGGCGTATACCTCGCTGGTGTTCTTCAGGCGCTCCATTAGTGACAAACCTGCTCCATGAGTGACAAACCTGCTCCATGAGTGACAAACCTGCTCCATGAGTGACAAACCTGCTCCATGAGTGACAAACCTGCTCCATGAGTGACAAACCTGCTCCATGAGTGACAAACCTGCTCCATGAGTGACAAACCTGCTCCATGAGTGACAAACCTGCTCCATGAGTGACAAACCTGCTCCATGAGTGACAAACCTGCTCCATGAGGGACAAACCTGCTCCATGAGTGACAAACCTGCTCCATGAGTGACAAACCTGCTCCATGAGTGACAAACCTGCTCCATGATGGACAAACCTGCTCCATGATGGACAAACCTGCTCCATGAGTGACAAACCTGCTCCATGAGTGACAAACCTGCTCCATGAGTGACAAACCTGCTCCATGAGTGACAAACCTGCTTCATGAGTGACAAACCTGCTCCATGAGTGACAAACCTGCTCCATGAGTGACAAACCTGCTCCATGATGTGACAAACCTGCTCCATGAGTGACAAACCTGCTCCATGAGTGACAAACCTGCTCCATGAGTGACAAACCTGCTCCATGAGTGACAAACCTGCTCCATGAGTGACAAACCTGCTCCATGAGTGACAAACCTGCTCCATGAGTGACAAACCTGCTCCATGAGTGACAAACCTGCTCCATGAGTGACAAACCTGCTCCATGAGTGACAAACCTGCTCCATGAGTGACAAACCTGCTCCATGAGTGACAAACCTGCTCCATGAGTGACAAACCTGCTCCATGAGGACAAACCTGCTCCATGAGTGACAAACCTGCTCCATGAGTGACAAACCTGCTCCATGAGTGACAAACCTGCTCCATGATGGACAAACCTGCTCCATGATGGACAAACCTGCTCCATGAGTGACAAACCTGCTCCATGAGTGACAAACCTGCTCCATGAGTGACAAACCTGCTCCATGAGTGACAAACCTGCTTCATGAGTGACAAACCTGCTCCATGAGTGACAAACCTGCTCCATGAGTGACAAACCTGCTTCATGAGTGACAAACCTGCTCCATGAGTGACAAACCTGCTCCATGAGTGACAAACCTGCTCCATGAGTGACAAACCTGCTCCATGAGTGACAAACCTGCTCCATGAGTGACAAACCTGCTCCATGAGTGACAAACCTGCTTCATGAGTGACAAACCTGCTCCAAGAGTGACAAACCTGCTCCATGAGTGACAAACCTGCTCCATGATGTGACAAACCTGCTCCATGAGTGACAAACCTGCTCCATGAGTGACAACCCTGCTCCATGAGTGACAAACCTGCTCCATGAGTGACAAACCTGCTTGCTCCATGAGTGACAAACCTGCTCCATTAGTGACAAACCTGCTCCATGAGTGACAAACCTGCTCCATGAGTGACAAACCTGCTCCATGAGTGACAAACCTGCTTGCTCCATGAGTGACAAACCTGCTCCATTAGTGACAACCCTGCTCCATGAGTGACAAACCTGCTCCATGAGTGACAAACCTGCTTCATGAGTGACAAACCTGCTCCAAGAGTGACAAACCTGCTCCATGAGTGACAAACCTGCTCCATGATGTGACAAACCTGCTCCATGAGTGACAAACCTGCTCCATGAGTGACAACCCTGCTCCATGAGTGACAAACCTGCTCCATGAGTGACAAACCTGCTTGCTCCATGAGTGACAAACCTGCTCCATGAGTGACAAACCTGCTCCATGAGTGACAAACCTGCTCCATGAGTGACAAACCTGCTCCATGAGTGACAAACCTGCTTGCTCCATGAGTGACAAACCTGCTCCATTAGTGACAACCCTGCTCCATGAGTGACAAACCTGCTCCATGAGTGACAACCCTGCTCCATGAGTGACAAACCTGCTCCATGAGTGACAAACCTGCTCCATGAGTGACAACCCTGCTCCATGAGTGACAAACCTGCTCCATGAGCGACAAACCTGCTCCATGAGCGACAAACCTGCTCCATGAGTGACAACCCTGCTCCATGAGTGACAAACCTGCTCCATGAGTGACAACCCTGCTCCATGAGTGACAAACCTGCTCCATGAGTGACAACCCTGCTCCATGAGTGACAACCCTGCTCCATGAGCGACAAACCTGCTCCATGAGTGACAAACCTGCTCCATGAGTGACAAACCTGCTCCATGAGTGACAAACCTGCTCCATGAGTGACAAACCTGCTCCATGAGTGACAAACCTGCTCCATGAGTGACAAACCTGCTCCATGAGTGACAAACCTGCTCCATGAGTGACAAACCTGCTCCATGAGTGACAAACCTGCTCCATGAGTGACAACCCTGCTCCATGAGTGACAAACCTGCTCCATGAGTGACAAACCTGCTCCATGAGTGACAAACCTGCTCCATGAGTGACAAACCTGCTCCATGAGTGACAAACCTGCTTGCTCCATGAGTGACAAACCTGCTCCATGAGTGACAAACCTGCTCCATGAGTGACAAACCTGCTCCATGAGTGACAAACCTGCTCCATGAGTGACAAACCTGCTCCATGAGTGACAAACCTGCTCCATGAGTGACAAACCTGCTCCATGAGTGACAAACCTGCTCCATGAGTGACAAACCTGCTCCATGAGTGACAAACCTGCTCCATGAGTGACAAACCTGCTCCATGAGTGACAAACCTGCTCCATGAGTGACAAACCTGCTCCATTAGTGACAAACCTTACATATATACGCCAAAACTTATATGTAGATGCTCACCCTGAGTTTTCCTTGCTGGGTAGGCAGCTCATAAACAGTAGTAAAAACGGCAGTTTACACTACGTCTGACAAAAGTTTGAGATGCAATTACATGACTGTGTGTCGCTTTAGTGCCAGATTGTGAGCCTGTCGCCTAAATTGCAATACACAAACATCAACTATAAAATCCCTTAGTCGCTTCTTACGACACCCAAAGAAGATAATATGGGGTGATGCTATTCACTCTATGATGATTTATTCACTATTACAAAAAACCGCATCAAAATGCGTTGCGTCGTTCAGGAAGAGTTAACGAATTTCACGACGCAACAGAGAAAAAGAGACTTCACTTTATACTATGCATTAACTACATATATGTAGATGCTCACCCTGAGTTGTCCGTGGTAGAAGAGGTCATTAGGGATCCTCAGCACGGCGGGGTCGGAACGGAAGTTGTTGCGCAACATCAGAGTGTAGTTGGGGTCGTTGCTGGCGTACACCTCGCTGGTGTTCTTCAGACGCTCCATTAGTGACAAACCTGCTCCATGAGTGACAAACCGGCTCCATGAGTGACAAACCTGCTCCATGAGTGACAAACCTGCTCCATGAGTGACAAACCTGCTCCATGAGTGACAACCCTGCTCCATGAGTGACAAACCTGCTCCATGAGTGACAAACCTGCTCCATGAGTGACAAACCTGCCCCATGAGTGACAAACCTGCTCCATGAGTGACAAACCTGCTCCATGAGTGACAAACCTGCTCCATGAGTGACAAACCTGCTCCATGAGTGACAAACCTGCCCCATGAGCGACAAACCTGCTCCATGAGTGACAAACCTGCTCCATGAGTGACAAACCTGCTCCATGAGTGACAAACCTGCTCCATGAGTGACAAACCTGCTCCATGAGCGACAAACCTGCTCCATGAGTGACAAACCTGCTCCATGAGTGACAAACCTGCTCCATGAGTGACAACCCTGCTCCATGAGTGACAAACCTGCTCCATGAGTGACAACCTTGCTCCATGAGTGACAAACCTGCTCCATGAGCGACAAACCTGCTCCATGAGTGACAAACCTGCTCCATGAGTGACAAACCTGCTCCATGAGTGACAAACCTGCTCCATGAGTGACAAACCTGCTCCATGAGCGACAAACCTGCTCCATGAGTGACAAACCTGCTCCATGAGCGACAAACCTGCTCCATGAGTGACAAACCTGCTCCATGAGTGACAAACCTGCTCCATGAGTGACAAACCTGCTCCATGAGCGACAAACCTGCTCCATGAGTGACAAACCTGCTCCATGAGTGACAAACCTGCTCCATGAGCGACAAACCTGCTCCATGAGTGACAAACCTGCTCCATGAGCGACAAACCTGCTCCATGAGTGACAAACCTGCTCCATGAGTGACAAACCTGCTCCATGAGTGACAAACCTGCTCCATGAGTGACAAACCTGCTCCATGAGTGACAAACCTGCTCCATGAGTGACAAACCTGCTCCATGAGTGACAAACCTGCTCCATGAGTGACAAACCTGCTCCATGAGTGACAATACTTGCTCCATGAGTGACAAACCTGCTTCATGAGTGACAAACCTTACATATATACGCCAAAACTTATACCTAGATGCTCACCCTGAGTTTTCCTTGCTGGGTAGGCAGCTCATAAACGGTAGTAAAAACGGCAGTTTACACTACGTCTGACAAAAGTTTGAGATGCAATTAGATGACTGTGTATCGCTATAGTTTGTGAGCCTGTCGCCTAAATTGCAATACACAAACATCAACTATAAAATCCCTCAGTCGCTTCTTACGACACCCAAAGAAGATAATATGGGGTGATGCTATTCACTCTATGATGATTTATTCACTATTACAAAAAACCGCATCAAAATGCGTTGCGTCGTTTAGGAATAGTTAACGAATTTCACGACGCAACAGAGAAAAAGCGACTTCACTTTATACTATGCATTAACTACATATATGTAGATGCTCACCCTGAGTTGTCCGTGGTAGAAGAGGTCATTAGGGATCCTCAGCACGGCGGGGTCGGAACGGAAGTTGTTGCGCAACATCAGAGTGTAGTTGGGGTCGTTGCTGGCGTATACCTCGCTGGTGTTCTTCAAACGTTCCATTAGCGACAAACCTGGAAGTCACAAATCATCATTCATAGCTTGTAACTGTAAAAAATAAACTATCACCTGCCTGCCCTTATCCCAAATCAGTTGGCGATCCCAACATTTGTTAAAGCAGAATATCATAAAGGAATCGGCAATGTTGTATGACCGGTCGCTGGTATCACCGCAAGCATGCGGTTGACCATAGTCGACAGATATTCAGCAGAGTTCTAAAACTCTACATCGCCTTTTACGAAACGTTCTGAACGGACTATGGTGGCAATGTTCTTAGCCACTGCCACAAGGATAAAATATAAAAATTAAACGCCTAATAAATCCAGATTATGTCTACACGCTTGCAATCTCACCGCACACGTGATTTTGGCTGCATTCACGATACATGACACTGCAGCCTCCTGAATGCACGCATACTTGTACGTATCAACAGCTACATGTACGCATACTTGTACGTATAAACACTTGCATGTACGCATACTTGTACGTATAAACACTTGCATGTACGCATACTCGTACGTGTCAACACCTGCATGTACGCATTCTTGTACGTATCAACACTTGCATGTACGCATACTTGTACGTATAAACACTTGCATGTACGCATACTTGTACGTATAAACACTTGCATGTACGCATACTTGTACGTATAAACACTTGCATGTACGCATACTTGTACGTATAAACACTTGCATGTACGCATACTTGTACGTATAAACACTTGCATGTACGCATACTTGTACGTATAAACACCTGCATGTACGCATACTTGTACGTTTAACACCTGCATGTACGCGTACTTGTGCGTTTAATATCTGCATGTACGCACACCTGCATGTACACATACTTGTACGTGCCAACACCTGCATGTACGCATACTTGTACGTATTAACATCTGCATATACGCATACTTGTACATATTATCAACACCTGCATGTACGCATACTTGTACGTATTAACACCAACATGTACGCTTACTTGAATGTATCAACACCTGCATGTACGCATACTTGTACGTATCAACACTTGCATGTACGCATACTTGTACGTATCAACATCTGCATGTACGCATACTTGTACGTATCAACATCTGCATGTACGCATACTTGTACGTATCAACACCTGCATGTACGCATACTTGTACGTATCAACACCTGCATGTACGCATACTTATACGTATCAACACCTGCATGTACGCATACTTGTACGTATCAACATCTGCATATACGCATACTTGTACGTATAAACACCTGCATGTACGCATACTTGTACGTATCAACACCTGCATGTACGCATACTTATACGTATCAACACCTGCATGTACGCATACTTGTACGTATCAACATCTGCATATACGCATACTTGTACGTATAAACACTTGCATGTACGCATACTTGTCCTTATCAACATCTGCATGTACGCATACTTGTACGTATAAACACTTGCATGTACGCAAACTTGTCCTTATCAACATCTGCATGTACGCATACTTGTATGTATCAACACCTGCATGTACGCATACTTGTACGTATCAACATATGCATGTACGCATACTGGTACGTATCAACACCTGCATGTACGCATACTTGTACGTATCAACACCTGCATGTACGCATACTTGTACGTATCAACACCTGCATGTACGCATACTTGTACGTATCAACACCTGCATGTACGCATACTTGTACATATCAACACCTGCATACACGCATACTTGTACATATCAACACCTGCATACACGCATACTTGTACGTATCAACACCTGCATACACGCATACTTGTACATATCAACACCTGCATGTACGCATACTTGTACGTATCAACACCCGCATGTACGCATACTTGTACGTATCATATGCCTATGCTACTGTATGCCTAAGAGGAGTATTAAACAACTGTACCGTCCTATAATCATACTTAACATGAGAGAAGCAACTCATCTACACCTACAGCTACGGTCGCACCTATCTGTCCTTGCTCGTGATTGGCTGCTCCCACCTCCCCGCTCCTCACTCCGACAGGCAGGGCGGGGCGAGTCGGCCCGCTTGGCTTCATTGGCGATTTATCAACGCCGGCGCGCGGTCGCCTCAGAAGATAATTTTTTGAATTTCGCCAAAGTTTTATAATTCAAAAATTATAAACTTTAATAAATTATTTTAATTTAACTATTTCATTTTTGTGTTATATGGCGTTTTCAAAAAATTATTTTCTTTTAAATTTTTTATTAATAACGGTTTTACACCGTTCGTTTTTTAAATTTTATATTTGTGTAATGTCTGTCCTTTTTAAATTGTAAATTCAGTGAGTTTGCAAGATGGGTAAGTCCTTTCTATTTTATTGAGCATGCACTTGGAAAATCAAATTTCTGAAGGCGGTTTTCCGTCGAACACTACTTTGCAATTTCATACCACTGTTCATAATTTAGACCAAGCAAGAATCAGTCTAAAGTCCGTTTACGAGTAAATAAATTGTTCAGGAAGGGCGCCGAGCCCGTGATCTAAATAGATAACTATTTCAGTGAATTATTTATCAAGAGTAAGATCCCAATTAAATAAGCAAAGTGTGTTAAAGAAATTTGGTTGTTATCGAAGTAATAAATTCGTTCTCTTCTTTTGAGGACGATCAAATGAAAATCCAGTAATCATAGTGCCTTTCATAAGCCTTGAGTGACACGATTTGAATATTTTCAACACAAAATGTTGATCCGTTGTAGGCTGCTAGTTATCTGTAAGTGATGATACATTTTGCCTCAGGGTAATATATTTTTAGTTATAAGTATTATTCGGTCGAAATATTTGAAGATGGCGTCCGTGTACGCCACGGAGTGAAGTAAGGTCACTGATTGATTTATGGATTTTCATCAACAAATTTATTATTTAATTAAAACTTCTGTCTGTAATCAGACACGTGGTTTTTAAGTTTGTGTTTTGTTTGACACGTCGCAACGTGTTCGACGCTATAAACACGTGGTCCTCACTTTAAAAAATGTTGACTTGTATATTTAATTTCTACCTCCAAAGTTCTTTTTCTTTGAGGTGTTTCTTTAAAATTAAAGAATTTCGTTAAAAGGGTGGCGCTGTGACCCCGAATAATGCAGTGAGAGTTTACGGCACACCAAGTCCGTAGAACGTCTTACAAAAAAGAACAATCAAATCTCAGCAAGGATATTTTGTAAGGTATATATACCTAATTTTATTCTATTGCAATGACAAATTGATATTATATGGCTCCGCGAACTAGGCCATGTTCCCTTGTTTTTATATGTTACCTCTGCGCAATGCAAGGTATACCCTATTTTAAAACATCATTAGAGTACCTTGGCCGCCAGCGCATGGTGAGCCCTTTGACTCCTACATCCCCGCGCAGGGGTTGTGCTTTTTGATGTCATGCAGATTGCTCTCGCCTGCACTTGCAGGAGTGCCTTAATTTTCGTCCTCGTGTCTTTCGTATACGTGACGAACTGATATTTTGTAATGCGAGACAAATATCGCAAAATATAGTGATAAGTATATTGTTGCGTTTCGGTACTACATACTCCTCAAAGGACGGGGTCATCATGGACCCAAAAGTTTCGAAACGTACCTACATATTATTTTAATACCTCGCGCAGAGAGAGTCGGCCAGCGAATTTCATAAAACTGTGTGACTTATGATATAAACTGTACTGTATTAGGTATTACTCTTATACCTATCCCATATCAAACAAAGAAAGTTCAGTGGCATTCGGCGCAGGCACGATATGTCTTACCTACAAAATAAAGGGTTCTCCCTTCTACTAATTTCGAAGTATTCTATAAAAACAAATAGTACACCGTCAGGGCCTTGCCTCAGACGAAATTAACGAGTGTAACGAAGGGTAGTGTGTGTGTTAGTGAATTTCGCAGGTTCGAATCTTGCATGTGACATTTTATTTAGATAAGAATTCTAATTGAATACCTACCCGACACGTTTTTGTTTACAAAGTCCATAATCCGATGGACGCATCCGAGATAATTATTTTCAATGAAATTTGCTTTGAAATGGCTATTACAATTTCTAGTAAAAGAAGTTTACATCTTAGCTTATGTAGAGGCATTCCAAGAAAATGTTCTGAGACTTCTAATATTTCCGTGTAAAAGATTTGATATCAACATAAAAGCTTTAAAAAATTTCACATACAGTAGCTTTGTATCATTCATAAGGATAACATAAGCGTAAAGTAGATGCTAAACGTCACGTAAGCGACTAGAAGTTGATGTTTTCATGGAATGCCCTGCGTAGCTTTGAGCTAGTTAGAAACACCTACGCAAGGAGATTGTCAATAAAGACATTACCATAACCTCAGGGCTGAAGTTCTTGCAGGTTAATGTCTTAAACAGTTTCACTTTGTGATCATTACAGTGGCTCACTGGGCCATGCAATAAAAATAAGTTACAACATTGTTCTTGTAATGGAACGACCATTTATGCATTTCCCTTGCTCACTGTCATAAGTAGCAAGAAATCACTTTTATTAAATAGTTATCTCTTACTACAGTGTCAACTGTGTCCCCTAAAATTGTAATACGATAGTACTAATGTCATGCTAAGGGATATCCCTTACGCTTGTCATTCGTTTACTTCTTTGAACTATGGTCAAAGAGTGCCATTAAAGTACCTACTACAAATAGGTACGTGCTGTATTTTCGCAGCAAGTAACCCCGGAGAAATACCTATGTACAATCTGAAGAGCTCTCTGAAGAGTTAAGTTAAAGTTTTCTTGTATTAGCGAGATTTTAAGCAACATGAAATCAAACAAAAGTGGGGAGAGAAAGAGGCCGTATTGTAATGGCCTCATCTCAAAACGGATAAGTAAATAACTACCTACCTATTCAATAAATGTCACACCTAAACTATGAAAAGTTTTGCTTTTTCAATTCATTGAGAGAAAAGTGTGTGTTTGGGATACAGATTTATGTAATGTACCTAGGTGATTTACTTAATCCATCATGTTGCAAATTTATAACTACATTCTGTTGTAGATTCACAAGCTATGAAACATCAAAACTGGTGGTAAATTGTCTTAACTAGTCTAACTACTGAAAACTAGTACCTAATGTCTACATGTCATATCATAACATAAGGTAGGTATACTTGAAGTACCTACCTCCTCGGTTGCCATGACCTTGGACATGATATACGTAATGTTACTTTAGAAAGTTTGCCTACCCGTAAAGGTTTAGGCGTGATATATACGTATATGTATGTATCTAGGATGTTTTTATACTTCCTACCATAGGTACCTACTCAAAGTGTTATGATATGAATGACATGTTTATTACGTAATGTGTCTAACCATCTGCACTAGAGATAAAAAGTTGTAAAACGATATCAAAATAATCATTTTTCTTAATACCGTCTCGATCGGTATGAGTTTTTATTTTCCTCGTGTGTGGTCATCTTGCTACCTACTCTATTTATTATGAATGAAAGCTTATGCGAAAATAAACAAAAAAATACCTACAGTCTATGCGGGTACTTTTATGGAATAAACAACACTACAACACGTTTCAAAACTAATGATTTCAAATAGAGGGTACTTTCGCAAATTGACATGTTTTATGTCACGAGTGAAAGACTCTGACTGCCGTGCATAAGGTGTTTTGAAACGTAAAATGGTGAATAAATCTGTCTATTTTTAGACGTACGTAACTCAAAAGATGATACCGTTTGTTCCAATATACTTATTTGCTCTGAATGTCAGGCATTCGTGAAAGTACCTACCTATTAGGTTATTATGTCTATTAATTATATTTTTTTGCAAAACAGATAGCGGAAATGCTATTTCGAAGAAACGATGACGAAACGAAGGTGCGATGGTAGTTTATAATCGTACAGATACATTGTGAACTAACGGTGACTGTTGCACTATGCGTACACAGGTGCACTTTGAGATGGATATCAATCTATTACCAATTAAGAGATTTACAATGAGTTGTTTATGCTGACTACCTAAAAGACGTTAATGTCGTTCTACAGGCAGATAGTTTTGTTTTCCTCGGTAGGTGGGCTATCTTATATGTACGTTACACAGACAAGTTCATGCGCTTTTAATAAATTTTAACGGTTACTTGGGCTTTTCAAGGGACGGTCAGAGGTAGATAGTCTGTTATTAGAGGTAATAATAAATGTATTCACCTCTTCATTTGTACTTACAAGATTATACCAATAGATTCATACAATGAAGTTTCTGTGACAGCCAGAGTGATTGTGTTTTTATGAAGCTTGACCGTTACTCCGACAGACTAAACAAGGTTAGTTTTATAATTTTTGCTAATCACGTAAATATTATGGCAAGCCCATACGTATTTGGAAGTCATACGAAGATATGATTTTACAATAGTTATTATATTAAGAAAGTTTATTTCATTTGAATTAAGGTATTTGATGGCCAGGTTTTCTATCTGCCATTGCCTAGTTAGGACAATGCATACCTTAAGATTTACCGTTGACCTTTTAGTAAGGTATTCAGGCTACCCTATTACATTACCTACAGCTTGAGCAATCAAGCACAGTTGAAATGTATCAGCTTTGTTTTTCTGTGTGCAACGGTTGCTGACTTACTTACTATCTTATTAGATAGGTAGTTAGAATAGAAGATTATATAAATATTACCTATTTTGCGAATCCTACCGCTAGCTAACGGTGGTTACCTTCCTCTTTTCTTTATTATTGGGTTTTTAAAAAATGGTACCTATTATATTTTTGTTGATTGGTTCGAAAAACTGCAATTGTGTTTCCGTGTATTCACTATTTATTCACAACGGATTAGGTAATGTAAGTCTGTAATTTGTGCATTTGATTTCAGATACGAGGAAAATTTTGGAAAGGCATTATGTCATGTGCTAAATACTCTAGTATTTATCATTATTTAATATGCTTGACTAGATTGCCATAATACAGTAAATGAGATTTGTAATAACATTTATATTTTAATAATTTACGCTTATTAATCGTCATTTAAGAGTGAGCTTCTGGTATGACGAAATTTGGCATTTATATATCCTTTGATGATTGTTTAATTCATTAATATAGTGGTTCAATGTCATTGAATTCAACAGATTCTATATTATTAATTATTTAACAATATTTGAATTCTTTATAGTTAATCACATTGGCGATAGCTCCCACTCCTCCAGGCGATAGGAAACATGTCTCATGTTAAGTATGATTATAGGACGGTACAGTTGTTTAATGACAGCATTTTACCTACCAATAAAATGCTTATTAAACTACTTACCTCCTATAATCATACATTTTTAATTCTGCCTGGGATATTTTGTAAAAAAAAAAAATGAAAATATTTTCTACAAAATAATTATAATATTCTAATTAGAATATTATTGTGAGACGCAATGAAGCCAAGCGGGCCGACTCGCCCCGCCCTGCCTGTCGGAGTGAGGAGCGGGGAGGTGGGAGCAGCCAATCACGAGCAAGGACAGATAGGTGCGACCGTAGCTGTAGGTGTAGATGAGTTGCTTCTCTCATGTTAAGTATGATTATAGGAGGTAAGTAGTTTAATAAGCATTTTATTGGTAGGTAAAATGCTGTCATTAACATAAAAATACATTTAGAGAAATCAAATAATCGCTCGTCTGCAAGGCCTACCTATAAAAAATGGCGCCACAGAGGAGAGGATAAACACACAAATTTTTCTTCAAACGTTTGTTTTTAGATTTTATCAGATAAAAAACTGTATCATATTGCGATTGCACTTTTATTCCTACAGCCTTTTATGCGTTTACTTCATTATGCGTATCGATAGTATGCCAAAGAAATGTATGGCAAAAAAGTTATGCTTGATTAAGATTATGCGAAAAGATGAGTATGCCAAAAACAGGTATGCAAAAGAACATTAGGACATAAAATTTTATGTATTCGAATATGGACCCGGATGTACGCGTACTTGTACGACACAAAGTTAGTAAGCACGCTGACATGCACCCAATCACGATAGCTGCACACAATGACGCGTAGCAGGCATTCAATATCGCTAGCACTTGATCACTCTGGCTCACAAATGCACGGGGATTAGGCCCATTTTCAAGTATTCAGCCCTTTACACTTACCGAGGCCTAGTTTGCGCGCCTGGCTTGATATGACGACGGGCCCCAGCTGTAGCGGGTCCCCTGCAAGCGTCAGCCTGCCGTTGTTGTGTTATATATCGTACAACTGTTATATAGTGTTACTTATACACTTACCGAGGCCTAGTTTGCGCGCCTGGCTTGATATGACGACGGGCCCCAGCTGTAGCGGGTCGCCTGCAAGCGTCAGCCTGCCGTTGTTGTGTTATATATCGTACAACTGTTATATAGTGTTACTTATACACTTACCGAGGCCTGGCTTGATATGACGACGGGCCCCAGCTGTAGCGGGTCGCCTGCAAGCGTCAGCCTGCCGTTGTTGTGTTATATATCGTACAACTGTTATATAGTGTTACTTATACACTTACCGAGGCCTGGCTTGATATGACGACGGGCCCCAGCTGTAGCGGGTCGCCTGCAAGCGTCAGCCTGCCGTTGTTGTGTTATATATCGTACAACTGTTATATAGTGTTACTTATACACTTACCGAGGCCTAGTTTGCGCGCCTGGCTTGATATGACGACGGGCCCCAGCTGTAGCGGGTCCCTTGCAAGCGTCAGCCTGCCGTTGTTGTGTTATATATCGTACAACTGTTATATAGTGTTACTTATACACTCACCGAGGCCTAGTTTGCGCGCCTGGCTTGATATGACGACGGGCCCCAGCTGTAGCGGGTCTCAGCAGACCCTTTATTGTATTATATATCGTACAACTGTTATATAGTGTTACTTATATACTTACCGAGGCCTAGTTTGCGCGCCTGGCTTGATATGACGACGGGCCCCAGCTGTAGCGGGTCGCCTGCAAGCGTCAGCCTGCCGTTGTTGTGTTATATATCGTACAACTGTTATATAGTGTTACTTATACACTTACCGAGGCCTAGTTTGCGCGCCTGGCTTGATATGACGACGGGCCCCAGCTGTAGCGGGTCCCCTGCGGGCGTCGGCCTACCGTTATTGTGTTATATATCGTACAACTGTTATATATAGTGTACCACTTATACACTTACCGAGGCCTAGTTTGCGCGCCTGGCTTGATATGACGACGGGCCCCAGTTGTAGCGGGTCGCCTGCAAGCGTCAGCCTGCCGTTGCCCGCCAGTAGACCCGTTATAGGTATCAGACAAGCCGGCTCGCTCGCTTGTGCCGCCTCGTCGATAAACAGGTGGGTTATGGGGCGCTCTTTCAGGAATCTGCGCGCTTGTCTGGAATGTGACAGAACAAGGTTTTTACCATAAATGTTTAGAAGGATTTCGGAAACATTTGTTTCACGACATTTAACAACTCGAAGAGTGTCGTTTGGTTTGTAGCGAATCACTCATGAAGTCAAAACTGCTGAGCAGTAAACTTTTTTAAATTTTTTCAACAAGCTTCGTGTATGTAATCTGTTCTCTTTTATCGTTTCATAATAATTTTACACAGTGATTGATAACAGTCCTTTTTAGGGTTTCGTAGTCTACTAGAAACCCTTATAATTTCGGTAAGTCTGTCTGTCTGTCTGTCTGTCAGTATGCCGCGCCCTCATACACGTAACTTAGTCAGTTTTGGAACTATCGATACCAAATTTAGTGTGAAGATAGATCGTGTTGACCCAAACATAGAAATGTTGAGAAAAAAATAATTTAATTATTTTTTGGAGCCCCTTCCCATACATGTGAAAGGGGAGCAATAAATTTTTTTTTCTCCTGTAATATTGAGTAGGGTATCGTTGAATAGGTCTTTTAAAACTAAGGGGAGGTTTCTTTGAAACAAAGTCTAAAATGTTTCTGTCTCGAGATATTTGCTTTTAAAAGTGGCGTTTTTGTGCCATAATTTGTTCCAGCTGTAACTTCTAAAGTATGCATGCTAAAAATTTGAAAAAAATATGGAATATAGTTCTTAAGGGGGGAGCTCCTATGAAGCGAGCTGAAAACGAGCTACGTTTTCCTATATATTACATAATCTAGGACACGTCATTATCAGAAAAAAATTGAATTTTGTTCTACAAAATATGGGGAAAAGCTTCCTGAAACCCAAAAATCGAAGTTTATCCCAAAATACTAAGAAATAAAAATGTGAAGTTACCTCTATTTTTCACTGTTATCATGACCATGCTACCATATTGTACAAATGTTTTGCGTCAATGGTTATTGAAAATTATTAAACTTTATATGATTATTACTCACTATTCAATGTTGAACTCATCACAGATGCAACTTTTTGATAAACCTACACCATTATCAAGTAATCTTGCAACAAAATTACTGTTTCCGGATTCATTCCAAGGAATCAATGGTTGATAAAAGGTATTTGTTTTGATACGTTTCCCCTGCAGTCAAAACTGAAGTGGAATGGGTCATAGATAAACGTTATATGAGGCAGACCCACCAAACTGTTCATTTGTACCCATTTGCACCACATTTTGAGGAAATAATTCTATTATAGCAAGAAATTTGTCGTAACTTATTTTCCAACTTTTATAATGGCATTTTGCCCAATGATATGACAATTATGCCAATGTCAGTACTACTTTGATTCATTGGGGCGCAAAATAAAAACGAGGTAGGTAGTCGTACTAAAAAAAGTTACAAATCAACCAATAAAACCGAAAGGAGGTCAAGTTACTCATGAAACTGAACAACTTTCCCTAAGAAACGTATGTCGAAAAATGAAAAATCATATTTTAACTCTCATACAAATGCACTAGCCGAGCGATTTAGTTTGTATGGGAAGCCCATTTTTTTATATTTAGTCATATGTTCTTGAGGGAAAGTTGTTCATTTTCATAGACTGGTTCACCCTTTAAAATATTGTTTGTAAAGAAGGCCTTGTATGCCACAAATGGAATGTCAATCATGTTTAAACTTGCATTTATACCGTGATCACACATGCTACTTTTTGTCGCGCGACACACGTATTTCTTGTTCCTTTGCACATGTGTGAAAGGGACTACAAATAAGTCGCCGGCCAAAGTCTCTTTAGTTTAAACGCGCGGTTACTGATAATTTTGGGAAGTTCGAATAGGGTTACGAATTTATTGAGTAGGTAGGTACCTATTTGATGACGTTATGGTAACCCTGAATCCTTGGTATAACCTGATTTATAAAAAGGGGACCCGAAATGGCAACATTATTGTTGACATCTTGCTCAAAAGACATGTAACATGAAAAAGACGCAAACAATAATGTTCCCATTTCGGGTCCCATTCTTCTACGAATCAGGTTGTAATACCGAAATATACCATAAATTGTATAAAGCAATGAATTCCCTTTATAAGGATACCTATTTCAAGACCAAAAATCACAGGATTATCCAAATAAAAATGGATTAAAAACCTTCACAAAAAAACCTTTGACAAAAAAGCAAGCCATAGAAATCCCAAAGATTTAGAAATTTTCTCGGTTAGTTAAAAGTGAACGCCTATCTAGCTGCACAATACTCCGCACGTGCCGCATTAAATTTAATTAAGTTCAAATATTGAAGTGACCCTCTTCTACCTACAAAACTGAACAACTTTTATAAGAAACAAAAAATAATACTTTTACAACATTTTTATGTGTTTTTTTCATATTTCGACCTTTGCTGTTCCTTATGCGCACCCTGCATTTTTGCTATCAGTTATGTATGTATTAGTATCTCAACCTATGTTTTATTTGTTTTTTTCAATTGCGAGATCTAGTCGCCGACACTTTGAACCTTTAAGAATAATATAGCGCTTATATGAGGTGAAATTTTACTAGTGACCGATAGCGAAAACTCAGAACCGGCTAGTGATAAGGAACAACTTTCCCCAAGGAACATAGGTCGAAATACAAAATAATTTTTGGACCTCCCATACAAAATTGCCGATCAGCAGATTTGAGTTACTATGGGAGGTCAAAATATTTTTTCGTTTTTCGACCTATGTTCCTTGAGGAATGTTGTTCCTTATCAATAGCCGGTCCTGAGATTTCGCTATCGGTCACTAGTAAAATTTCACGCTATATAATATAGCGCTGTGAGTGCATTAAAAACTCCAATACATTGAACCTTTCTGTCAGAGTTTTTCAGCAGCAACTAGTAGGCCTCTGACATAGTTTTGTAAAAGGTGCCATTTAAGTAATCAATCATACTTATTCTGACAAAGACTTAAGTGCTTAAAGTGCCTTCAAAAGCACGAAACTATCTTTTTTCCGGATAATCAGGTGGTTTAGGTTGTAACCTAACCAAAGGCTGTTTTTTTACTGGTAAGTTTTAAATAACTGGACGCTGGCAAAAGTGTCTTCATATTATATGAATAAACTGATTGACCATGGTATAATAAGATACTCCGCCTGGTATTTCTTTCCGAGACTCGTGAACCACGTGACCAACACAAGACTACGTCATCATGCTTGTGGGTTACCAGAATTACCCACTCTTATGATGTTTTTTGTAAATCATATAAGATACTGTTAACTAATAAATAAAATTTAAGTGTTGCTGTAAAGTTAAAGTTAATACACACGTAAATCTAAATTATAAAATTATTAAGAAATATTTTAACCCATTGTTCTGAGATAGAATTTACCCCAAAACGTATTTTATTGAAATAAAGTGGCAATACTCCGGTTTGGAAGTAAACCGAGCACTTAAGAATATGAAATACAACAAGAGTCCAGGAGACGATGGCATCAGCACAGAAGCTCTCAAATTAGGAAAACAGATACTACTGCCACAAATCACAAACCTTTTCAACAGTATATTGTATTCCGGTAGAATACCAGTGGAATTCACAAAATCTCACATCATTCTTTTACATAAGAAGGGCGACAAGGCAGACGTTAACAACTACAGGCCCATAAGTTTGATGTCGCACGTTTACAAGCTATTCAGTAAAGTCATCCAGAATCGCATCAAAGGTCAGCTGGATAAAAACCAGCCACCCGAACAAGCCGGATTTCGACCTTCCTTCTCTACTACAGACCACCTCCATACAGTTAATCAAATCATAGAAAAACACAACGAATTCCACAAACCACTGTATCTGGCTTTCGTGGATTACTCCAAGGCATTTGATAGTCTCAAACACTCTGCCATATTTACATCCTTGCGCAAGCAAAAATAAACGAGACATACATAAATCTATTGGAGTTGATCTACGAAACCAGTACAGCCTCCATCAAACTTTCCACTCCAGGTCCTGAATTCAGAATAGAGAAGGCGTCAAACAGGGCGACCCCTCTCCCCAAACCTATTCACATGTACACTGGAGGAAGTTTTTAGAAAACTGTCCTTATCTTGGCAGTCAAAAGGAATCGTTGTGGGCGAAAATAGACTCACCAATTTAAGATTTGCCGACGATATAGTCTTGTTTGCGTCCAATGCGGCTGAGCTCCAACTAATGCTCCAAGAACTGAGTACGGCAAGCCTTGAGGTTGGACTTAGGATGAATATGTCGAAGACACAAGTGATGACAAACAGCACGAAACGTAGGGTCGAGGTTGACGGACAAGATATACACTATGTCGATGAATACACGTATTTGGGCCAGATAGTCTCCTTCGAGAACAGGCAAGAGAAGGAAATCGATCGCCGTGTCGAAAACGCCTGGAAGAGCTTCTGGTCCTTAAAACAGTTCTTAAAGGGTGACCTTCCACTTTCCTTAAAACGAAAGCTCATCGACATGTGTATTCTGCCCGTCCTAACCTACGGTGCCCAAACGTGGTCACTCACAGAAAACCAGAAGTCCAAACTCAAGGTTTGTCAAAGAGCCATGGAACGCAGCATTCTAGGTGTCAAGCGAATAGACCGCATTAGAAACACCACCCTGCGTTCCAAAACAGGTATAGCTGACGTAGGGCGCAAATCAGCTAAACTTAAATGGGACTGGTCAGGACACGTCAGCCGGATGCACCCAGAACGGTGGGCTAGGATCGTTACAGAGTGGAGACCTCATGATGGGAATCGTCGACGAGGTCGACCCCGCAAACGATGGTGTGACGATCTCAATGCCTACCACAAAGACTGGTGGGTGCTTGCACAAGACAGAGATAAGTGGAAGAAGGAAGGGGAGGCCTTTGCCCAGCAGTGGGACACTATAGGCTATTAATAATAATAAAAAAAGTGGCAATACTAAGTGACGTTGACTTGTGTTTCTCTGGGAAGGAAAGACCATGTTTTATTAGACTATGTGATTGACCATAGTCGTCCATCAATAAAAAAAATATTTTTGCCAAAGTTCGCGCGAAGTGCGTATAATGATAGGTACTGGCCACTTGCACTTTCGGAAAACTTTTTCTTCCAAGAGTTTCTTAGTAAAATGTAAGTATGATCGATCACAATATAAAGGTTTATTTTTGGATGAATTTATTCTTTTCTTTTACTGAATGTGAAGAAATATCAAGCAAACTAACAATTCAATGTAAGGACGTCATTATTTTACTATGAATATTGTTTGGATCACCATTCAACATGCAACGTTTTCTATACAATAACCTACAAAGAATAATCCGCAAATTTATTTATTTATTTATATTTATTTATATTTATTAGGACAACCAATTGTAGTTACAATAAAACTTACATAGTTAAATTTAACACAAGGTAAAGACATAAATGCACTACATTTCAAGGTGCCACCGCATGCATAATAATAAATATAGGTAGGTAACAATGAAAGAAAGTTTCATTTTATATAATGCAAAATTAGTATCAATGAATGATGACTATTTCCATCTATATCAATCTTAGAAACAATGACTGGGATTATTAATCTGATGTACAACTAAGTTGTTCCAAAACTTTAGTCCTAAAACTAAAGAGAGAATTACTAAACACATCAACAACATTACAGTCTAGTCTACACTAATATAATAAAGAGGAAAACTTTGTTTTTTTGTTTTTTTGTTTGTTTGTATGTAATCGATAAACTCCGAAACTACTGGACCGATTTCCAAAATTCTTTCACTATTAGAAAGCTACAACATCCCTGAGTAACATAGGCTACTTTTTACCCCGGGAAAACTCCTCATTCCTACGGGAAAACGGTTAACAGCAGGAAAACGGGGAAATAAAGCAGATATTACCCAAATTAGACAAACCGCTTTACCGATCCTCGCGAATTTTGGCACTGATATTACTATCATATAAAAGACGGACATGGTCAGCCCTCGAGGATCTGGAGTACCTGATAAAGACCACCAGCATCCCATATAAACTATAAGAGATACGGTCATGGCTTCATAGAAAAAGTTGTTCACCATGACGGGCCGCTTCTGCTGGCACATAGTCATCGAGGATCTGGAGTACCTGATGTAGACCACAAGCATCCCATCTAAACTATAAGAGATAGGGTAATGGTTTCAAAGTAAAAGTTATTCAGCACGACAGGCTGCTTCTGCTGGCACATGGTCACGAGGGTGTGGAGTACCTGATGTAGACAACCAGCATCTCATCTAAACTATAAAAGATTCGGTAATGGCTTCAAAGTTAAAGTTATTTAGCCTGACGGGCCGCTTCTGCTCGCACATAGTCACGAGGGTCTGGAGTACCTGATGTAGACCACCAGCACCCCATCTAAACTTTATTAGACTCGGTAATGGCTTCAAAGTTAAAGTTATTCAGCATGACGGGCCGCTTCTACTGGCACATGGTCACGAGGGTCTGGAGTGCCTGATGTAGACCACCAGCATCCCATCAAAACTATAAGACATACGGTAATGGCTTCAAAGTTATTAGCCATGACAGGCCGCCTCTGCTGGCACATGGTCATGATGAGTAACTTCTGCTAGAATGGATTAATGGACTTTTTACTACGGGCAAAGATCCCATTTCTACGGGAAAACAGGTAAGTAGCAGCGAGTGAAACCGCTGGGCGGGCCGCTAGTTTATTATAAATAACTTCTACTCAGTCTTGATACAGCAGAATTCTGCTTTAAATTAGTTCTACTTGTAGGTGCACTCAAAAGGCCCAATGGGCGCCTAGGCAAATAGTTTGATATGCTGCTGATAGTACGTACCTACCTAAATTTTCTAAGATTGTTGGAATGGTGAGTGACACCTCTGTAAAACTACTCATTGACCAGCTCGAACACGACTTCCGAATATTATTTAAATTTCGAACCTTCCGGTAGAGGAGGGGGCGGTAGGAGCCTTAATATGAAGTTACCATGAAAACTATAATGAATATTGTACCACTTAAGATTAAGGAAATATTAAAGCTTTTCAATTTGCGGTTGGTCACCATACAGCTGTAAACAAACCAGCAACAAAATTAATTAACCTGATATTTAAACGTTGACTACGAAACCCTATTTGTGAGCGTGTCTGACACGCTCAATAGAGTAAATTTTGTTAAGAATAATTCTAAATCCGTATACATGAAGTAGCTTTTTGTGTTTCTTTAATTGCAATAAACTGCAACAGATTTTGATGCATCATGCAGTTTATTGTAATAGTGTGATTCAAGAGGAACGTTATATGTATAACACATTCCGGGAAAACGCCTTTTCCCGCGGGAAAACGACTTGCAGCAGGTGAAACTGCTAACGGGCTGCTAGTACTAGATATAAAGGTCAAACTTACCCAGCGAATTTAGCAGCGTGCGAGAGCGTGGTGACGACGATGCTGTACGCCATGAATTCCTCTATGTCGAGCTTGAAGAAACTGTCACGGTCACTGCCGTTTGAGAACTTGTACAGACATTTGGGCAATGTTTCCCTGGAAATAAATAATAATTTTAGTCATGTTTTATATGTGTTTGGACAGAAATATGAAAGACGCGAAGTCGGCCGAAAAACAGGTTAAAACGGTATTCGCAGTTTACTAAAATGATCATTTTTTTTTGTGTGGTGCCCCGAGTCGTTCAACGACCCGATGAACCCTAGTGTCAGAGTTTTTAACCGCCTTCTGCAAGTAGCAGGCCTCTGAAATGGTTGTGTGTAACGGCCGCCATCATAGACAGCAACCGGGACCGACGGCTTAAAGTGCCCATCCGAAGCACGGAACCATCTTACTTGCGGACAATCAGGTGGTTCAGCCTGCAATGTCCTAACCAGACTGGGAACAAATTCACAAAGTGATAAATATCAACTTCGTGAGTGACCTCACCGGGAATTGAACCCGGAACCTTTGCGTGGCAGGCAGGCATACTAACCACTGCGCCACATCAGCTGTCACAATTTTTTTGTCAGATGTTGTGACGTAACGACTGCTTATATGTATGACCGTTTGCTTGCTTTCTGTCTTTTCCACAATAATTAGGATCTCACCGACTGATTTCGGCCATCACCACTCCTAATCAAGTCAATTCTGATGCGCCCGTCATAATCAGAGTCCATTATTCGAAAACGTTCGCACAGTTCTTCTTTTCAAGCTGTCGATGTATGTGTATGTAAACTCTATGTTGCAGTAACTCACCAGACCCTGAATTGTGAGTTGGCTCTGAGCAGGAATTTTGGTCCGAACTTGTCTGCGTACGCGATGAGCATGGTGGCCACGTGGTCGGCGGCCATATTAGAATCTGTGCACACCATTATACGGTTCGCAGGATTCTTCTTTACAAGCTGTGGACAAAATGTACTTGTAATCACGGTTGCTAAGTTCTAAATCGCACAATGTAAAAGATGTAAAGAGAGAACTGCCCTGCGTGCCCTTCATCCTGCACGCTAGACGACCTTTACAACGCCACTGGCGACGCCGTGCGTCTGGCTGAGTTCTGGTCCGAATTTATTTAATATCGCCAAAGCCGATCGACACGAAAAAGAAAAAAAAAAAGAGAAAAATATTTTTGGTGTAGCCGGCGGTCCCGCCCACTATGTGCCCCACTGCGCTGTGTTCTGTTGTTGTGGAGGTTACCTGCAGTATGGCCTCGACGATGGTGACGGTCTTGCCAGCTGTTCCCCCCACTATGTGCCCCACTGCGCTGTGTTGTGGGTTCTGTTATTGCGGAGGTTACCTGCAGTATGGCCTCGACGATGGTGAGGGTCTTGCCGGTGCCGGGCGGGCCGTGCAGCAGGTAGGGCGCGGTGCCGGCGGTCCCCCCACTATGTGCCCCACTGCGCTGTGTTGTGTTATTGTGGAGGTTACCTGCAGCATGGCCTCGACGATGGTGACAGACTTGCCAGCTGTTCCCCCCACTATGTGCCCCACTGCGCTGTGTTGTGGGTTCTGTTATTGTGGAGGTTACCTGCAGTATGGCCTCCACGATGGTGACAGTCTTGCCGGTGCCGGGCGGGCCGTGCAGCAGGTAGGGCGCGGTGCCGGCGGTCCCCCCACTATGTGCCCCACTGCGCTGTGTTCTGTTATTGTGGAGGTTACCTGCAGCATGGCCTCGACGATGGTGACAGACTTGCCAGCTGTTCCCCCCACTATGTGCCCCACTGCGCTGTGTTGTGGGTTCTGTTATTGTGGAGGTTACCTGCAGCATGGCCTCGACGATGGTGACAGACTTGCCAGCTGTTCCCCCCACTATGTGCCCCACTGCGCTGTGTTGTGGGTTCTGTTGTTGTGGAGGTTACCTGCAGTATGGCCTCGACGATGGTGACAGTCTTGCCGGTGCCGGGCGGGCCGTGCAGCAGGTAGGGCGCGGTGCCGGCGGTCCCCCACTATGTGCCCCACTGCGCTGTGTTCTGTTATTGTGGAGGTTACCTGCAGTATGGCCTCGACGATGGTGACAGTCTTGCCGGTGCCGGGCGGGCCGTGCAGCAGGTAGGGCGCGGTGCCGGCGGTCCCCCCACTATGTGCCCCACTGCGCTGTGTTGTGTTATTGTGGAGGTTACCTGCAGTATGGCCTCGACGATGGTGACAGTCTTGCCGGTGCCGGGCGGGCCGTGCAGCAGGTAGGGCGCGGTGCCGGCGGTCCCCCCACTATGTGCCCCACTGTGCTGTGTTGTGGGTTCTGTTATTGCGGAGGTTACCTGCAGTATGGCCTCGACGATGGTGAGGGTCTTGCCGGTGCCGGGCGGGCCGTGCAGCAGGTAGGGCGCGGTGCCGGCGGTCCCCCCACTATGTGCCCCACTGCGCTGGGTTCTGTTACTGTGGAGGTTACCTGCAGTATGGCCTCCACGATGGTGACAGTCTTGCCGGTGCCGGGCGGGCCGTGCAGCAGGTAGGGCGCGGTGCTGGCAGTCCCCCCACTATGTGCCCCACTGTGCTGTGTTGTGGGTTCTGTTATTGCGGAGGTTACCTGCAGTATGGCCTCGACGATGGTGAGGGTCTTGCCGGTGCCGGGCGGGCCGTGCAGCAGGTAGGGCGCGGTGCCGGCGGTCCCCCCACTATGTGCCCCACTGCGCTGTGTTGTGGGTTCTGTTATTGTGGAGGTTACCTGCAGTATGGCCTCCACGATGGTGACAGTCTTGCCGGTGCCGGGCGGGCCGTGCAGCAGGTAGGGCGCGGTGCCGGCGGTCCCGCCCACTATGTGCTCAACCGCGCTGTGTTGCTCGGGGTTCTGCTCTACCAGATGGTTGAAGAAGCTGAAAAAAAATCGGTTTGAAAAATTTGTCATTTTACGCTCGGTGACGGATGTAAAACTACTGCATGTAGCTGAGATGAGAATGTTGCGATTGATGTGTGGTGTGACAAGGATGGATAAAATAAGGAATGAGTATATTAGAGGGAGTCTGAAAGTAGCGCCAGTGACAGAAAAAACTAGAGGGAACTGTTTATCTTGGTATGGGGTTGTAATGAGGAGGGATAAAGAGCATATAACAAAAAATGGAATGAACATAAATGTAGATGGACGCAGAAGAAGAGGAAGGCTTGAAAAACTTTGGATGAATTGTATAGAAGATGTCATGAAAAATTAAAGGCGTAAGTGTGGATTTGACTGCTGATAGAAATGAATGGAAGAAAAAGACATGTTGCGCCGACCCCAAATAGATTGGTATAAGTGTTGGTAACATTAAGTGCATATATTTAATATGGCAATAATTTGTATTGTGTTCATTCACTCTTACTTGCCAAACTCACTCATTCACTCTTCCATAAATTCTGCTCTAAGAAACTCTCTGTAATATCTGCTACGTGAAATTACTAAAATAAATAGTGTGTGAAAAGTTTCAAGGTGTTTGCAATCAACAGTCTCCGTCGCAATTCCTCAAGAACCAATAAAACTACAGTCCACAACACAAGCGCAACGTCGCACAATAAGGGCAGGCAGATCATGGGCGTGCTCAGTCTTAACGTCGTTTTTACTGATTTACACAAACACAATACTTTACAGCGAGCAAAGCGTGTTCGTCTACTCACTTTAAAATTAAATGTCTAGCGACCAAAGCGAACTCGTAGTTCCATGTCTAAATAAACGGGAGAGATACTACACTAACACAGTACGCACTGCGAGCGACGCGAGCTCATTATTTTAAAAACATTTAAAAGGGGAGGAGGCTACAGTGCACTATACTAACAAAACCAACAAGCGAAGAATTTTACGATTATAATAGTCGAAGATTTTTTTAAATATGTTATAGTAGGTGAGGAACTAACCTTTGTACTTTATACGGAGCTGGTGTTTTCTTTTTCAGTATCGGGAACCCTCTCCCCTGAACGGGCGAGCCCTGTACCGGTTACAAAACATTTTTGTTAAAAGGTTACTGACCTGAAAGGTTAAAGACATGTCACTGACTTTGTACGGAGCGGGCGTTTTCTTATTCAGTACTGGGAACACTCTCTTCTGGTCCGCTGAGCCCTGTACGGCGGCCCACACGGCGCGGTGCATGCGCTCGAGAGGCATGAACACATCAACCACCGTCTACCTACGTTCCGTGTTTCGGAGGGCATGCTATTCACCTCTGCACTTTTTAAGGGGCATGCACTTAGAGTGGGTCCAGATTATAATATCGAAGGTCGTTACATGGAATGTCGTTACATCGACAACGCTGCATCGACAGGTCGCCACATCGAAAGGTCGCCACATCGAAAGTTCATCACATCGAAAGGTCGCCAAATCGAAAGGCCGCCACATCGAAAGGCCGACATGGTTCCTTGTTTCTATACTGACCTCTGCACTTTGTACGGAGCGGGCGTTTTCTTATTCAGTACTGGGAACACTCTCTTCTGGTCCGGCGAGCCCTGTACGGCGGCCTGCACGGCGCGGTGCATGCGCTCTAATGGCATGAACACATCAACCACTGGATACAAAACATTTTTGTTAAAAGGTTACTGACCTGAAAGGTTAAAGACATGTTACTGACCTCTGCACTTTGTACGGAGCGGGCGTTTTCTTATTAAGTACCGGGAACACTCTCTTCTGGTCCGGCGAGCCCTGTACGGCGGCATGAACACATCAACCACTGGATACAAAACATTTTTGTTAAAAGGTTACTGACCTGAAAGGTTAAAGACATGTTACTGACCTCTGCACTTTGTACGGAGCGGGCGTTTTCTTATTAAGTACCGGGAACACTCTCTTCTGGTCCGGCGAGCCCTGTACGGCGGCCTGCACGGCGCGGTGCATGCGCTCGAGAGGCATGAACACATCAACCACCGTCTACAAAACATTTTAGTTAAAAGGTTACTGACCTGAAAGGGTAAGGACATGTTACTGACCTCTGCACTTTGTACGGAGCTGGTGTTTTCTTATTCAGTACTGGGAACACTCTCTTCTGGTCCGGCGAGCCCTGTACGGCGGCCTGCACGGCGCGGTGCATGCGCTCCAGCGGCATCAACACATCAATCAACCACCGTCTACCTAAGTTCCGTGTTTCGGAGGGCATGCTACTCACCTAAAGAATTTGTTCTAGGTCTCTTTCAACCAACTTTGGGGGAGGAGGGAGGTAATGATAGATAACAATCTACTAAATTGAAAAAAAAAAACACCTAATTCATATCATTTTTATTTTATTTTATTTGGGGAGCCTAAAAAGCATGTTTTAAATAAATATATAAACAAAAATGCCAGTTACCTTTTTTATGGATTGTTTACTTTAGTATTTACCACAGTTCAAAGCTAGAGGGGTAAGGGGGAAAATGCCATCGAGTCGTGTTGTGGTGTGGGTTCATTTGTCCAAGCATGTTACTGACCTCTGCACTTTGTACGGAGCTGGCGTTTTCTTATTCAGTACCGGGAACACTCTCTTCTGGTCCGGCGAGCCCTGTACGGCGGCCTGCACGGCGCGGTGCATGCGCTCCAGCGACATGAACACATCAACCACCGTCTACCTAAGTTCCGTGTTTCGGAGGGCATGCTATTCACCTCTGCACTTTTTAAGGGGCATGCACTTAGACTGGGTCCAGATTATAATATCGAAGGTCGTTACATGGAATGTCGTAACATCGACAACGCTGCATCGAAAGGTCGCCACATCGAAAGTTCATCACATCGAAAGGTCGCCACATCGAAAAGTCGACACATCGAAAGGTCGCCACATCGAAAGGTCGCCACATCGAAAGGTCGCCACATCGAAAGGTCGCCACATCGAAAGGTCACCACATCGATAGGTCGCCACATCGAAAGGCCGACACATCGAAAGGCCGACATGGTTCCTTGTTTCTATACTGACCTCTGCACTTTGTACGGAGCAGGTGTTTTCTTATTCAGTACTGGGAACACTCTCTTCTGGTCCGCTGAGCCCTGAACGGCGGCATGAACGCATCAACCACGGTCTACCAAACATTTTTGTTAAAAGGTTACTGACCTGAAAGGCTAAAGAAGGTTACTGACCTCTGCACTTTGTACGGAGCTGGTGTTTTCTTATTCAGTACTGGGAACACTCTCTTCTGGTCAGCTGAGCCCGGTACGGCGGCCTGCACGGCGCGGTGCATGCGCTCCAGTGGCATGAACACATCAACCACCGTCTACCTAAGTTCCGTGTGTCGGAGGGCATGCTATTCACCTCTGCACTTTTTAAGGGGGCATGCACTTAGCGTGGGTCCAGATTATAATATCGAAAGTCGTTACATGGAATGTCGTAACATCAACAACGCCACATCGAAAGGTCGCCAAATCGAAAGGTCGCCACATCGAAAGGTCGCCACATCGATAGGTCGCCAAATTGAAAGGCCGCCACATCGAAAGGCCGACATGGTTCCTTGTTTCTATACTGACCTCTGCACTTTGTACGGAGCGGGTGTTTTCTTATTCAGTACTGGGAACACTCTCTTTTGGTCCGCTGAGCCCTGTACGGCAGCCTGCACGGCGCGGTGCATGCGCTCGAGCGGCATGCGCGACATGAAGAAACGCACGTCGAAACGCTGGTCGTGGCCCACTTTGAAGTGCTTCTCGAACCTGAAATACAAATATACAGGGTATTAGAAAAACTAGTAAGTTCCTTTTAAGGTATATAAGCAATGATATTATATGTTACTAGCGTAACTAGATTCGCAGTACGGGCCCTGATTTGCTGTCACTTCGAGTATGCCCAAAAATGAAAGGTGGGCATACTTAGACGTCATTTCATATTATTCAATCTTGAAAGTGAGATGTGTTTTCAAGTTTAAGAAAATGCCGAAATGTGTGTTGAGAAATGCTTCTCTAAATCTGATAAAGACAATTTACCAAATGGCGTTAATTTTTACAAGTATCTTTAAAAATTTGGCTAAAATTATCCAGAGTTTCATGAGAAAATTAATTTTATTGCATTTTTCATCAAATGTTGCCAGCAACAACCGTTTACCCACTACCCACAATGTTGGGAGTTTTTATCAGGATGTAGTTGACTGCGCAATTGCGGAGCAGTTAAAATGTCCACGGTTTTCATACTGAATGTACCTTTTAAAAATACTATCTTTAATAAGATTTTATGATTAAATTCATTTTAATTGTAGAATACCCAAAGATCAAACAAAGGCGCTCTCAAGAATGGATAATGAACATAAGTTTTTTTGCGTACCTAACTGTCATATACTCAAAACACATAACATAAAATTCCACCTAAGCACGTAACAGGGCTTTCACGACTGACAGACAACGCCGTCCTAATAGTTAACGTAAGTATCTACCAATAAAAACAAAAACTAGCCAAGAGCACAAACAGCCTGCCCACGAATAGAGTTTCGTAGTCAACGTTTAAATATCAAGTTTTTCAGCGTTACAAAGTTAATTGTGTTGTTTGCAGTTGTATGATTACCTACCAACCGTAAATTGAATAAACTTTTATTTTCCTAAAACTTGTTTTCATGGTAAGAGAACTATATTCAAAGGCATCTCTCCGGTATGTTATTCATAAGATCCTATTAAATTCACTGCAAATATTTTAGGTGCATATCAAATAAAAAATAAGCATGAACTAGGCAAATAAAAAAAAACTACACGCTAATTTTCGAGAAAATTGCATTTCACTAAAAAAATAGAAAACGAACAAGTAGATGTGTTAAAATACAAAAAACCCAACTGCGGTAATTTGAAGTAGTATTTTGTTGTAAAAATTCGCCATCTTGTATCTATCTATATATTTTTTTATATTGCCAGTGTCACTCGCGCTGCTGAGACGAATCTAACGACACCTCATATGTCAAAATCTAACTATCCGTTTGGGCTGTAGCCCGTAAAAAAGATTTTTCTTGTCCACATACATACATACATACATACATACATACTGTAGCGCTATAAAAAAGGGCAAGCAGCGCTAGCAAGAAAAAGGGGGGAAAGAAACAAAAAAAACGAAAACCAAAGTTCGGCGAAGGAAAGTATCGTTTAATAAGCGGTGGTTCCGTAGAGAACTGATGTCGATTGGCAAGGGCGAGGTATCGGCGGGATCGGCGCGCGCGTCACCGTAGGTGCCCCGGTGCGGCGGGTTGTCTTGCGCGGCGGCTGCGGTGGTCCCCGTCGCCGGGCTTCCGGCGGCCGACGGGCCGGCGAGCGCGACTTCTCACGGAGTTAGGCTCGGGACCCTATATCTGGTTACCTATGCACTCCTACCAGGCCTGATTGTCGTACACAGACTTTTAGATACGGGAGCCCACTTACCCCGCTCCGCTCGTCGTCGCGACGTCCGTAGACCCGTGGATCGGTCGGCCGGGACAGGGCCCTCGATGCGGGCTCCGGGGATTCCCCTTTTTCAGGGGACCGGAAGCTTTTACAGGGTGCCTCTTGGCGGCGTCCACGGCAACCTGCCGTTCTTTATTCCACACTTTTTCTATAAAAATCTTTAAGAATTTCTTTACTATGTACGATGCACTGTTTTCACGGTTGACTTTTGAAATGCCAGTTCTCTTGCCTGATGGGCTTGTCATGGAGTTCTATGAATCCTTCAAATTTAAATATGAAAAACTTTGAAGTGTCTGCGTGGGAGACACTATGCAGGTTTGTAACACTGCAATACTTACATACATACATACATACATACTCTCGAAAAACATAACCCTTCTTCTGAGGCAGTCGGGTAAAAAGTGCACCTGTTTGTGCCAGTAAACGCTACTTGGATGAATTTATTTTACACGCAAAAAAAAAGTGCTGTGATTGGGTTGTTGTTAGTGTGCGTGCCGTGTAAGTGAATCTTGTCTACGTGGCGGAGCGTCAGTCGGGTCAGACAAAGGATGTTCGCGTAATTAATTAAAAAGATAATTTGAAAATGAAAAAAAATCTAGCTTGTCGATTTCTTTAAAGCCTAAGATGTTTTTCTTATACATATTTACGCATGCCCTTAAAATATTTGCACTGAATTTAATAGGACCTTATATAAACGTTTCTCTTGAATCGAATAATCTATAACAAAAAACTGCATCAAAATCTGTTGCGTGGTTAAGGAAGAGTTACCAAATTGTACGACAGACAGACAGAGTAATGCAAAAGGTGACCTAATTTTATACTATGTTTTGATTTATTCAGCCTCTATCATGTTATCGATATAAATGGCCACAACCCATTTTTGCAGGGAGAAATACTTAATTTCTTTTTTATTTTAGTTGGTATAGTATCAGAAATACATCACCATGAAATTTTCGACTGTCTATAATTCACTTATTTTGTTAGTTTTCATTTACACACCAAGGAAAAAAATACTTATATAGGGTGAAATTTTACTAGTGACCGATAGCGAAAACTCAGAACCGGTTGGAACATAGGTCGAGATCCGAAAAAAATTTTTTGGCCTCCCATAGTAATTCAAATCAGCTGATCGATAACTTTGTATGGGAGGCCCAAATTTTTTTTTCGTATTTCGACCTATGTTCCTTGGGGAAAGTTGTTCCTTATCACCAGCCAGTTCTGAGTTTTCGCTATCGGTCACTAGTAAAATTTCACCCGATATTTGGGAAAAATATTCGTGGTCTGGCAATTCAGTCTGTTTCTCTGTGAAGATTTCTTGTCTCATTCTGACGCCATTTGTTTATGGTGGAAGAAACAAGTCAGCAATAAGTAACAATGGAAAATATGACATATTTGACAAAGTCAGTTGCAGGAAAAAGTGGAAACGTTTTTTGGTGAATACTTTGTATGCCACTATCGCCCCTTGTATATAAGTATAAAAAACATAGTAAGCGTGTTCAAACATTTCATTTCAATAAAAATTTCAGAAGCGTCAGGTCAACTTTGCGCCGTTCCCTCGCCGCGTGCAATAAAGTCTACAACAGTGCAACCGCAGCTGACTTTAAGAACGCGGTATGTCGCGCTTAGAACTGGGGTTGAACATTTTAATAAGAACATTTGGTATTTTATTAAACTTGCTCAAAACTTTGTTTTATTTACAAAACTCGCTGTTTAAACCGTAATACAGGGTGTTAGGAACGTACTACTTTTCCTAACACCCTGTATTTTTAGGCAGAAGCCTCTCTAAACAAAACAACAGACAATTGTTTTTGAAATCCTCATATCTTAGATCTGATGACGGATTGCCTATACAGAATAACCTTCTTCACGAAGTGGGACAAAGAGGATTTGTATGCAGCCAGTAATCTAAGGGAAAATCTGTTTTAAAAATTCTCAGGTTTTAGCCGTGTAGTAAATAGCCAGTCTGGTAGCGACTAAGAATACTGCACACATAGTCCACACAGCGTGTTTCGTAAAAGGCGACAATTTTTCACCTCGCCTGAATATCTGTCGTCTATGGTCAGCCGCTCGGGGGCGGTGTTACTACCTACAAGCATTCCCAAAGAGGGTTGACATCAGGCTGGTGGCCGGTCATAAAACGTAGACAAATCCTTTTGCTAATGATTGTGTATTCTAACAAATCATGACGCGTCGACCCCTAACTGATTTGGGATAAGGGCAGGAAGATGATGAAATTCTCAGGTTTTACTATCGGTAAGTAGTGAAATATCTGCTTTCGAACTCACTCTTTGTGGAATCCTTTCAGGTTGACGACATTGTCCTCCATTTCAGTGATGATCGCTTCGAACATAAAATCATCGCCCTCCACCGGCTTCACGAACAAAAGATCACCTAAAAGGACATAATTCGATATTTTAAACAGATTTTATTTTGAAAGCTGTGACCCATGTAGGTAACAAGTGACGATCGCGAAAATCTTAAATATGGTCGAGTGATCCTTCTGTATACTCTCTATTTTGTGGTTATGGTTACTATTACACACACAAACACAACGTACCAAGCATGAGTGAGGGTCGTTTCTCGGCCAAACCAGGTACGACCAGAGCGTACGAGTAGATGGGAAGTTTCTCGGTACGACCTGGTACCACCTGGTACGAATCCAACCGACGCACCAGAGGGACGCCCGACATGTTATAGTTCTGGAAATTAAAATTACTTGTAGTCAAGACAAAATAATTATGAATAGTTTTGAAGACTTGGGCTTAGAATAACACTGGCCGAATTGTACCATCTATAATCCAGGAAATGGGTTCCAAGCAGCTTTTCCTATAATCGCAACAACTTGCACCGCACCCCTCAACCAAAATTTAAAAAATTCAAATTAAGTTTTTAGGGTTTCGTAATCTACTAGAAACCCTTATCATTTCGTCAAGTCTGTCTGTCTGTCTGTATGCCGCGCCCTCATAACTTCGTCAGTTTTGGAGCTATCGACATCAAATTTGGTGCGAAGATAGATCGTGTTGACCCAAATTTATAAATGTTGAGAAAAAAATATTTTAATTGTTTTTTGCACCCCCTTGCCATACATGTGAAAGGGGGACATTTTTTTTTTTCTTCTGTAACATTGATTAGGGTATCGTTGAATAGGTCTTTTATCATTGAGGGGAGGTTTCTGTCTCGAGATATTTGCTTTTAAAAGGGGCGTTTTTGAGCCATAATTTGTTCCAGCTGTAACTTCTAAAGTATGCATGATAAAAATTTGAAAAAAATTTGGGATATAGTTCTTAACAATGAAGTTACCGTGAAAACTATAACGAATACTGTACCACTTAAAATTAATGATATATTAAAGTTTTTCTATTTGCGGTTGGTAACCATACAGCTGCAAACAAACCAGCAACAAAATTAACTTCGTAACGCTGAAACGCCTGATATTCATACGTTGACTACGAAACCCTATTTGTGAGCATGGCTGACACGCTCTTGGCCGCTTTTTTTATTCAAATAGTGATTTAAAATATCACTTATTGATAGTCATTACACAGAAATGGATTAGACATTGTAAAAAAGAGAAATTTGCAAGGCACAACAAACTCACCTTCAAATTGATCCTGACAATAGTCTCTTCGAACCACAGCAGGTTATGGAAGAACCTCACGTAATTCTCCTGCGTCACGCCCACCGAGAAAATGTCCCTGAAAATATAGGCAATACTAAATATTGTATCAAATAGGACCTGCATTTCGTATGCATTTGTATATGTCGCAGTACGATGGCAGAATTAGGCATAAGCCGGCATATGGCAAAATCATAGACTTCTTTCGGCCATCGTCCTAAGCTGATCCAGGTTTTTGGCCAAAAACCTAGTATTTTGGCCAAAAAACTAGGGTTTTGGCCGAAATCCTAGATTTGTTTAGTATTATGGTATTTTTTGCATTTCGGGGGAACTTCTTCGTCTTCGAGTGGTACACCAAGTCGCCCAACGAGCCGATGGACCCTGTTATCAGAGTTTTCAACTACCTACTGCAAGTAGCAGGCCTCTAACATGGTTGTGTAACGACCGCCGTCTAAGTGATCATAGAGAGCAATCGGGACCGACGGCTTACCGTGCTCGTGTGGTTCGGGGGAACGAGGAGTGGAGAGGTACTTTATGCACCTCCCTCTGATCTTTTTAGGGTAGACTTGGACACCGTAAATGGACACCCTGAAGGGCGGGGGGTTACATCAGAAAGTCTGAACAGCAGGATTGCCTCGGATTCCCTGTAGAGCAGGGGGAAGCATCAGACACCATAAGAGCAGGACGTACCACTGAATGCTCTAGAGGATTGGTGGTAGCGTTGGACGCCCTGGAGACCAGGAGGTAGCGTCGGACCCCCAGAAAATCCAACGCCCGTCATCTTACATCCTCCAGAGTGTCCGACGCTACCCGCGCCCTCCAGAGCGTGTGACGCTACCTCCCACCCTCCAGAACGTCAAATGTTATCTCCTGCCTTTCGAGGTGTACGCCCGAACTACACGGGCACGTAAGCCGTCCGTCCCGATTGTTCTTTATGATCACTTAGACGGCGGTCGTTACACAACCTTGTCAGAGGCCTGCTCCTTGCAGTAGGCGGTTTAAAAACTCTAACACCAGGGTTCATCGGGTCGTTGGGTGACTTGGTGTACCAGTCGAAGAAGAAGAAGTTTCCCCGAAATGCAAAAAAAGCCATAATGCTAAACAAATCTAGGATTTTGGCCGAAATCCTAGATTTGTTTAGCATTATGGCTTTTTTTACATTTCGGGGGAACTAGGAGTGGAGAGGAACGTTATGCACCTCCCTCTGATCTGATTAGGGTAGCGTTGGACACCCTATAGGGCGGGGAGTAACATCAGACAGCCTGAACAGCAGGATTGCCTCAGATGCCCTGAAGGGTAGGGAGGAATGTCAGACACTAAAAGGCAGGATGAACCACTGGACGCTCTACAGGATCGAAGGTAGCGTCGGTCACCCTGGAGGACAGGGGGTAGCGTCGGACCCCCAGAAAATCCAACGCCTGTCATCTTTCATCCTTCAGCGGGTCCGACGCTACCCACGCCCTCCAGGGCATCTGACGCTACCTCCCATCCTCTAGGACATCCAGCGCTACCTGCAACCCTCCAGGAACACCATGGACGGGAAGGGGTAGCGTTGGACCTACTTAGTATGTGACAAAGTAGCGTCGGAAGCCCTGGAGGGCGTGGGTGGCGTCGAGCACTCTAGTGGATAAAAGGTGGTAGACGTTAGTTTTCCTGGGCGTCCGACGCTACCCCTTGCCGTACAGGGCATTGCTGGAGGGTTGGAGATAGCGGCAAGCACACTGGAAGGCAGAAGGTAGCATTGCACGTTCAAGAGGGTGAGATGTAGCGTCGCACGTCCTGGAAGGCTGAAAAATACTCAAAAACTCTGGGATGGGCTGGGAGGATGAAATATGACGGGCGTTGGATTTTCTGGGGGTCCGACGCCACCCCCTGTCCTCCAGGGCGTCCGCCGCTACCTCCGATCCTCCAGAGCGTTTAGTGGTACATCTTGATCTTATGGTGTCTGAGTCAATCGTGCAGTTCAGGCTGTCTGATGTTACCCCCCGCCCTTCAGGGTGTCCAACTCTACCCTTAACAGGTTAGAGAGGTGCATAACGTACTTCTCCACAACTCGTTCCCCTGAAATGCAAAAAAAGCCATAATACTAAACAAATCTAGGTTTTCGGCCAAAAAACTAGGATTTTGGCCAAAAACCTGGATCAGCTTAGGACGATGGTCGAACGAAGTCTACGATTCTGCCATATGCCGGCTTTTGGCCAAAAACCTAGGTTTTTGGCCAAAAACCTGATTCTGCCATCGTACTGCGACATATACATAGATCAATTCAACCCAACTTATGTGCGTACGTAGTAATGAATTAGGCAGCATTGATTTATTATACGCCGCTTGCCACATTGGTGGTACCATGAGAGCGCATGGGGCCGCCGCTGAGACTGCGGCTGTTAAAAAACGTCGTTAATACGAAGCACTCTTTCAAAACTATGATTTCGTTTCGTTTGCTGTGGAAACGGCTGGATGCTGGTGCAGGGAGGCGAAATGTTTTGTGGAAGAGCTAGGTGGCAGGATAAGAGAAAGAGATGGTGGGTGACCCCCGCGCTGGTTCTTACCTGGTGCAGAGGTTGGCTATAGCAATTCAACGCGGTAATGCAGCGAGCGTTATGACCTTTGCACCCGGTTCGATAAGGGGCGGGCTGTTTGACTAAGTTTTTAAGATATTGACATGTTTTATTGTTTTTTTATTGAATTTAAAAAAATGGTATTCGTAGTAATTAACATATTTTCAATTTAATTTCGCTTCGACAAGATCGGTCGAATTCTTTTTCTTCTGACATTCTCTGTATGGTGCCGGCTTAGAAAAGACTCGCCCCACTCAAAACGGATGTAAAAATCAGGGCAACAACGTTCCGCGTGAATAGGCGCGTCCACACTGCGCGAGGCAATTGCCAAGACATACGCTCGGGCTCACCCAAGGTCATGCTCGGGCGAGCCCGCGCAGTCAACTCAAACGTACGCGTCCAAATTGGGCGGAATTGGCTCGCCTGCCACACGAGCGTATGCCTCACGAGCATTTGCCTCGCGCCGTGTGGACGCGCCTAATACCATATGTTGCATACCATTTCCTAACATACCATACCATAACAGTCACAGCACAAAAGTCCACTGCTGGACATGGGCCTCCCACTTTCGGAAGGTATTACCTTATTCACCACGCTTGGCAGGCGGATTCGCGAACGCAGTGCAAGATATTGCATTTACAGGTAACGCTGCTGCCCATTCCCTGGTAGAATTGCGCTATCCTATCCATGCGCCCCTAATACTACTACTAAACATGGCGAGTATGGGCAATACTCCCCAACAGGGGGAGGCCTACATACATAGGTTCAGTAGGTTCAGTAACATAGGTTCAGTAGTGGTATTTTACCTGATATCTTTAGTGAGGTCCTGCTCCTGCTTGCTGGCATCTTCTCTGACGCGCAGCCCGCTCGCGTAGATGCTCTTGTAGTTCTTGGGAATTCGGAACATGTCATCGCTGTGACTGAAAAAGATACGGCTCTTTATTTGGGTGCTACACTGAAGGTCTACAACCTATCAATAACAGGTAATTTTACTATTCACTTTAATAATGCAAATTAAACATATCATAGTTTTTTTTATATATAGAAACGGCTCTAAAAAAAATTACGAAATTTCGTACGTAGAGGTTTTCAGGGGCGAAGGCTTCACTTTAGAAAAAATCGTTGCTTCACCCCTTTGTTGAGAGTTGCTTTCATTGAACAACCGAGCAAGCTCAATAAAGCGGTCCAGGTCCAGTACTGTTGGAGATTACACACGATACAAAATTAGACACACAATTCAAGAAATATGAATTAACTTATGCATATAAGTGAACGTAAGAAAGTTGATTAAAATGACGCGGCGGGGTTATAAATAGGAATATTTACTTTTCTTTCTAGCTGTATTTTCCTTTATTATTTTCCATTTTTTGACGTATTTCAAAAAAAGGTAGCATAGCGGGACTGTGGCATACCGGTACCTAGGGTTTGAAAGGACTTACTCTGCAAGGGTTGTCTTATACAGCTTCTGTGCTTTAACTTCTTTCAGTGCGTAAGGGCTGTACGACTTCTGATGCACCGTTTGTTGTTCTTCAACGAATACCACCTGTAATTACATTTAAAGAGAATTTGTAACTATTTTGATTGGGATTATTAACATCATACAGTGCCGTGTAGTGCCGGCTTAGAGTAGGATCACCCCGTATCTTTCCCGTGGGTGTCATAAGAAGCGACTAAGGTATTTGAGAGTTGATGTTTATTGCAATTTTAGACGACAGGCTGACACCCTGTCACTATGGTGATACACAGTCTACTGAATGGCTTTCAAAGTTTTTGACAGTCATGGTGTAAATGGCCATTTTTACAGCTGTTTACGCTCTGCCTACCCCGCAAGGGATATAGGCTTGATATATGCATGTATTACACTAATAACCGCCCCATATCCAACCGAGGGTTTCGTAATAAGTGACCAAGCAATAAACACATCCAGGGAATGGGCAGCGGCTTGGCAGCGGCATATTCAATGAATGCAAAGTCTTGCGTGGTAAGTAGGCCCATGTCCAGTAGTGGACTGCCTAGGCTTGATTGGTTGATTATTGGTTAATTAAAATTATGACAATTTTACTATGGATGTATGTATTTAAACAAAAATAGGCACAAATAAATTCACGATATCGGGGTTGAAACCCAGGACTTTTGGCGAACCGTGTTTTGGCCAGCCAAAGAACGATTTCTTATTGCATCCTTAGTTTAAATAGACAAACATACAAGTGGCTGGTTCTTGGTTACTTTTGCAGTTAGGCCGTCCAACAACTACTGATGGTAAATTGAAAAGCTGATCGCCAAGCTATTTTTACATATTACATAAACCTATTGATTAGGTACCAAATACAAATCCATGTCTAGAAGTAATAGATTGCTTTTCCAGGAAGTCGATCGGTATCTAATCAAACTCACTCTTTACATAGGCTAGCAATTATACTAAATCGTTATATCTTATCTTATAGTGATGTGATGATTGATATCATGGTACCTACCTATTTGGTTAGGTAAATTGAAAGATTCATTCAATATTTAGGTATGCTAATCGTAGGCTGTCGTTACTAACGAGTCATAAATCATGCGAGTAATTTCAGCACCGAATCGCAAGCGTTCGTTATCAGAATTTGAAGAAATCAGCGTTCATAAAGTCACAGATCAATATGAACGTTGTTTTAACGACGTAAAGTTCACTTTCAAATAGCAAATGCTACTGCATGACTAAGTTACATTGTTACAATTTATAAAAGACTTTTGCGCCTATGAATCAGTGCTCTATCGATGTCTATGACTAGGGCATAGACTATTCGGGTATTTCCGTAGGTGGGCGGGGGAATAACCGCTTGTTAAAAAAACAATCCGCAGTTTTATCTAAGCCTAAACTTTCAACAAACCAAAGTTCAAATTAGTTGCTAATGAGCATTTCTGTAATAACGACGTGTAATTAATAAGTATTCTGTTAGACCAAGTTTTAGTTGAAAAAATGACACGGATCGCGACATACGTGTTCCTCGACTTGGAAGGCACGGGGTTGCCGGAGGAAGAAAACAACCAAACGAAGATAACAGAAATGAGTTTGTTGGCGGTGAAACGGGAACACCTGCTGAACTGCAAGTTCGGGAAAGTGCCCCGGGTTCAAACCAAACTGACACTGTGCTTCAATCCCGGGAGAAACATCAAGGCACTAGCGTCGGAACTGTCAGGGCTGACCAACGACATGCTGACCAATGAAACCAGATTCAATGAAGAGGTGTGCGAGCTGCTGAACAACTTCCTCAACCTGCTGACGAAGCCGGTGTGCTTGATGGCATACGGAGCTATGAGGTACGACTTCCCTGTACTGCAGCATCAACTACTGATACTACGAACCTCTCTACCAAAGGACTTGCTTAGCACAGACTGTTTCCACGCATTCTTCGACATCATCGAAGGGAGGGTGGACAATAGAACATTGTTAGCGAGAAGATTTCCGTGGCCTGTGCAAACGCTGAAGCCGAATAAATCTTTCAAGATAAAGGATGTGTATGAGAGAGTTTTTGGTCACCCGCCGTCCGAGACACAGTCCCACCAGGCTGAATACGACTGCATGATGACGCTAAAGCTAGCTGCATCCATGGGTGCTGAGTTTGTGAAATGGGTCGATCAGAGCAAAAATCATGTGTTGTTCTCCAAACAGAAACCCATGGGCCTATCGAGATTCTGTTAAACTTATGAAAATGAAAAGATTTTTGTTACCGTTTTGTTTTTATCTTTTAACAATCGTGTTAGGTATTATTCTTATCATAATTATAGTAAACATTTTCTTCATTATACCCATCAAACTTTAAAAAAGACTAAAGATAATTAAGTTTAATTTTACTATCATAGGAAAACAACTTGTTTTAATTATCATTATTTAATACTAGTGGTTATGTTATTAAAAGTACACTTAATAAAATTGTTGTAGTAATTATGTACTGATTAAACAGTCTTTTTTATAAATAGTATTTTATTTTGTGTACATTACTCCCATTCCAATAAAAATGGCTAAATCTTAGAGATCTATAGAGTGCCTGTCCATAAATGGATACTTACATCAAATGAAGGAGTAATATACAGGAGTAACAAAAGTGTATAATTGTATAAGGTCTCGAAACGAGGTTAGAGTACTCATGAACTATAGTAATTCAGTCAGCTGATGGGCGATTCTGTATGGGAGGTCCAATTTTGTTCTTCAAATTTTGGGTTTAACATGTAGTTTCATGAGTATTTTATCCTCCTTTCGGCTTGTCCTTTTTGTTACTTCCTGTAGATGTGCAATAGTGTTGTCACTGTCGTTTTGCTACTGATAGACAGAGAGGCCGACATACTCACCACATCCCTTATGATGAGGATGCCCTCATCCGTGGCTGGCTTGCGGAAGGAGAATATCACCGGCACCTCGTACTGGCCAACGTCTGCATTCTTGAACTTTATTGACACTTCCTTTTGCAGTTCTGTCTCTGGAACACAAGAGGTTAATGAAAGTGAATATCAATACAAAGTATTAAAGTCGCTTTTGCGATTGTCCATTTATCTGTCGTGGAATTTGATTTTGATGACTCCTCCTAAATCACGCAACGGATTTTGATCAGTTTTATGTCATAGATAGAGTGATTCCTAAGGAAGGTTAAAGAGTATAACAAATACCGGGAAACAGCAACATGCAACGTGCACGTGCCGTGACGTGTAAAACCGCTAACGAGCCGCTAGTTAGTAGTAGGTAAATTAAAGTTTAAATGCTAAATAAATAAAATGTTAAATAGAATATTCAATCGGAATACTAACAGAAATACGACATCTGTGAAATTATAACGTTTTATGAGATACAGCCTGGCAACAGACGAACAGTAAGGCTACGAAACAGAAGTGCTGTGGCGTCCGACGGCCGATTGCTACGGCCGCCACGGTATATGCTGTCGGCCGTCGGCCGCTCCGTTCGGAATACCACCTTAACAGTGCAAGCCATTGTAATTCCATGTCTTGAATTTTACATGAAGACCGTGTGGTAGCGGCTAAGATACCGTGTGTTAGCAGCTAAGAATACTGCCACCCCTAGTCCACTCAGAGTGTTTCGTAAAAAGCGACGTAGAGTTCTGACCTCGGCTGAACATCTGTCGACACTGGTAAACCCATGGTGGCGGTGATACCACCTACAATAGCATTCCCAAAGAGGGTTGACGTCAGGCAGGCGGCCGGTCATAAAACATAGCCAAATCCTTTTGCAACATGATTTTGTGTTCAAACGAAACGTGTTGCGCCGACCCCAAGTAATTGGGCAGGAAGATGATGATGAGGACAAATAAACTCAGATACAACTTACTTGCTGGAATTATAACAGGGTTACATCCAAAGTCAAGACCATGATTGTTCATGACAAAGTTCAGCTTGTTATGAGTCGGCTGTATAAATAGAACAGCAATATCCTCCTTCTTGCTGTCATTTCTAATCTTAAAGTCGAACTTTATTTCTTCATTCGGTTTAGCCTGCACCAAATAAATAAACATGAAATTAAGAGCTTTAAAAAAGAAATATATCTATTACTTATTTGGATTTTTTAATAAACCAAAAATATAATTATTATTATTATTATTTAATAATAGGCGAGCAGCCACTGGCTGATGTGCCTATATCTTGGCTGGTGTGTGTAAAAGTTCAAAAGTTCACTTTTAAGTGCTTATATAGTCCACATTATAGTCACAGTCACTTATTTTGCTTATGAAACTGCAAGCTAATTACTTCTGCTGGCTGACGCATCATTAGGCACGTCTACACCAACAGCGAGGCAAAAGACCAAAAAATTACATGGTTCACCCGAGGCAACGCATGCTCGTGGTATGACACACGAGTCTACGCCGTGCAAGGAAGTGAAGGAGTGAGCAGCCTCGGCTGGTGTGGCGAACCAAGTTCAGCCCAATTTGGAAGCCTAAATAAATTAATAGGCAAACTTCTGAGGCACGTTGATTTTTGCAAAGCCCATGCGCATTCTCTTAAGCATGACCTTGCATTGCCTCGAGTGAGGCATGTAATTTTTGGTTGTTTGCCTTGCGAGACAGAGAGGCAGCAAGGCTGCTCGCTTGGTCTGGAAGGTATTTGTACGAGAAACCAGAATAGTTGGTCTCTTAAATGGTACCACAAAGTTACTTTATGCAGCAAATCCATAAATAAGTACTTAATTGAAATGCTAGCTAGGAATTTTGATTGTGAACATCAAATTACACTTACAGAGATTTGTATTTTGGCATCAACACCATCAACAATATTAGTAAATGATGAGTTGACATTACATGACACTATAACTCCTTTGCGGTTTCCAGTACATTGTTTTCTGTAAGAAAAATAAACTATTATTCAATATATTTTCTGTGACGATATCAGTGTAAAGGGACCAACAAATTACTGTTGATATGGAGTTATTGATATTCCCAGGATTAAAAAAAAAATCCTATCGAAAGGCATAAACCTTATACATAAAAAAAACAAGGTCCTTTTCAATGATAATGTCACTTTTATCATTTGTGCAGTGCATGTGTAATTTTTTTTAAATGTTCCATTTACTACATAATGAAAATTTATCTCATTTTTTGATTTTTAATGAAAGCACACAAGATCCTGGAGTGCAGACACAATACAATGGTACTTGACCATTGTGGGATAAGTATACCTAATGTTAAGGATTCAGGGTGGCCTAAGTGCATCCATATAGCTTTTATAGTAAGATGCAGCAGGAAAACAGGAAAATTTATAATATTTCAAGTAAGACACCTGTTGGTTGCATAGTTGTATAGGACCCGGTTCTTGATATGAGTCTCAGTTATTTCGTGTTCTGGCCCGACGTTGGGCTCCGCACAAATGTCGCACTTCATCCTCACACAAGGTTTTACCTAAAAAACAATACAGTAAAGGGGTGCAGACAACAGTCGTGAAAGGATTTCTTTTCTCAAAATATGTACAAATAAACGAACGGCGAAAAGAAATACTTACGGAATTTATTAGTTATAACACCTGTGTCACCAATTTTGATTCCAGCAATGGGAAAATAGGGCAGAACACGTTATTTTTAATAATTTTACCGACGAAAATACAAATCCAAACAAAATACTTTAAAATTATAGGATGCATTCATTGTTAACAAAATTTGTTGTTGTTGTTTTAAAAATTCATCCATCAGGATAGGCAATGGTACTAGCCATACAGCCTAGTCTTTTATTAGTTCTTTCTGTTATCTTTTCAAAAATAAGGCATTAAATGCCAATTCTTCTATAGTTCATTTCTTATTTCCAATAAAAACAAGGCAAAAATGCCATTTCTTCTATATATTCTTGTGTAATTTTCAGGTTCATAAAATTCCATGTCCGGGTTAAATCCATGTCAAAGCTCTCCAACCGTGGAGATAATAAAGTCAAATATTGGATTAAAAGTGGCAGGGTTCGATAGAAGTTCTTGAAGCGAAGGCGGGATACTGTCTTTGTAAATATCTTGCAGCTTGTCAATTAATAAAATTCGGTTAATATTTAAAGCAGGACAGTTGAAAAATATATGTTCCAGCGTTTGATTTTCATTTAGAGAGCAATCTGTACATAAAGGTGAGTTAATAATTTTCATGCGGTGTAGATGGGCTTTAAATTTACAATGACCAAATCGTAACCTGCATATTTGTGTGAAGAATCTTCTTTTATAAAGGTATTATTCTTAGCGAACCAGGGTTTCTCTCCAAGATTCTTATTGATTGCAGCATACCATGCACCTTTTTCTTGTATTATAATTTGATGTTGATTTATCCAGCTTTGTCTAATTTCCTCTTGAATCAATGGGATTAAATCTCTCCATGGAAGTGACATTCTTCTGGGTTGTCCAATTAAGCTATTGTTTATTGTTCTGGCAAGGTAGTCAGCTGTTTCATTACCTGACACACCTTTATGTGCTGGAGACCATAAAAATTCAATTGAAACATTGGCGTTGTATAGTGTTTGCCACAGCTGTTTAATTTTATAAATAATATAATTTGTACTCAGAGTGTTATTCTTTAAAGCTGATAAAACTGACATACTGTCACTAATAATAAGCCATTTAGGAAAGAGTGATTTAAATTGTTTATATATTCTAAAGCGGCTTGAATTGCTGCAGCTTCTGCCGTAAATATACTGCAGGTTTTGGTAGTTTATATCCATTTCCTGTCTTCAAGGCACTGTGATAGTATGCAAGAGAGACACCAGTATCAGTTTTGAGCCATCAGTGTAAATATGCTGGTATTGTGGCCATAATGATAGTTTCTCATATAGCTCTTCTCTAGTTCTAATGGAGTTATCTATAACTATATTCATATTGCAAAATTTGCTTTCAAAAGCTCCTTCGTAACATGCCAACTTGTCAGATTTGTGAATGTTATGCCTCTCAATAAAAACTTTTATTTCAGAATAATCAAGCAGAATAAAGGGGAATTTAATTGAAGTAGATGCAGAGGCCAAAGTTTGATTTTCAGCGATTTTCTCTAATAAGGAATGGTGAGTAAAAGAAAATAATTTCAGTAGAAATCTAAATTTGAGATATTTAAATCTTAACATCAATGGAGGTATATTGCATTCAACTTGCATAGAAACAATAGGTGTTGTTTTCATTGCACCTGTTATTAAACGTAAATTTTTATTCTGTAAAGTTTCTAACTTTTAACCAAAATAGGATTGGAAGCATAACAAAGAAAACTATATTCAAAGTGGGAACGTACCACAGACTTATATAACATAAGTAAAACTTTAGGATCAGCCCCCCATGATGTTCTAGCGAGGGATTTAAGAATATTAAAAGCTCTAGAAGCTCTATCTGACACATAACTTACATGCTTATTCCATGATAAATTTCTAGTAAAAATTACTCCAAGAAATTTTGCTTCATCTTCTACTGGCAATAAGCTACCATCATAATATATATGAGATATTAAAAGTCTAGATCTACTAAAGATCACAACTTTAGTTTTCTCTAGACTAACACTTAAATGTAAATAATCAAAGTATGTTTTTAATCTTTCTAATGCTAAATTTAATTTGATTTCTGTTGCTTGCATGTTAGACCCAATACAATATATAGCTAAATCATCAGCAAATTGTAAATTTCTTACTTGGTACCCAGTATACTATTTAATTTATTAATATACAAGATGAACAGCAAAGGACTTAAAATTCCACCTTGACAAACACCTAAATATGACGATTGTGGTCCATATAAATTATTTTTAAACTTGACATATACTTGCCTACCATTTAAAAAGTTGAATATCCAACTAATTAATTTTCCAGGTAAACCTAACAACTGTAACTCCGCAGCAAGCACATGGTGATTAACATTATTGAAGGCTCCAACAATATCAAAAAGACACAAACAACAAATTTATTAAATGAGAAGGAATGATGAATGTCAAGAAAGAGATTATTCAAACTTTCGATTGCAGAGTGACCACGTCTAAAACCAAACTGATTTGGAGGTAATAACTTATTAGATTCAATAAAAAATTCCAGCCTTTGTTTTAGTATTTGTTCAAAAACTTTACCTATACAGGATGTTAATGCTATAGGTCGATAAGAATTACAATTATCCGCATCTTTACCAGGTTTCAAAACTGGAATTAAACAATCAACCTTCCATTCAGTGGGAATTATGTCATTAGACCAAAGAAAGTTAAATATGTCCAAAATCACTTTTTTACTTGACAATGAAAGATTTTTTAATAACTTATATGGAATATGATCTAAACCATAAACAGTATCTCTTCTAGAGCTAAGTGCACTAATAAATTCATTTAAAGTAAAAGGTGTAATTAAATAATCATTACCACCAGTGACTGGAGAGTTAACAGTAGTAGTGACAATATTTGGAGAAACGGTTGTGTACTTATTTAAAAATGCTGGTATCCAATCTGTGTTAGAAGACCGTATCACATTACATTCAGAAAAAGATTTATTAAACATGCGCATTGTTTTCCATATTACAGACAGAGGTGTTTGCCGGTTAAATGTTTCACACAAAGCCATCCATGAAGCTTCTCTTTCCTTTTAATGGTAAGTTTTTAATAGCTTGTTGTTTTTAAAATAGATATAATTTTCTAATGTTGGGTCATTTTTAAATTGAATGTAAGCAGCTTTAGAATTATTTACTGCTAAAGTGCAGGCATTATTCCACCAAGGCAAACATGGTCTTTTCCTACGTGTTAAATTTGGCTGCACTGAATTATTTCTGGTTGTGGGATTAGCCTCAAATGCACAATTTAGTAGTAAAGAGCAGAGATTAGAATAGGATTCCTGGGGTCGTTCAAAGTCCCCCATTGGATCATCATGAACTGACCAGCTACAACGTAATGATAATGATGAAGAAACGAGAGTAAGATCCAATGCATTTGGTTTCCACACATGTGAACCCACAGTAGTTGCTTGGCCGTCATTAAGGAGGCATAAATTATTATCATCAATCACATCTTGCAAAATTATACCACGCGCATCAGTTGACGTGCAACCCCACGAAGTACTGTGTGCATTGAAATCCCCAGCCATAATAAGAGGCCCCGGTACAGATTTAATCAAACTATCAAGACGGGAATAAGTAAAGTTGGAAGGAGAAGCCAACGTGGGACTATAGAAACTAATTATTGTAATAATTTCATTGTTGAAATGTAACTGAACTGCCAAATTTTGTAATGAGTTATCAGAATGTGTGTTTAACAAATTGTAACGCAAATTATTTTGTATTAATATAGCAACACCATTGTGTTTAGTACCTATATCTAATCTTTCGATGTTAAAACCTTTAATTTTAATTTTTTTCCCTGGTTTTAACCAGGTTTCAGAAATAAGTGCTACATGAATATTATTATTATATCCTACTAATATTATAAAGGCGGATGTTTGTGTGTGTGTTTGTTACGACATCACGCAAAAACGGCTGATTAGATTGACATGAAACTTTGCAGAAATATAAAAGGGCATCTGGAATAACACATAGGATACTTTTTACCACGGAAAAATGTCTCATTTCCACGGGATCACCCATTTTCCAATATTTTTGAAATAGGTGGCGTGACTGAGCCGATTCGCGTTTTAAACGTTTTCGCGGAAAACTAACAGCGACATCTCTTGGCGAATAATGCTTTTTTCCCGCGGAATAATAGGTTGCAGCGGGTGAAACCGCTGACGGGCAGCTAGTAAAAAATAAGTAAAAGCATGTAAATTACTAGACAAACTTTGAGCATTCCATTGAACAATATTTAACTGATCCATAAATTAGAATTTACTTAGTTTTATGGTCTGTGGTTTTATTGATACTGAATGAATCAAGTAAAGCGCTTTTTATACTTTGAGTAGAGATTGGGATGGGATTTTCAGCATCTTTACTAGCGGAAATAATTTTTATAATTGAAGAAATCAGAAGATTCATGAATTGTTCCGATTTAAACAATTGTTGAACTGGGTCTACTTTACTTTTTAGTGGGGGGAAGTTTTTGTTATTAAAAACTTCAGAATACGAGGCCCTGCGCATCTGAACTTTTATCTCCTCTGCTTTTTGAATTTTCACTGGGCATGATTTGGCAATTGCAACATGTTTTCCTTTGCAGTGAACACAGACTGCTTCTTCTGGCCGTTTTACGCAATCTTTATAATTGTGAGAATCACCGCAGATTGAGCACCTCTGGGCGTTTTTACAGAATTTACCAATGTGCCCAAAGCGCAAGCATCGCAGGCATTGGCTCACAGGAGGCGTGTATGTCCTTACTTCGAAATACCAGCTGTTAATATCCACATAATCAGGAAGTACTGCACTAGCGAAAGTTATCGATACCGCTTGTGTTGGTACCAAGCAGGAGTTGCCTTCGTCGTCTTTGGAACGTCGCATGAATCGGCGTACAGATACAACATTTCTGCAACTAGAAATTCCATCATATATTTTTGTTGCTCATGTATGTTGGAACGTTTGTTATTACCCTGTCACTTCCGTTAATCTTGCTGGAATAGTCGCCCTCAACTTTAGCTCTTTTGAGACTTGAGATTATTAAGAGCTGCATTTGCTAACCCTGGTCGCTCAAATATAACCGCTATTTTGTAACGATTGATTCTTTTCAATTGCTTGATACCTTTGTTACTAAGCTTCAATGCGCTTCCCAAGCCCATCAAGTCTCTCTCACCTATCGGCGTCTTGTCGTCCGCGCTCTCGTAAATTACTATATATTCGAACTCACCGCCATCCTCCGGATACTGACGAATGTAGTTTTCAGTTTTGTATATCTTGTATTTGTCTACATCGTCGTCGCCCGCATCATCGCTCATAGCGGGGTCCTCTCCTTCGCTTACCTCTCCGCCATCGTTTCCCTTTTTACGTTTGCCTTTGCGACCCATGGCTGGGCAGCAAAGCTGTGTTGCTTTTTTATTGCACTATTAGAATATAAGTTACTAGTAATTAAATTTACTAAGAAATTATCAATTTATTCTGCAAAAAGCAATTTTAAAATTTTCTTTGAAAAATTTTCACCCTCTTGATTCAAATTCCCGCCAAAGAATCTTAACAAAATTTGTCGGGTGCGCTCTTTGTGCAACAAAAATTGTGCGACGAAAAAAACGCGTCACGTTTTGTGCAGTAAATAATTGACGACATTGACAAGAATGCTCGGGGTGCACAAATTTTAACGCGAATTCCCGTGTTGCACTTTTCTGTTGTGAATGTGGTTTATGCGACGTTTATTATGCAGGAAAAAATTGGCGACAAATAGAATGCAGCCCGAGAATCTGTGTCAAAAGTTACTGCTGACATAAAATATTTGTTGCATGTTTTCTACTGCGCAATCTTCATGCGGTCCGAAATTGTGCAACCCGAGAATTCATGCTAGCTGTCATTCGTTTTATTTTTAAATTTATTAGAGATGAACCATCATCGTTGATCATACAAATCGATAATCATATTTTAAATTAATGACGTGGATAGCGTGTCGTTTCTGGCACATCGCCGGCCGCTGCCGCGGCACGCTCGCTCCGCTCGCTCGGCTCGTGCGTTGTGGTCAAAGTTCTAACCTAACCTAACCTAACCTGGCGCTTTCCGCGCCAGGTTTGGTTAGGCTATACCTAACGGACCTATAATCGATTATGATTTCTCGACCACTAAGAGTTTTTGAGTACACCTCTAGTAAAATTCAATGACATGACACTGAATTGCGGGTTGCATTTTTTGTGCTGCATTTTTCTGAAGCGCTTCGAGAAATGATGTTTCTTCAAAACATGAAGTTTTTACTGCATTTTCCATGACGCCCTTTATTTCCTGCATGAATTTTGACGTCAATTCACCGAGCGCTTCAAGAAAATGCAGAAAAAAATAGGCGTCACAAAATATTCAGTCCGGGAATTCATGTCAGGATTACGTGATTTCCAGTACTGCATAATATTTGACGCGAATTATTTAGTGCACATTGTCTGTTGCGCATTGTGGCAGCCCAATTTGTCTGTTTTGTTTTTTTTTTTTTCCTTCGCAGTCTTCGTAAGTTCTGGGTATTTATTTATTTATTACCTTATGTACAAATGACGTCTTTTACCGGGAGATCAATTTCGACTGATATAAAAAGTATATCATTTTAAAGCTTAGTTAAAATGTTACTAAAGCATATATTTAATTTTATCTAAAAATCCTCCTATTTTTTATATTTAATAAAAACAAATTGTCGTACTAAAAATGAAATGAAATGAAACGAACATGCATTTTTGTTGCATTGCCATCGAAATCGGAACCTTCTTAGATGACGGCATAGTATCTATGTCGAAGTCAATATGTAAGATTCTGACGCTTACATAATGACCCGTTCGTATACAGACGAAAAGCAGTATACAAATTGTCGGCACGACATCCGGCAATATGACTTTGAAATGAACGTTGCTTAAACGTCAACGTGGTGATCATATTAGGGTGACCATGATTAAGAAAAAAACGATATTTATTCATTTACATATTATTTACTTGAGTATCTTCGACGGTCACATTTAAACTGTTTGATAGATATATTTACAATCATAGCTTACAATCATAGCTCGTTAAAGTGCTATGATTGTAAATATCTATGTAAGTTAAACCTTACTTTTTTACATCTTGATTTAAGTTGTGTTGATGAGTGATCTGATATTTTTGCTAAATAAAAGTTCTTAAGGAAAACAGGGCTGTGTGAGAATAATGCATCACCATCATCATCATCATATCAGCCATAGGACTTATACTGCTGAACATAGGCCTCCCTAAATATTTCCACTTTGTCCGATTAGAAGCGGCCTGCATCCAGCATTTCCCCTCGGACTTGACCAGATCGTCTGTCCATATCGCGGTGGGCCATCCTACGCTGCCCGGTACGTGATCTCCACTCGAGAATTCCCCTGCTCCACCGATTATCAGTCCTTCGAGCAATGTGGCCCTGCTCTTTGCCGCTTCAGCTTATTAACTCGAATAATTAACCTGTCCTTAACCGTTGATTCAAATCTGATGATATGATTGGTTTAGTGACGACGCACTTCTTAGCGATTTTCATTTTTAATTCGCATAAAGGACAAAGCGACACAAACAAGTCTATGGCTTTTCTTATAATCATAAATCAATCAATTGATACAATAGATACAAAAAAAACCTGTCCACCGTGCCCACAACTTTCGACAATTTCATTTAGTATATCGAAGTAGTCCTCCAAAGTGCGTACTGTCGGACTACAATAATTGTACTTTTTTGTAATTAAGTAATCCTGCACAGCAATGTTCATTACGACGTAGCGAGAGCACCAGAACTTAATACTCGTCCCTAGTCCGCCGAATATCGGTGGCCATGGACGTCCTACCACTTTTTAAGTGTTAAGTGACCTCGAAAAAATTCTGGTTCGCCTACGGGGTTCTAACCAATCCCTTACGAGTTCCATAATACTTTTTAAAAGTTCTGAACTAAACTTCTCCTTAATCTCTTATTGTCACTGGTAACATAGTAATTTTATTTACAAGATTTCCATTTACACCTCCTGCACTGTTACTACTTTACTGTACGCCATATTTATTGTTTTGCGATTACAGCGCCACCGTGGCGGAATTCAGTACTAGTTCTTACATATTGCCGGGCATTATGCCATACGGCAAAAGGTCGTTTTTTTGGCGGTACACATAATGTCGACGGTATACATACGTCAGATGGAAATATGCAAACGGCTTTTCATTTGTAAACACACGAGCTATTATGTAGAAGGCAGATTTTGACATATTGACTTCGACATCTATAAAACCTTCATGAATTATGGCAGAAGTATCAATGTTAAAAAGTAAACTGTCATTCATATCTGTCATTAAACCAAAACAAACACAAACATTGTATTTCATTCTTTTTAAATAGGTATATTTTAATGCCCTCGAACATTTTACACTTATCTATGCATCGAATTTTATTGAATACCTAAATTGTATTCAAATAGGACTTCATTCGCACATTTTGTATACTGGATTGTATTGATTTAGAGGCAAAAACACAAGAAATCATGTTATTCGATAAAAAGCACAATAAATCACTAAAAACCTACTGATGTAATTATTATTGACGATCCCCTGGTCTGCAGGTAACGGTAAAATATGTAATAAACAATAAAAATCGCACACTTGGTTGAGGCCCGTGTGATGAGGGAATACCTCTGAAAGGAGAGATTGTCAAAAGATATAAACGTAAATAATAATAATAATAAAAATAAGTAATTATCAAAGCTCAAAGTAAACAAATCAATTGTCAAACATATTACTTGACAACCGAGGGATATTTTTTTGCATCTAAAGAGTTTTTTTAATGAGGTTGCATGTGTAGAGTAGGTAGAAAAAGTAAAGGCTCCCGCAGACAGGACGCGTCGCCTTGTGTCGCGTCACGTCGCGTAGCGTGTATTTCTACGCAGGCGCGCAGACCCTACCACACCGGCAAGCATAAGCAGCGCATGCCCTTACTTCAAGCAATGCAGGTCCTCGCATTGATAGTCCCAGCGACGCAGCGCACGCCCTTAAAGCTAACGCAGACCGAACGTAGCACGCGCGTGCGTGCAGTAATGGAATGGAGACGTCAGATGACAGACGTACGCACGCAACGCAACACCTGGGCCCCAAGTCTGCTAATTTTTAGCCATTGTAATGCCAGCGACACACAACTGTCATTCTATTGCCACTGTGATTTTCCATTAAAAACTGTTAGCAGGCTACGAAATGACCAAAACCATGCAACTGACAAGCCATCGACATCCAAGTGAAACGATTTTCATTTAGCAGACTTGGGGCACTGTCATCTCTATACTATTTACTGCACGAAAGCACCCGCGCTGCGCTCCGTCTGCTCCGCGCTGTTAAGGCTCCCGCATACCGGATACGGCACGCAATGTAATTAAAATAAGAAGTCCAGAAAATGACGGGTATATGCGCACTTCACACAGTTGCATGCGTCTGCGTCTACGCGACGTAGCATTGGTCTGCTGGAGCCTTAATTAAAGAGTTTCTGGCTCGGATACGAGCTCTTTTAGCGGTGCCAAACTGAGAGTTTACCATAGTGTTGCCAGCATTATCATTATGATTACCACTTCACTTATTTAAAACACATTTGAATAAAAAACGGGGATAATTTTTTAATATATAACTTAGGAGTATTGCTTTATTAATTATGTACTTTAAACCTGTATAACTCTCACTTCAGTCGAAATTCTTCGCCCGCGTTTCATACATTTTTCCGGAGTTTTATCCTAACATAAGAAATAAAAATATGAACGCATCGCTACCCAGACAGATGACAGATAAACTTTGGAAATAAGGCCCGACATTGTACTCCACACGCGACTTTGTACTGACCAAACATTTCCCACTAGTGTATTACGAAACAGTACTTGATTATCTAGAGGTTCGCCCTTAACAGTAATATTTTATAGGAAGTGTCTAGTATGCCTCTAGTGGTATTTTAGAAAAACTAAGTAATTGACACACTTGTTTTGCTAGTCTACCGCCAACGTCTTCGTAGTGAATATAGCTATAATACCGACACCGAGTAGTCGGAGTATTGCGTTTGTTTGATGTTTGTTAATTTCTATTGATTTTTCTAAATCCAAACCCACAGTAAAAACAAAAGTTACGGGCAAAGACTTAGAAATTAAAAATAACATTTATTCCAAATCTTTAATATCCAAGTATTTTTCCTTTTTTCTTGACGTTTCATTCGTAGGGCCCCGAAGGCTATACTCCAACTCCCCCTTCATGCCCCGAAAAGTATCATCATCATCATCATCAGCCCACATTCGAAAAGTACTTTTACTCTAACTGATACCTTTAACGGCAGATTAGATTTTTAGCTTTAATTTGCCGCTATCGGTACGCTAGGACGTTTCACTAAAATACCACTAGAGGTATAATAGATAAGTACGTTGGGGTAAGTTCGGCCGAGGTGTAAGACCGTACGAGTTGATTTTCGGTGATTTAAGCAATACCAATTGACTAGCGAGAACTGACAATCGGCGAACAATAAAATGGTTTCATGCACAATTTACCAGTTATAAAAAATATTGCTTAATTCGCCGAAAATTCAACTCGTACGGTCTTACACCTCGGCCGAACTTACCCCAACGTACTATAATTTAATCGTAATTTGCCAACAGCGGTCAGTTAGTGAGTTTTTCTAAAATACCACTAGAGGCATACTAGACACTTCCTATTTTATATTTGATGTAGATAAATATTAGAGCAGTCACTCTGATGTCACTTTGATTTGATTTATTTTTCAGGGCGTGTGCAATGCGGGGCTTCGTGAGCGTGCAATCCGCAATTCCTTCTCCAATGTGGACTAACCAAGGTATTTAGTTATAAAAAATACTACTAGATGTCGCTTTAATCGTCGCTTGGAGACTACCATCAAGAGGTTAAAAATTCATCAGGGTCAGCGAGACAGCCAGGCGCCCGCAGGTAGCTCACTTGGCATAGTAGTAAGATGGTTCCCCACAATACCGAGTTCAATTTTCTTATTTTCAATTTACGTGGATAACATAGCTCTGTGAGTGCATTAAAAATCCCAATATAACTGGCGCAATGCATATAAAGAACATATTCCAAAATCGCAACATTATTGTTGTTGTATTATTTATGGTTGTTAATCGCGTAGTACTATGTTGGGCAATGTAGTGTTTGGTAATATCATGTCGAAAAATATCAATGTTATTCACTTGTTGCTTTGCTTGTTTATTTCCGGGGAAGTCCGTTTTCTAATCATCTCCTTGATTGATCGATCACAAACATCGCATTTTCTTAAAAAAATACCAGATAACGGAACGGACAGTGTATAGTCTATGTAACGGACGGTAGCACTAGCAGCAGTGAACAGAACACAGAAAGCAAGCGGCAGTTTGTGATTGATTTTACGGAGCCTATAAATTCTTAGGCAGGCAGATAAACCAAACTGGTGAGTCATTGAATCCATTTTGTATTGAAGAGTCAAGTTTCTTAAAATGGCCTATAAACTAACCTGCTACAAGGTCCGATTTAGAATATTGCGGGTTTATTATTTCGACGGCGTTGTGGTCGTCATTACAACACTGAATATAACTATGAGTTGGGGCACCATAAATTATAATTTTAAAATTGCAGTGTTGAATATTATATTTTCCTTCGTCCTTAATAAAGCATAAAGTCCTTCCCAATACTATTTTTATGTAGCCTACCTTGAAGTTAGTGGGTGCAGTACAGGGCAGATACCAATTTTTATGAAATGGGCCAAAATATTTATACTAAAAATTCATTAAAAAAATAACACATTTAGATAAATAGATTGTTTATTTTATTTAATTGTTTCCTATTTTACAGTGTTTTTCCATATCAACATGTCAAATGAAGCTTACAACTGTGAGTATTGTGGGATTGTGGACGATTGCTATGACGAGGGCAGCCAAGAAGCGCACAAGGCTGCTCCTAAGCACAAGAGTAATATGATACTTGCCAATTATAAGGAAGAAAAGTAAGTAAACCATTTTTTTTCCTGGGAATTGCATGGAATAGTTTCAACAAATGGAGCTGATCATCGGGGTGAGAGCTCTGCAGGCATAAGGCCCCGATGAAAAAGAAGTAAAACTTGATGACTAAACATATGTGTAATGAAAAAAATTTATGTCTGACAAAATAATTACAATAATTTTTATTTCATTCCACATAAAACAAAAAAAGAAATGTTAATTAATAATTCAATAATGTGTTTAATGTCAAATAATTTAATGTACCTAAATGCATACCAATATAGTATTTTATTACAAATGGAATATTTTTAATACTTATTAATTATTTGTTTATTTCCAGACACAAATATATTAAAAACAAAGATGGACTTTTAATTTATTGTATTGCTGAAAATTTAGATGAACCCCTTATGAATAAAGAAAAATGTGATAAACAGAAAACTTGGATACATGTGAGTATAAAACAATTATTCAAATATGATACCTCAGGCAGGATGGATTAGTCCCTAGTCTGAATTCTTCTACTGGTTGGATTTTTTATTCTGTACCTACCTTGTCTATTTTAACGTGGCGATCTAGTACTTATTTCTCCTTTTAATTTTATCAATTACGAGCAGTGTCCTGACTGTCGTCGGTACCAATGCAGGATAATGATGGGTGACTACAGTTTCCCTACAGGAAAAATTGGCTATAACTGAGATTTTGGTACTATCAATCATCTATTAGTCATTCAATATTAATCTCAACATTTCTATTTTCAGGCTAAACCTAAACAAAACGTCAAGTTTACGTTTCTTATAAGTAATGATTTAAAAAGCGACAATATCTTAATCGTTGGTATACAGTTGGCACATCCTCAACCTCAGTTCCAAATGAATAACCACGGCTACATTTTTGGAGAAGACACACATACTTTAAAAAGCAGTAAGTGGTTTAATTTTGATTGTTTGGATTTAGTTTTGACCTCGTTAACTAATTTTTTAGTTAATTTCCTAAGTATTTTTTAAGTTCAGAAAATTCACTCTTAGTTACAAAACATACTCATTAACTAATTGGTTAATTTCTTAAGTAATTAACAAGTATTGACAATACTTAGAAATATAAAAGAACTTATATTACTTGTTATCATCCTCCTATTTCAGAAACTTCCATTGAAAATGAAGTGTCTGTAAGTTTCATGGCAGATGACATAGGCCAGTATGAGATGCCTATTATGTTCACATTCCATCGTCCCAGCAATAACAAGGATATTATATTTGTTAGAGAAATGGTAGGTATTTCAACTTTTTACTAAACAGATTTTGATACTGCATATTAGTTACATCTTGCACAAGAGGTGTTGCTTATGGAAATCGTCATTGTAATAAATAATTATTGTCTGTCTCTTGTTATATTATTGAAAAAGAAAAGCATTTAATTGAGTTTTACGATTTTTAAACCCAGCTATGTTTTTCGTTCAGGTTGTGATGGTTGAAGAAGTAACCAAAAAGTTAGAGATGGTTAAAACTCCATTTAAAGATATGGAACAAAAAATTGGGAAAGCAAAGGAATTTATCCAATCCACCGATGGCACGTGAGTATCTGTCTATCGTCTAGTTTCAAAAATATAGTAGACAAAATATGCATTGGCCCGATTCTTCAAGTCTTAATAAGCCAGTTAGTAGCTAGTTGGATTCCAAAAACATACCTAATAAAATTAAAGGGTCCAAGTGTCGGCATTTAATTTCTGAGATATTTGCATTTTTGTGAAATAGGGATTATCAGAGTTACATCTTTCAATGTCCGTTACAAAAAAAGTGTTACAAGAATCGTTGTTTTTGTTTATTATATTACAGAGATTATAGTTGATTCCGAAATTAGTCATAAATCTATATCGGCCTACTAGACCTTGGACATATTTGCCTTTTCTGAAAGTGGTTTTTTGGAGTTACAACTTTGAAGGTCTGTAAAACTGAAAGTGTATGTATGTATGTTGAGAAGAAATTCGTTTTCACGGGCTATAGCCCAAACGGCTGGGCGGATCTTAACATATGAGGTATCATTAGATTCTTCTCAGCAGCGCGAGTGACTACAACTGGCTATATTAAAAAATCATAATTTTATCGCAAAATACAACTTTGTAATTACCGCAGTCGGGCTTTTGTTTTTTTTTTAACATCTGCTTGTATATTTTCAGCCCGTATGAGAAGAGCTACAAAATACCAAAAAATTTAAAAACGCTGTTCCCAATTAACCTTAACGAAGATTTGTTAGAAAAACTCAATTTGGGCCAGGAAATGAAGAATGAGCTACGGCAAATTCTTATATCCGCTAGGTAATATATACTCCATTTTTTTAATTGCCGTTCATGTCTAGTTTAGGTACAGTCTCCTAAGCTTGTGATATTTTGCTTTCTGAAAATAGATAATGAGGGTTTTCTCCAGCCAGGGCCACATTATTGAAAAAAGAAAAGTATAGATGGCGCTCTCTATCGTCATTCATATTAAATTCACTGCAAATATTTTAAGGGCATGCGTAAATGCATACATAAATGCATGCATGCATGCATGCATGGGCATGTATAAGAAAAACATCAAAGGCATTTTAAAAAAGATTGACACGCTAGATATTTATGTTCATTTTCAAACAAACTTTTTAATTAATTACGTGAACATCCTTTGACTGACCCGACTGACGTTTCGCCACGTAGACAGGATTCACTTACACGGCACGCACACTAACAACAAACCAATCACAGCACCTTTTTTTGGCGCGTAAATTAGATTAATCGAAGTAGCGTTTAGTGGTGTGTTTCTAGGACAAACAGGGTGCACTTTTATCGTTTTGTTTTTTTTTTTGTGGCCCTGGACAGTTTCTCATTGAATAATAATTAAATGTCAAGCGTCAACCGAGGCTCGTACCCGGGATACATGGGGTACGGTCCCACTGCTCTACCACTGATCCCGACGAGACGCCTTGACTTGTCGAGACGATGGGCGGTAGCTCTCCGTATTTAATCAAAATACTCAAGTCATTTTAACTTTTTACATACAGGGCTATATTCGACGAAGGGATAACTGAAGAAAATTATAGAATGTATTTTCATCATCTATTGTGGTGGGAAGAGATCATTGCTAGAATAAATTTAAGGGTAAGCTTATTTTAAACTAATCCATAATTATATTAAAAATCCAAGCGTTTATGTGATTAGATTTCTGTTACCATTAAGTGTATTAATTATTTTCTTTTTTATTTATTCAAGAAATACAATATGGTGGACGTTAAATTGGAAATGGCAATGGATAACACTTATTGGCTTGAAGTGCCGGGTTTGGCGGAAAAACGTCCATCTTTATTGAGAGGTAGGTACATTTTTAGACAAAATGTTGGTAACCAAGGCTATCTTTTACCATGGTATATGTGTTATTCTTACGGGAATATGTTTCGCAGCGGTAAAATGGTTACCACTGTTGTAAATTTGTTAATTAGCTTTAAAATTATAATTTGTTTTACAGGAGACCGTGTCTTCTTACGACCTAAAAGAAATCCTAATGTGCTGTTTGAAAGTATCATCATCTTTATAAAAGAAAACAAAATACAACTTGGCAAGCTTGATGAAAGGTAACAATATTTAAGGTAGTACCTATTATTTTAAGGAAACCTTTTATCTGTGTAGGTCCGCCTCTTGAAATGTTTTTTTCATAGACGTTCTTCTAACCTAACACCTTCCCCCGTATTGATCCTTTCTAAATACCATTTCAGATTTGCTGATTTCTGTGATCCAGAAGAGATGTTTTATGTGCGGTTCCTAATGTGCCGGGTGCCGGTGGAAAGGATGCATGCAGCCATCGACCGTGTCATTACTGCGGGTCAGGCCGGCCGTATCTTTCCCAAGCCGGCTAAGAAGCTACCAAAAGTCCAGCCGATCAAAAAGTCAGTATGGTATAAGCGGGTTTAATTTTCGCGCCGGCGCGTATAAAACTAAAGAATACTGAATAAAGCCACTATAAAACGCGCGACCCTGCGTTTACCCTATAATTTTATTCATCATGTATGTTCTTCCAGATTTTATAACACCCTTGTGAAGGAAAATGACGAGCAACGTTCCGCTGTGGAGCACATTGTCTCTAAGACATCTGACAAAGCGCCCTACATTGTGTTTGGGCCCCCGGGCACTGGCAAAACTATGACCATAGTTGAGGCTATCATACAGGTACTTTATACTAGTGATGGGTCGAACATAGGTTTCACCGAATACGAATATTCGGCCGAATATTCGGTGAAAAGTTTGCCGAACCGAATATTCGGCAGGAACCGATGACCATATAAAATAATTAGAAGCATCATTTGTTTAAGAATTACCCGCTGATTCGCAACTCCGCTCTTTACCACTCTAACTTTTTACATTGAAAATGTTGACAACAAATTAAAATAAAACTGCTTGTCTGCTTGGCTTCACATAACAATTTACAATGCAATACATATAAAAAGGATACATTTTATTCGGCGAAATTTACCGAACATTCGGCCGAAACCGAATATTCGGTAAATGTGCCGGACATGCCGAATACCGAACATTGACCGAATATTCGGCCCACATCTCTACTTATACTGAAAAGTGTTATAAAGTTTCATTAACAAGCTTCCAACTTCTTATACAAAGCTTGGCTTTTCTCAGATAGTCGTGAAGAACCCGAAGCACCGTGTGTTGGTGTGCACTGACTCTAACATGGCCGCCGACCATATCGCACTAATGCTGCTCAAATATAACAAAGAACTCAAAATTAATAGGTTCATTCTGCGTGCTAACTCGGAGAACCGTGAATGGTAAGAATGATGCTTTCTCTTTTCAAGCGTGTCGATTAACAACTCAATAAAAAGAAACCTAGTTTCAAAGTTTTATTTTAGCCCCTCCTCCTCCCTATCGACGACTGGATGCGATGATAAACGGGTCTTTGAAGCGTGGAATCATAGTTACGAAAAATCAGATGTCTAGTTTACAATGTCGTAGCCAAACTCAAAACAACATCTTGGTTAAAAACTCTGACACCTGGATACATCAGTTTGTTCGTAGACTCGGTTTCCCATTTAAAGTTTACAATTCACAGGAGCATCATGCCCCCGGAGCTGATCCCTGTGTCGAATGGAATGAGCCGGGAGACCTTCAGGTCTTTGAACAACGACTACCTCTCCATGTACCGGATTGTCGTCACCACATTGCTGCACTCCGCTAAATACGGATCGTAAGATGATTTTTATTAATAATTTTTTGTTTAGTTATGTCTCGTCTGACCATACCTACTATTACCACCTTTTAACTTGTAAAACGGGGACAACTAGGTACGCCATTGCCACCCAAATTGTATTTTTTCTATCCTCCTTTATTATTCCATTTTGTTTTACGTGTTACAAAAGTAGGGCTTGTGAGGTCCTAGAATTAAACACACACATACACAACATAACAAATACTACACACAGCAAATACAACACCAATGGGGATTGCAAAACAGGCTCCATTCGCAAGACCTTAAAAACCTTTCTAAACAGATTCGGTACAGTAGGTTAGATTGGTACAATGTAAGGTATTTTTTCTTCAGAGACTCAAGCCAGTCCAAGTGCAAGCTGTCTATGACGCACCTGTTCATTGACGAGGCTGCGCAGGCGCTTGAGCCGGCCGCGCTCGTGCCCATCAGCGGTCTGCTGGCGCCCACCGGACAACTCGTGCTTGCCGGGGACCCTAAACAGCTGGGGCCCGTCTGCATTTCCCGCGAGGCTGCGAACAAGGGACTGGGTATGTTTTCTACAGAGACAAGAGCCCAACTCTAGCCAGTCTAAATGCAAGCTATCAATGCCGCGCTCGTGCCCATCAGCGGTCTACTGGCGCCCACCGGACAACTCGTGCTTGCCGGGGACCCTAAACAGCTGGGGCCCGTCTGCATTTCCCGCGAGGCTGCGAACAAGGGACTGGGTATGTTTTCTACAGAGACAAGAGCCCAACTCTAGCCAGTCTAAATGCAAGCTATCAATGCCGCGCTCGTGCCCATCAGCGGTCTGCTGTCGCCCACCGGACAACTCGTGCTTGCCGGGGACCCTAAACAGCTGGGGCCCGTCTGCATTTCTCGCGAGGCTGCGAACAAGGGACTGGGTATGTTTTCTACGGAGACTCTAGCCCAACTCTAGCTAGTCTAAATGCAAGCTATCAATGCCGTGTTCGTGTCCATCAGCGGTCTGCTGGCGCCCACCGGACAACTCGTGCTTGCCGGGGACCCTAAACAGCTGGGGCCCGTGTGCATTTCCCGCGAGGCTGCGAACAAGGGACTGGGTATGTTTTTTATAGACTGAATCCGTCTAGAAACCCTGCTACGAGAAACTATCGCAAAAAAAAACTAAAATAGCCACTAAATCTTATTTTGTGAACGACAACGCTGCGATTGTATTTAAGGTTCTTCTCAAGTTGTTCAGTTAACACGATCGTAACTCATTCGAACTAACTAATTAATGTCGCTGACTCTACGTCCCAAAGAGGATCTTGGCCTCCGAAACGAGCTCTCTCCACTGATCCCTGTCCTGTGTGATCTCTTCGAATTAAAGAAATAGTTCCAATATCCTTTTGGTTTCAGGAATATCACTTCTAGAGCGCTTGTATACGACCTACACTGGCATGTATGATAATGACCCCAAATACATAACCACCCTCGTGCAAAACTACCGTTCCGATGCCGATATCTTGAAGATTCCTAACGAACTGTTTTATTCAGAAAAACCTTTACAGGTAAGTTTTTATTTGTTTAGTTGCTTGCTACATTCTTTTTTTCTGTTTTTTTTACCCTTTGTTTACCGATTACTCAAAGATGCTTGAGTAGAACAAATTATTCTTTTGATTTATCAATCTAACCTTTTTTTATTTTAGCCCAGGGCCAAGCCCGATCCTTTGAGCAAAGTGAGCATCCTTGGCGAACCGGGTGGCGAGCGTGCCGTCGTATTCCACTCCCTTAATTCAAGGGAACAGCGAATGGGAAATGCTCCCAGGTAAGTTGGAGAGAAAATGTGTGTACAGGATATGAACCCAAGATATACAGGATGTGAAAAAATCAACTGCGAATATTTTAAAGGGTGAACCAGTCAATAAAACTGAACAACTTTCCCCAAGGAACATAGGTCGATATAAGAAAAACAGAAAGAAGCGACGGGACACGTAATCTCCCGCAGGGCCGTCTTTCACCCATTAGAGGCCCTGGGCACATTAGCATGATGGGGCCCAAGACCATAATACAAGGTGTTCCAAAGGAAATATATTAAATTGGAGACGTTGCGTAGACCGTCGTAATATAATAATATATTTTTTTAATAATAATATAATTTATTTATTTACAGGCACAGGTCCCATTAGTTACATTTTACTACAACCATTATGTATTACCCCTTCGACAGTGTGCCTCGTGAGGCTCTCTGGATGGTGCTAGGAAAACTGGGGTGCACGGAGAAGTTTGTGCGCCTCCTGAGACTCCTGCATGACAATATGCAGTGCTGCGTCTCTGTAGACGGTGAACAGTCTGATTTTTTCCCCGTCACCTGTGGGGTGAAACAAGGGTGCGTTCTAGCGCCCACACTGTTTGCCTTATACTTTGCGGTAGTAGTCAAGGAGGTCCTAAATACTGTCTCCGAAGGAGTCCGCATCCGCTTCCGCACTGATGGCAGTCTTTTCAATTTGGCTAGACTTAAGGCGCGCACCAAAGTCTCGCATGCACTTATTACTGAAATTATGTATGCCGATGACTTGTGCTTTCTTGCAGAATCCCCAGAAGGCCTACAACAACTGATGACCGTTTTTCACCAAGCATGCTGCAAATTCGGCCTTAAGATTAGTGTCAAAAAGACGGAAGTGATGTCCCTGGACACACAAGGTCGTGAGACACTGACAATTAAGCTTGGTGAAGATATGTTGAAACAGGTTGACAAGTTTCGATATCTGGGGAACACTATTACAGCTAAGTGTGACCTTGATGCTGAGATCAATAGCAGAATCAGTGCTGCAGCTGCAGCATTTGGGAAGCTGCGTTCCAAGGTTTTCTGCTCGCACGACCTTAAACTAGCCACAAAATATCTGTATATATGGCGATTGTACTGCCAAACCTTCTGTACTCTTCCGAGACCTGTGTGTGTATCGTCACCACATACGCACTTTGGATCGATTCCACCTCAAATGCCTTCGCACCATCATGAAGATCAGATGGTCCGACCGAGTGCGAAACACCGAAGTTCTAAGACGAGCCAATGTTGGTGGCATTGAAGCCTACTTAATGCGTCGACAGCTTCGGTGGTGCGGTCACGTATCCCGGATGGCGGATGAGCGAGTGGCGAAGCGCATCTTCTATTCTGAGCTAGAGGAGGGCAAGCGAAAGCATGGCGGTCAACTCCTCCGATTTGAAGATGTTCAGAAGAGACACATGAAAAGATGCAATATCGAACCCTCTCAATTTGAGGTTTTGGCAGCACAACGGCCAGAATGGCGCGGTCTTGTAAAGAGGCGAATCCGCGACTTCGAGGAGCAGCGTAAAGCAGACCTTGACGCTAAACGCGATGAACTGAAGGCCCGTCCTCCCGCCGCCATTAACTACAATTATATCAATGGCAAACTCACGTGCCCACACTGTGCACGGGAGTTTACTGCCAAAATAGGCTACAATAGCCACATACGAGCGCATCAGCGCCGACTTGATTAGGAGTAGAAGTGGTCGCCATGGCCGAAACCGGCCGGAAAGATCATCATCATCATCATCATTACCCCTTATCCAAGATTGCAACCTTGCAATTTTAACATGTTGGATTTTAATCTTCGAAAATGTTTGGAACATAGTTGTCTATGTCTTAAATTTAAACGAAAACTTAAGATAAAAGATCTCTTTCTTGGTGTCAACTTTATTTTATTGCCGCCTCAAACTAAAAACTTATTTTGAGTAAGAGCACCCATAGAGACGCAAAGACAAAGGGCCAATCAGAGAACCCAGTAGAGTCTAGTGTCAGTTGTGTCAGTTTTTGACGAACATGACATTTGACCTTGGTGTACGCCACAACTGTTGCCTTGGCAACTAAATTACCGCCAAAACCGTTGCCTTGGTAACAGTTGCGGCGGTAATTTCAAAAGTTTTTCCAAGACGGCAACATGACATGAATAAAGGTCATAATCAATAAAGCTCCTTTCATAATGTGGCACTCAATTAAATTTTACAAATTTAAGTTGCTGATTACTTCTAAACGAGGAGTTTTCATAACTTGGCCCCATAATGAAAATTGTTCGGTTCCATGGACTACACAACGTCTCCAATTTAATGTATTTACATTGGAACACCTTGTATACCTACTCGTAGCAAAATTTACACTTTAGACTCGTAGACCGTATTTTGCGGCCGTTATCGCTCTGCTTCCCCGCAAGTGATAAAGGGGTGATGTGTGTGTATGTATGTATGTGTGTGTGTGTGTGTGTGTGTGCGCGCGCGCGTTTGTGTGTGTGTGTGTATGTGTGTGTGTGTAGCACTATTTTGTTACAATAAACAAAGAACATAAATAATATGCAAAGCTAGGGATTTATTTTTATTTCTTTATATTTCATCATTCTTCCTGTCTCTTTTCCAAAATTGGTAGAAACTGGCGTTACTTCTGATTGGCACGGCTCATTATTTGGAGAAAATATTGTTCGATTGCTACTTTTACTTACAGAACTCTCGACGGTAGAAAAATATGATGTTAATTTCGGTAACTTTTCAATGACTTCCTTCTGGTGTGCAGCTTTTTTCCTTTTGTCAGATCCACTAGGATACGACCTTTTTGACATTTTATAACAAAACCGGCAAAAAACGATTTATAAGAAAGTATTTTACAGAGCACACAGTCAGAAACGACGACTAACGAAACGATGAAACAAATGAAACGTCACACAATGTCACAGATAAATACAGGGGAATTCCCGCCGCCGCCGATAGTCGAGTCGGGGAATTCCCGCCGCCGTTCGTGAAGTCGGGCAGTGTTGCCAATACTCCGGATTTCTTCGTTTAATTTTTTATAGAAAATTATTATTGCCATTAGCAATTGACATGAAAACATATTACTGGTCATATGTTATGTTATCTGTGGTTTGGTAATCGAGTAGGGGGCCCCAATCGATTGCGGGGCCCTGGGCACGTGCCCATTGTGCCCAGTGGAGAAGAGGGGCCTGATCTCCCGTAAAATTGAAAAATAAAGTTCCTAAAATATTTGATAAGAATTCATAATTATTTTTCATCATCGTATAAACATGTGCACAGCTACTGATTGATACAATGATTTGACCATAATTCTGAATTGAACTGACTTAAAAGACTGAGCCATGCATCCAAATCATTGGATGTCGCAGACCGCAAGCTGATAGTAGGTTTCATTCGCAGCTATTTCAATGAAAAAGAGCTGGCGATGGTGCAGCGCTACACGAAGGCGCTGATCGAGGAGCACGGCGTCGCGCACAACGATATCGGCATCATCTCTCCTTACATCAGACAGGTATCTACGCCTTTTCACGTGTACAAGCTTTAATTATCTATCAGCGTATAAATGCTTTGTTTGTTTAACAAAGACGTTCGGGGAAAAAGTGGAAAAAGTGGAAAAAGTGGACATGTAAAACGTGGCGGCCAAAACAGCGGTGTCACCGTGCTGGTAAACAAAATTGACATACATGAGTAGGACCCTTGTGAGACTGTAAAGTTTTGTTGCTTAGATTAATGACGGCTTTATGCATGATAAAATCACATACATGAAATCACGCCTCTTTTCTGGAGGGGTAAGCAAAGATTACATCTTTCCACTTGCTACGATACTGACACGCCTCTTTCGCTTCCTCCACATTCATCAAATATTTTCATACATGGTCGTCGGTTTAGTTAGGTTAGGGTACTCTTGACCTGACCTTTCTTCCACGTTCCCGTTTGATCGATGGACGTTCGTCGACGCCTTCCCCTTACGTTTCTATCCACATTTGCCATTTGAACTTGTTTCGTTGATGCTATCAGCGTAACCAAACCATTTAAGCATAGTTTTTTCTATACCAGCCACTGCGTCGACGGCGCTTTATCAGAGTTTATTTCTAAGTCCGTAAATTTTTCATCCAGGTGTACAAAATCCGCGACTGGTTGACGCAGAACGAATACAAAGCGGTCGAGGTGGGAACCGTGGAGTCGTTCCAGGGCAAAGAGAAGCGCGCCATCTTGGTGTCCACCGTGCGCGCCAACTGCCGCCTGCTGGACTACGACGCCAAGTACCGGCTGGGCTTCCTCGTCGATGACAAGGTTACAAAGTCTTTTCTTTTCTTTAAGCATTTGGGCACCGTATAGTCGTTCCAGGGGAAAGAGAAGCGCGCCATCTTGGTGTCCACCGTGCGTGCCAACTGCCGCCTGCTGGACTACGACGCCAAGTACCGGCTGGGCTTCCTCGTCGACGACAAGGTTACAAATAGTCTTTTCTTTTCTTTTCTTTTCTTTTCTTTTCTTTTCTTTTCTTTTCTTTTCTTTTCTTTTCTTTTCTTTTCTTTTCTTTTCTTTTCTTTTCTTTTCTTTTCTTTTCTTTTCTTTTCTTTTCTTTTCTTTTCTTTTGTTTAATTAATTTAGGTATGTCTCAATGTTGTACAATAGATCTTAAAATAAATATATGAGTAGACACATTCATTTCAGTGCCATGTTATGCCGGCTTAGAATAGCATCACCCCATAGGTGTGGTAAGAAGCGACTAAGAGATTTGAGAGTTGATGTGTATTGCAATTTTAGGCGATACGCTGTCATCTTTCTACGCTCTGCCTACCCGGCATGGGATATAGGCGTGATGTATGTATGGATGAGTATATGTTCATTTAAGATCACGATGGTAATGCTGTGTAATTTTAATTAGTGTTTTTTTAATCATTTACAGAGGTTCAACGTGGCCCTCACTCGTGCAAAGGCCAAGCTGATAATAATCGGAAACGCTACGTGTCTGGTCAAGGACAAGAAATGGCGCTGCTACATGGACCTGTGCAAGGACACCGATTGCTACTTCGGCCAGGAGACTGAGCAACTCGAGCGCACGGCGCGCGTGCTCACTGAAGTGGCGCGCACGAGGTTTGACAGGTAATCATTAACCTTGACAGGGTCAAATTTTTAAAGCTAATATAAATAACCCACGTGTGGTGCCGGCAGAGTAGAATAGCACCACCCCCTCTCTTCCCGTGGGGGTCGTAAGAGGCGACCGAGGGATAAACCCGACCCAAAAAGCCAGGGCTAACCGTATGGTGGCGGTTAATCCACCACAAAAGCATTCCCAAGGAGGGTTGACGTCTGGTAGGCGGCCGGTCGTAAAATTCAGCCACATCCTTTTGCAATACGATTTTGTGTTCAACGAAACGTTAAGCGCCGACCTCAAGTAATTGGGATAAGGGCAGGAAGATGATGATGAGTATTATTAACCTTAATAATGTTGAATTAATTAAAGCTTTTTATATTGGTTTGTAAATATTTTCTTTTCAGGTGCCGCCTCACTGAAGCCTTAGAACCCGCCTTAAGAGAATTTGAACTAAAAAAGAAGAAAATAATGTACTAGATTTTAATGTATGGTTAGAGTGCGCATGTGCGCATGGTCGAGGCCACCTAAGTATGAATAAGTTTTTAAGAATTTGTAGGTAATTGACGCGAACATAGTATTTTTGGAAAGACTGTGCATTTATTGGTGCTATTTATTTCAGATAAAATTGACGACCTTTATTTTTGCTCCCCATATGCATGATAGATAACCTTTAGATGGAGTAACAGATTAATACGGGTTCATATCATACATAACAATGTAATGATGGATGATACATAAACAACATTTTACTCTTATATTTTAACTCTATTTTAAAAATCAAAAGAAATCAAATAATGCATACAATAAAAGAATTGCCTTTATCTTTGGTTCAGGGTACTAAATTTTCTATTCGTATAGTATAGTATCCCTCTAAGTAATATACCTACTGTGATGGATGGGTTGCTATTATACCTATTATGTACAAATATTTATAAGACTACCATATTTTGTAAAGAATTAATAATGAAATTACAATTTTTTTATTGATATTTCATTGCAAGTACACTTTCATAAATTAGAACATTACCATGATTTTTTTTTATGAATTAAAAATGTATTTACTATTTTTTATTAGTTTTATGGACACTTTCATATTGAAAAAATAGAGATTGAGGGAGATTAATGAATTCTTATCGCTATAAGTTCCATTTCTATGTCTTCTATTATTTGACATTATTTTGATGATTTATGTTTTATTTGAAAATAAAGAAATCGTGAACTTGAATATATTTTAATTTAACATAATGTTTGTTTTAATTGCTCGCTTACCATTTTCAAAAGACTTATCATATCACCCATATTTTAATCCCATTAGCCAGGCTAGGTGCTACCCTAATTAATCACTTAAAAAATCGAAACCAGTGCGCACTTTTGCCGGCAACTTATTTCCCTCCCACGAGCCCCTTTCACACACGTGGAAAAGAACGAGAAATCCGTGAGTCGCCGAGCAACAAAGTCGCCGGTGTACCCGGGGTATTCGATAAAAACGTACTTAGTCAAAAATCCATTGGTTGAGATTGAAGTACAGATACTGAAAAATAAAATATTACCTACAGGCCTTGCCTACAGGATAGGTATCGTAAGATGGTTCAATGTAGTGTCTCTTTCATCAAGTTACGGGTCATTTTTAAGGGAAGCAGCACTTGTCGTTTGAATCCAGACAAACGCACACAGTACAATCCCTCCCACAATCCAGATCCTGCCGGATCCACTGTATTGTAACTTTTTTTCTACAATGAAGGCTCCTGTTGATAGTACTAACCAAAGAGTGAGTACCTTTTTATACCTATGTAGGGAGTAAGCGGAGTAAGTACCTCCTGCCCATGGTCCTGCCTCGCCCTGCCTGCCCCTCTCCCTGAACAACTCAAAAGATTTAAGGTAGCATGTTCAAAACCCTTAGCTTATTCGAAACGTCGACAAAAAGAAAACTTTTTAGTGCTGCCAACTCAAGTCTAAATAAATAGATAGAAATTATCATATTAGATAACTTTTAGCCTGCGGTGGTAAACAAATTTTTGATAGACAAATATTAAGAGTACGAGCGGTAAGCCAACTTGCTCGTTTCGCAAACTGGCGCGATTCGCCAACTCGCTCCCTGCCTACTATAGTCCGTCAGGTTCGTGCGCGACCTTCCTGCGGGGTACAGACGGTTGGGGGGCGAGTAAGCACGTCATTTTAATATGACGTGCGGCGCGGATGCGCGCGTTTCCCTTCCCCGCTACACCTCCCGCTACCCGCTGACATCTCCCCTCCCAACGTCTGTCACCCCTAGGGAGGGTCGCGCACGAACTTGCAGGACTATAGCGTGTTAGGCATACTTACAGTCCAGCAAAAAAGAGTAGACAAAAAATGAGGGCGCCAATTTGTATGAAAAGTCAAAATTAAATGGCAACATTGACTATGAATGGCAACAATTTAGTGTGAAAAAAAAAATTGTTCCATTTTATTTAATTTCTACTCTTTTTTGCTGGACTGTACGCTATTCGCCGACTGAGCTATTGGTAAGCTATAGCTTTAGTAAGATATTTTTTCAATAGTACTTTCGGCATCCTTTATCGATACTAAACCTACCCTGAAGCTACGGCACGCATTTAATTTAAAGTAATAAAGTGTTGGCAATACTGAAACTGACAGATCTGTCCAGTGCTGCCAGAACGTCTGAAAATGGACTGACCATTTTCCGCCCGTTTTGAAAGTGGACCATCCCTTTTCGTCCGTTTGTTGCATCCACCGCCCCTTTTCGGACGGTCGCGATCTCGCACTTGTTGGTATAAATAAATGATGTCTGTGTACGTTTTGCACCAAAAATATGTATAGTGAAATTTCATGACTACCGGCTGTACTAACGTTTTTTTTAATTAACTTAATTTGCATCCAGAATTTGGAAGTTCATATATTTAGGGCGTGAAAGTTGTAAAAGGAAAGGGGGTCAAAAACTGTCCGTTTTAAAATGCCATACCACCTGAAATAAGCGGAGCATTCTGGCAACACACTGGTTCTATCTGCTGTCAATCAACGCTGTCATTTCGTTCGTCCTTTCCTTCATCAATAGATTTTGCGAAAAGAAGAGCCGTGTTTACTTGGTGTTTACATAAATATAATTTGTGATAAAAATATGATATAGGTAATGTAAAAGTTTTATTATAAAAACAACTTAATCTAAGTGAAATCCAATGCATATCTTTCACTGTTTGTTTGCCGTGTAAATTCTTAGGTTTGCCTCTGTGAAATTACAAAATGTTTACGTTTACAATCTTGGAAAATGACCACAACACAACAGCCGCGTGTAGGTACCTGCTTGAGCGTATAAATCTCGCGTCCCGTAAAGTATACTCTGACCGAAATAATACTTACTCCTGTTCCTGTGGCTCAAGACCTCGAGTCTTGGAAAACACTAGTATTCGCTACTTATCCCTATCCCTAGCCTCTTCACGCCAGCTGAAATTAAAATCCCAATAGATAAAGCGATATGTTTCAAGCAACAGAAAAAATTAAGAATTTATTTTTTGTTGTATTTCTTCTTAGGGAATGAAATTGTAGGTACTTTGTTTAAGTATAGTGATATTTTTCTTGCACCTTGTAGATATAACTGTTTCAAGCCTTCCAGATTCCTGGTTTCACTACCTACCACTAACAAGCACTCATTTATTGTACTATTAATTACCAAAAACTCAAAATGAATGAATCTCCAGTCCGGGAGAAGTGTAGCCGTAACTTTATTAATTGGCGAGTAGTTTTTAAACTTTAAATATTATGCTAAACACACAACTCTCCTTCTTCTTCTTCAAGTGGACCACCAAGTCGTCCAATGACCGAATGAACCACATTTTCTATAGTGCTAGAATAACTTTTGTTTTTAATAGGTCTAGTAATCTAAGCAACTTCAATGTTATATATTTTACAGGTTAATAAGAAAAGTTATCAATATGAGAATAAGGCGGCTCTCGACTGTGTTTTGGGGAACATGCATATTTGTGTTCGTCTTCATCTTGTATGTGGTCACAGATTTGACTTTCAAACTACCTAACATCAAGCCTGTGGCTGTTGAGAATGTGAGTGTTGTAGACTATTTTGAGCAAAATTTTATTTAGCCTCTTTTTATGTAGCCTCTACTATGTCCCACTGCAGGGCAAATTTTAATTTAACTAAGTAAAATTTTACTTGATCAGTTTTGTGTTCTACTTACGGTTTATCCGTAGACATATAAAAAAATTGGTACTTGTTGATTTTAGGACAAATGGTCAGTATTCGAAAACAAGCTAATAAAGCTAGAGAATGAGTTGAATGAGCACCACGCCGTAGTCGGTGAAATAAAGGATGTCGTCAGTAAAATCTCATACAATCCACCGCAGCCAATTGTGCAGGAGCGGAAGACTTTTGAAGAGGAGAATGCGGTGATTAAAGAGCCTCCGAGACAAGCGCTTAAAGTGGTACATAGCGGGGAAGAAAAAAAACCAGAAAAATTGCCCAAACCTAGGATGCTTCAGTGTCCTATTAGAAAGGAGGATTTGCCTAAGACTGATGTACAGGTATGAAAATTTGTAATAACGTATCCACTTTTGATTACTATCAGAAACAGATCTACAGAGAATCATAATAACTGATTACTCCTAGTTACTGTATGAAATACCAGTACAAGAAGATCCCTTATTTAACTGGCAGATTGATGTGCTGCTGATAGTACATAAATATCTAACTGCATTGACCTTTGATTCCATCACATACACAAGTCAAACCTTTATAAATTAAGGGGAAGGCAGAACGTAAAAATACGGTCGTCATCTATCGCCTTGTCGTTCAAAATATTTAAATATACAACTTACCACAAATGTATCCTCTTATGTATGTCGCCTCTTACGACCACAAAGAAGGGTTTATGGGTTTATGTTTATAATAAATTAATAGGCAAACTTCGGAGGCGCGTTGATATTGGCTCAGCCCGCGCGCGTTCGCCCGGGCATGAGCTGCGTTGCCTCAGGTGAGCCACGTAATTTTTTGGCTGTTTGTCAAGCGAGGCAACGAGCAGGCGAGCAGCCTTGGTTGGTGCGGGCGCGCCTATTGACGTATTCTGTATGTTCTATCCAGATGCTGACAATGTACGAAAGGATCACATTTGATGACGTAGACGGCGGTGTATGGAAGCAGGGCTGGGCCATCGAGTACGATGAAAAACAGTGGAGCAGAGCGAATAGACTTAAAGTGTTCATTGTACCTCATTCACATAATGATCCAGGTTAGTCATACATACATATAATCACGCCTCTTTACCGGAGGGGTAGGCAGAGACCACATCTTCCACTTGCTACGGTCCTGACACACCTCTTACGCTTCCTCCACATCCATCAATCTTTTAAAGTCCCTTTCACACAATTTGGGAAAGAACGAAAGATTCGTGAGTCGAGCAACAAAGTCGCCTGTGTAACCGGGATCTTAGAGTGTACATAGCAAGCTAATATATAGGGTTACATTTAATTAAGTACAAATCTCTTGAGGGTGTGATCTACTCAATGATGAACAACTTTTGTTTGAAACTTTTCTTCGAAATATGAAAAAAAGAATTTGGACCTCCCATACAAAAATGCTGAAAAAGTGTGTCACTTAGTATGGGAAGTCCAATTTTTTTTCATATTTCGAAGAAAAGTTTCTAACAAAAGTTGTTCAGTTTTGAGAGTAGATTACATCCTCAAGAGAATTGTACTTAATTAAATGTAACCGTATAGATAACAGTGTTGTCGCTGTTGTTTTGCTACTGACAGACAGAGAGGTTGTGTTCATACACGTGCCAACCGTTTATACCTGGCTATGCGCATTTTATAGCTAGCTTATTTATATACTCTAAGGAAAAGGAAATTCGGGTCAATTCTTTATCTGCGCAAGTTGTACCAAATCCTTCTTTCAGGTTGCATATTTCATTTTCAAAAACGTTACCTTCTGCTGCAAGTAGTTTTAGTTTACTATGGTTTCTGCTGTGTCTGCCTGGTGTGTTTCTTCTGCTAAAAAGGTATGTTGAGAACTAGTTTTTTTCTTGGTTGGCACCCATTAAACAATTTCAACTTTCTGGTGATTTAACATGTAGCTTGAAACTAAAAGAAAAACCAATAAATTAATATTCACATTATATTTCAATATGTTATAAATTTTATTTATTATGTACAAACATTTTACATGTGGGTTTGTAATAAATGTAGTACCTACTTACACTACAAAACACATTCATTTCTTTTCCAGTAATTATCTATGTTATTAGTTAAAATAAAATATAAATATGAATTTTTGTATTAGACTTTTTAAGTACTTAAAACAATTATTTTCTATAGTTTTCTTATTGCTTATAATTTATAAATTGCCGAATATAAATATTGGATTCTTTCCATCTTTAGATTAAAAATACAGTGTTTTCCCCTTTTTTAATACTTTAGTACAACATTATAATATATTAATTATTTTAAAATAATGTATAGCTTATTTTTCCATATAAAACACACAATCATCCATGAAACTCATTAGAATGGCGCTTGATAACGCAAGCGCAATGGAGCCGGTCTGAAAAGGTGAAAGTGATAATCGTACCGCACTCACACAACGATCCAGGTAACGGTACGACTTGGGTGCAGTCTGGGCCATTAAAGGAGTCCCGTGGACTCAGCACAGTCGTCTAAAGAATATCTGTGATCATCACGTACAAAAGAATAAGTATTTCCTCCACGGCATAACGTACATTAATAACGGAAAGGGACTCCTTTCGTGGCAAGAACTTTGTACCCAATATGGTGACAATATAATGTGCTGAAATAAAAATCTCCGGGTGCTGATATATGCAGGACTCGCTGAAATTGTCATCGTCTTCGTGTAGATCCATTTGGCAGTGTATAGATAGGTATTGCATGATTCTGTCGATGTGCCTTGAACTTTCTACCTAGCCTTGAAGAGAATTATTCTTATTTTTAATTCTTTCGTGTGATACCTGATGCATATTTTTGTTAATTTTTAAATTATGGCTAGACGTAGAATAGTATCCGGGCTGAATACCTGAATTTGTGTTGAAATTCGCAACGATTGGCGAAATAAACAATTCAAAGAAAAAATATTCAGTCACATTCCAAGTAATAAATTGTTTCCATAACATCTCACGAAATATTCCTAGTATTCTCTTTTTGCGATAACAAACATCGTATTGTTTGCCCTTGAACAAGTTATTGACGAATTCTTTTGCATTTTTTATAGAAGGGTTTTGTACCATATTACTTATACTATTATAATCTATTATCCTTGATTATAATCCTTAGATGAAAGATATATCATTCACATTATCCACAATAATACTTTAAACTCGAAAGTAACTCTGTTTACTGAACTCGAACGGAAAATTTGTCACAAATATTTATGTGGATACATAGACTTAAGCGGGCAAGAAAGCACATACATTAGTTTTTACCGCAAACCACCCTAACAGCTAGTATGTCCTTAAAGTATAGCTGTAAAATTTAAAAAAATAAAAATAATAAAATCTCCAGGATGGCTGAAAACTTTCGAAAACTACTACAAGACGCAGACGAGGGCTATATTCACGAACATGGTGGAGAAACTGAACGAGGTCCCTGGCCGGAAGTTCATCTGGTGTGAAGTCAGCTTCCTGTCCTTGTGGTGGACCAGCGATGCCTCCGAACAGGAAAAAGCTGCGTTCCTCAAGTAAGTCCTTTCAAACCTCCTTCTTCGAGACAAGAATCAAGACATTGAAAATATAGCTAGGGTCGATTCAGGCGCCGGTAGCTCGTTGCAGAGCAGTGGGACAATGCCCTACGTGTCCCGCGTTCAAGCCCCGGCCGATGCTAATATATTTTCATTTTTTAAATTTCATCCGCTTTCTTCTTTCGTGTGGAATACCGTATCGTCGAACAAGTCGATGAACCCCGGTGTTAGAGTTTTTCGAAGGCCTTCTATAAAACATGGTCGTCCATCATCTTTCATTTTCATTTGAGAGTGGATGTGTATTGAAATATTTTAGGCGATAGACTGACAACCTGTCGCTATGGTGATACACAGTCTTCTGAATAACTCTTGTAATATTGACAGACCTGGTCTATATGGCTGTTTTTACAGCCGTTTGCGCTCTGCCTATAGGCGTGACATATGTATGTATGTTATCCTTCATCCTAGATTATTCCATTGCTAAGCCTTGATTTTTAATTAATTACACTATACAGTACTGTACAGTCGTACACTATATCTACGGTACGTTTCCGAATTTGTAAAATAATAATAGTCACGATAACTGGGATTTATCTATTTATCAAAAATAATAGTATCGTCTTATATCTGGCCTTTTATCTCATTTTGTTCATTGAACAATTGATTTCTTATGGTGCCGTCATCCGAATAGGCCATATTTGACGTCTGTCAAATCCATACTAGGAAACATGTCAACAAAGAAAAATAGACCTTATGTCATAGCATTAATATGATTTTGACAGACGTCAAATATGGCCTATTCGGATGACGGCACTCTAGCGTGCGTAAATCTGCAGTGCTGCAATAGAAATCAATAAAAGGCTGTTACTATACATACATACATACATACATATATCACGCCTATATCCATTGCGGGGTTGGCAAGGCGTAAACGGCTGTAAAAAACGGCCATTTACACCACGTCTGACAAAGGTTAGAGTCATTCAGACGACTGTGTCGCCTAAAATTTGCAATACACATCAACTCTCAAATCCCTAAGTCGCTTCTTACGACACCCAAGGGAAAGTTATGGAGTGGTGCAATTCTAAGCCGGCACCCCACGGCCAGCTGTTACCATATAATTAGTTTTTTTTAAATTATTCATTATTTACGAAGTGAAGATGCTAATTTCAAACTTTATTTTTATCTTATCGCACGGACCGATAAATACTAAAATTGTGATTCTGGCTAGTATTTTTTGGTCTACTACAACGATATAGGTCATAAAATCATAATAAGCAAGCGATAAGCTACGAGCGAGCACAAAATACCAGTGCGACGATACCAGTTTTCTCTTTTTTGCACACACATCACGCCTTTATCCTTTACGGGGTATGTAGAGCTATAAAAATACGACCTCTCTCACCAAGTCTGACAAATGTTTGGCGGCTGTTTTAGGAAGATCTTGAATTATTATAGCAACCGTTTGTTAGTCTGTAGCTTAAAATACGCATGAAACCATTGAGTCCCTTGTTGCCTCTTACGACACCCACCACGGGAAAGAAATGGGGTAGCGGTAGTGCTATTCCAAGTTAGCATCACAATGCTAGTATATGCTCATAAACTGATCAAAATCAACAACGGAAACACTTATTTTATCTTTAATGTCGTGATACTTATGCAAGATTATCGGCAATACGATAATCATGAATGAATACCATAATTTATTTGCCCATAGTAATGCAAGTTTTAAATAAACCCATTTACCTAGTCGTAAAAGACGACTAAGGGAATTGAGGCATAAGAGTAACGAGGGTTTTACAGCCTGACAGCCTGTTACTACTGTGATTAATGATGTTTCTGAAACTGACCTCAAATGTTTGTCCGACGCAGTTGATGATAGCGCTCGTGTTTTTGGTTAACTCTCTTCCTACCCTGCAAGGGATATTAAAAGGCGTGATATGTACTTTATAGTTAGAGAAATAACCATTGTCTCCCATACATAACCTTTTTTTTTTGCGTCAGAAGATGCGCTTCAACACATATGTTCCTAGATCAATTCTAAGCATTTCTAGTCCGGGAGCCAGAAAAAAAAGTGAAGAATGGTGGATAGGGGGGAGATCAAAGATGGCCGCCGCCAATCATTTAAAAAAAAATCCTATCTCCTCCTGGTGGCTGGTAGGGCAAGTTTAGTATCATTTCCATACAAATCGATGCCGTAGAATTTGTTTCTGGTACTATTTCTTGTCTATTTCATAATAATTTCAGAAGAAAAACGTAAAAATGTGAAAATTTAGGTTGAAGATTTTTGCTTTGTAAGCGAATAACTTTTTAAAAGTGACAAAATATGACATATAAAAAATACTGTTATAAAGTGTGATTTGTGTGGATTCTATAAATAAACACACTTAATAATGATTTAGTGCAAAAAAAACTGTGAAAAAATTTAAAAAAACTGCAGTCCGGGCAGTGGCTGAACACGCGCTATATGGCGTTAATCTTACAAATAGAGATTATACCACATAAAATAAGTTATTTAGGTAGGTCACATGCAAAAAAATATGACCACAGCTTCCATCACACAGATATAGATCTAATAACTTTAACTTTCTTTTAAAGAAAATATGAATGCAGCAAAGACAATCTTACTCGTATGCAACAGGTGCGTTCCAGGTACTAACTTTGATATCTGGTAAATCTGAAGAGTCTTCATTTTGCGACCCCAAGAAGAAAAACACGGAAACGTTTAGAGAAGCACTGAGGGTTATACCCAGACATGAACTTCTTGGTATATACCAATTTAATTTCTTCTTGGCAATATTATGGCCCGAAGTATGTGCTCGCAAATAATAGTTTTCATTAGTGGGATGTTCTCAGGACTAGTAAATGATGTGTTGATGTGGTGTAGTGGTCTGTTTGATGCGCAAAGAGGTATCTCTCTATCTTCGTGTGAGACGCCGAGTCATCCAACGACCCGATGGACCCTGGTGTCAGAATTTTACAGCCGCCTACTACAAGTAGCAGAGTTTCTGACATGGTTGTGTAACGACCACCGTTTAAGTAATCATATACAGCAACCGAAACCGACAGCTCAACGTGCCCTCCACGCACGGAACCATATTTTTTGAAATGTTAAATTTAAATATCTGTTCTTGAATCTACTGTTTACCGGATCTGAGTTGTGTATGTCCATTATTATCCATGGATAGCACTGTGATGCAGAGAACCCTAGTTTGAATTGAGGTATAATGATTTTTGCATCTTCAATCAGTGGAATCATTAAACTAGGATAATTTACAATAATGATCCTCTTGTAGTATATTTTTGTGATATATCTGTGCAAGTCAATGGTACTCAGCTAACAATGTTAGACAATACAGTTAGTCAATGCTACTCAATAGCTATTATAAGTTATTCACTCGTCGTTGAGTTAGTCACGGTTGGAAAGTGCTCGAGCCATGGTTCTAGGAAATACTATGGCTCGGGCTTAAAATAAAAATATTTTGGTAATTATTATACGTCAATGTTCGTACGTTAACGTGAAATAAAAAAGTTCCTTTAGCACATTATCTCTGAGGCGGTCGATGGGATGTATCTCTTGAAATTAAATGACGTCCCGCCGACATTGGTCACAATTTTGAGGCTAAAATCACCAGTAGAACGCAGTTTGCCTGGGCAGGGAAAGTTGCGTCATATCCTAGAGTCATCTTTGCCGCAATGCCTCAAAACAAAGGTATTCGATCGGTCGTTTACTAGTAATGAATGATACTTACGAGTAGGTACTAATAATCTAGCCAATACGTAGAACCTCCTTAACGGTATTTTCCAAATTATGCAAATATAGTTTGCGTCTTTCGTACTTGGGTATGCTTCATCAGTTCAGCGTAAAAAATGAACTGAACTACAAAGACATTTTATTATAGATACGGTACCCCCATAAAGCTTGAACAGAAAAATTGGCATGTGTCACGTAACAGCTCATAGCCTGACTGATTCATTGGTCGTCTTGTGAACCAATTTGAAGTAACAAATTTTTGCTCAGGTGGCGTATCTACAACCTAGAACCTACATATAAAAAAAACCTACATATATAGAAAACCACGGCGAAGCAATAGCAGTGTCGCTGGACATTTCAAAGGCCTTCGATAGGGTGTGGCATGCGAGTCTGTTGAGCAAGCTTCCAGCGTACGGCATACCCACTGGCTTCTGTAGCTGGGTGGCTGACTTCCTGAGTGAACGGTCGATCCGAGTGGTCATAGACGGCTGCTCCTCTGACCTCAAGGCTATTGACGCCGGAGTTCCTCAGGGGTCTGTATTCTCCGCGACGCTTTTCCTGCTGCACATCAATGACCTTCTATTTTCAGGAATTGTTGGGTACGCAGATGACAGTACTGTCACCGAGAAATATCTGTCCGGCGCAGGAGCCAGTGGTGATGAAATCCAAAGATTGAGAAAGGCTATGATTGAGCGTACGAGCCTGACGTTAAGTAACGTCTCCCAGTGGGGCGATGACAATCTCGTCAGCTTCAATGCTTCAAAAACGCAGGCGTGTCTTTTCTCCGCAAAAAGGAGTCCTTTCACCTTTTCTCCTACTTTTCGGGGTACATCTGTTCCAGTGACCAACACTCTTCAACTCCTTGGCATGGAGCTGTCCTCTGACCTCAACTTCGGCACCACCATCGAGTCCAAGGCTCAAATTGCAGCTAGAAAGTTGGGCGTCCTGAATAAAGTCAAGCGGTACTTCACGCCTGAACAGCTTCTAACTCTTTATAAAGCTCAAGTCCGATCTTGCATGGAGTACTGCTGTCACCTTTGGGATGGCTCGGCTAAATACCAACTTGCTGCACTGGATTCGGTGGAACGCAGAGCCAAGAGATTAATAGGCGATAAAAAACTGGTGGCGACCAAGCTTCACAGCCTGGCTCACCGCCGCAAGGTTGCTTGCCTATCGGTCTTCTACAGATTGTACTTCGGAGAGTGTGCGCGTGAGCTGCATGAGCTCATACCACCGTCTCCTTTCTTCCATCGGACATCCAGACGCACGGCCGGCTACCATCCGTTCTTAGTTGATATACCCACATTACGCACTAAGCGCTTCAAATCATCTTTCATTATGCGTACGGCTAAAGAATGGAATTCCCTGCCTGCGTCTGTATTTCCGAGTGCATATAACCTGAATCTCTTTAAGTCTAGAGTGAATAGGCATCTTCTGGGCAAGCTCGCTCCACCGTAGATCCCATCTCTGCTCTAGGGTAAGATTGGGGTCAAGAGTAAGCCCATTACAGATAAAAAAAAAAAATATATATAATATCATTGACTGAACTACATAAAGTTAAAACTGACAGCAAAAGTAACTGACCGGCTACATATCCCTCACAGACTCATAGAGAGTTACCTATATGCTTAAGATCCCAGTAATTTACTAAAATCCAGAATGAGATTATAGTAACCAACATGGTATACAAATTATAATTTATTTAAACGGGTTCTTATCGACAAATTGTAAAAAGTCTGAACTGTTGCTTAAAAGTTTGATATCTAGTTTTCGTCTAGAAGTGAAGCTAATTGAAATGGCAGTTGGCTGGGCACATCTGTTGATCAGTAGTATACCTAACCGATGTGATGGACGGTGGAGTTCAGATACGCGTTCTTGAATGGAGATTATGTCTGGGCAAGCGTAGCGGACGCCGCCATGAGGGACCGGTGATTTAAAAGAAAGAAAGCGGCTGGTATTGAGTATGTTAATGCACCATGTACTTTGAATTTCCCGCTCCACTCCACTCATCCATTTAAAACCCTTTCATTCACTCCTTTCAATTCACTCACGTCACGATATCATTCTCTCACCAACATTCGGAGAATAGCCGCCGCATAGGCTACCACACAACAAAGAAGCAAGCAAGAAAATATGTAATCAACCACTGGGCCCGGAGTCAGCACTGAAATGGAGCAAGTTCAGAGCCCCGGGGCAAGCTAGCCTAAGCTTATCTATCATCTACGCACCAGAAACAACACGATAAACAGAAGATCAGGCAGGAAAGTACACCGGCCTTCAACCACGTGAGTTCCTTTTCCATTTCATCATTTTCCCATATTTAAAGTACATCTATATAAATATCTCATCCAACAAGGCACCTGGGTTATCAGTCCACGAAGGGTTCTTAACATTTTGGTCAGTCGATCCGGATTTTCTAAATTTCTACCGGTTTGCCTTGTTGGAAAATTTTCGGTCCACCATTTTGTTCACAAAAACCAACAGCAAAATTCAATATTTGTCATTTATCGTGTGTAATATATAAAACGCATATCATTTCATAGCATATTTTTATGTTTTCTATCATATTTCATCATATCCAAGCATATTTTAACTATTTCATAACATTCCAATTTTATTTATCTTGTTCCAACAAGTTCGAATGAAACACGCGATTCACGCTGTTCATTTTAGGTTAATTCAAATCATTCATTCCGGTTTCCGTGTTACTGTGTCTGTGGGTGGCTATTCTTGAGAACGCATGCATATGTACCTAATGTAAACAAGTGTGCGCTAGGTACATATTCATATCAAAATCATAAATCTTGTATTACTTGCACGACACACGCAGCGTGCAATTAATACAATAACATTCAAATCATCATCATTTTGTGTTGATTGCTCGACACACGCAGCGAGCAATTGATATCAAAAACATTAAATCATTATAAATCTCGTCGTATTAATTGCGCGACACACGCAGCGGGCAATTAATACCATGACATTCACATCATCATTCATTTTGTGTTGATTGCTCGACACACGCAGCGAGCAATTGATATCAATATCATTCAATCATAAATCTCGTATTAATTTGCGCGACACACGCAGCGTGCAATTAGTACAATATCATTCATATCATCATCATTTTGTGTTGATTGCTCGACACACGCAGCGAGCAATTGATATCAATATCATTCAATCATAAATCCTCGTATTAATTTGCGCGACATACGCAGCGTGCGATTATTACAATAACATTCACGTTATCATACATTTTGTGTTGATTGCTCGACAAACGCAGCGAGCAATTAATATCAATCAGGCCCCTCTTCTCCACTGGGCACAATGGGCACGTGCCCAGGGCCCCGCAATCGATTGGGGCCCCCTACTCGATTACCAAACCACAGATAACATAACATATGACCAGTAATATGTTTTCATGTCAATTGCTAATGGCAATAATAATTTTCTATAAAAAATTAAACGAAGAAATCCGGAGTATTGGCAACACTGCCCGACTTCACGAACGGCGGCGGGAATTCCCCGACTCGACTATCGGCGGCGGCGGGAATTCCCCTGTATTTATCTGTGACATTGTGTGACGTTTCATTTGTTTCATCGTTTCGTTAGTCGTCGTTTCTGACTGTGTGCTCTGTAAAATACTTTCTTATAAATCGTTTTTTGCCGGTTTTGTTATAAAATGTCAAAAAGGTCGTATCCTAGTGGATCTGACAAAAGGAAAAAAGCTGCACACCAGAAGGAAGTCATTGAAAAGTTACCGAAATTAACATCATATTTTTCTACCGTCGAGAGTTCTGTAAGTAAAAGTAGCAATCGAACAATATTTTCTCCAAATAATGAGCCGTGCCAATCAGAAGTAACGCCAGTTTCTACCAATTTTGGAAAAGAGACAGGAAGAATGATGAAATATAAAGAAATAAAAATAAATCCCTAGCTTTGCATATTATTTATGTTCTTTGTTTATTGTAACAAAATAGTGCTACACACACACACATACACACACACACACAACGCGCGCGCGCACACACACACACACACACACACATACATACATACACACACATCACCCCTTTATCACTTGCGGGGAAGCAGAGCGATAACGGCCGCAAAATACGGTCTACGAGTCTAAAGTGTAAATTTTGCTACGAGTAGGTATACAAGGTGTTCCAATGTAAATACATTAAATTGGAGACGTTGTGTAGTCCATGGAACCGAACAATTTTCATTATGGGGCCAAGTTATGAAAACTCCTCGTTTAGAAGTAATCAGCAACTTAAATTTGTAAAATTTAATTGAGTGCCACATTATGAAAGGAGCTTTATTGATTATGACCTTTATTCATGTCATGTTGCCGTCTTGAAAAACTTTTGAAATTACCGCCGCAACTGTTACCAAGGCAACGGTTTTGGCGGTAATTTAGTTGCCAAGGCAACAGTTGTGGCGTACACCAAGGTCAAATGTCATGTTCGTCAAAAACTGACACAACTGACACTAGACTCTACTGGGTTCTCTGATTGGCCCTTTGTCTTTGCGTCTCTATGGGTGCTCTTACTCAAAATAAGTTTTTAGTTTGAGGCGGCAATAAAATAAAGTTGACACCAAGAAAGAGATCTTTTATCTTAAGTTTTCGTTTAAATTTAAGACATAGACAACTATGTTCCAAACATTTTCGAAGATTAAAATCCAACATGTTAAAATTGCAAGGTTGCAATCTTGGATAAGGGGTAATGATGATGATGATGATGATCTTTCCGGCCGGTTTCGGCCATGGCGACCACTTCTACTCCTAATCAAGTCGGCGCTGATGCGCTCGTATGTGGCTATTGTAGCCTATTTTGGCAGTAAACTCCCGTGCACAGTGTGGGCACGTGAGTTTGCCATTGATATAATTGTAGTTAATGGCGGCGGGAGGACGGGCCTTCAGTTCATCGCGTTTAGCGTCAAGGTCTGCTTTACGCTGCTCCTCGAAGTCGCGGATTCGCCTCTTTACAAGACCGCGCCATTCTGGCCGTTGTGCTGCCAAAACCTCAAATTGAGAGGGTTCGATATTGCATCTTTTCATGTGTCTCTTCTGAACATCTTCAAATCGGAGGAGTTGACCGCCATGCTTTCGCTTGCCCTCCTCTAGCTCAGAATAGAAGATGCGCTTCGCCACTCGCTCATCCGCCATCCGGGATACGTGACCGCACCACCGAAGCTGTCGACGCATTAAGTAGGCTTCAATGCCACCAACATTGGCTCGTCTTAGAACTTCGGTGTTTCGCACTCGGTCGGACCATCTGATCTTCATGATGGTGCGAAGGCATTTGAGGTGGAATCGATCCAAAGTGCGTATGTGGTGACGATACACACACCAGGTCTCGGAAGAGTACAGAAGGTTTGGCAGTACAATCGCCATATATACAGATATTTTTGTGGCTAGTTTAAGGTCGTGCGAGCAGAAAACCTTGGAACGCAGCTTCCCAAATGCTGCAGCTGCAGCACTGATTCTGCTATTGATCTCAGCATCAAGGTCACACTTAGCTGTAATAGTGTTCCCCAGATATCGAAACTTGTCAACCTGTTTCAACATATCTTCACCAAGCTTAATTGTCAGTGTCTCACGACCTTGTGTGTCCAGGGACATCACTTCCGTCTTTTTGACACTAATCTTAAGGCCGAATTTGCAGCATGCTTGGTGAAAAACGGTCATCAGTTGTTGTAGGCCTTCTGGGATTCTGCAAGAAAGCACAAGTCATCGGCATACATAATTTCAGTAATAAGTGCATGCGAGACTTTGGTGCGCGCCTTAAGTCTAGCCAAATTGAAAAGACTGCCATCAGTGCGGAAGCGGATGCGGACTCCTTCGGAGACAGTATTTAGGACCTCCTTGACTACTACCGCAAAGTATAAGGCAAACAGTGTGGGCGCTAGAACGCACCCTTGTTTCACCCCACAGGTGACGGGGAAAAAATCAGACTGTTCACCGTCTACAGAGACGCAGCACTGCATATTGTCATGCAGGAGTCTCAGGAGGCGCACAAACTTCTCCGTGCACCCCAGTTTTCCTAGCACCATCCAGAGAGCCTCACGAGGCACACTGTCGAAGGGGTAATACATAATGGTTGTAGTAAAATGTAACTAATGGGACCTGTGCCTGTAAATAAATAAATTATATTATTATTAAAAAAATATATTATTATATTACGACGGTCTACGCAACGTCTCCAATTTAATATATTTCCTTTGGAACACCTTGTATTATGGTCTTGGGCCCCATCATGCTAATGTGCCCAGGGCCTCTAATGGGTGAAAGACGGCCCTGATATCAATATCATTAAATCATAATAAATCTCGTCGTATTAATTGCGCGACAAACGCAGCGGGCAATTAATACCCATAACACTCATATCATCATACATTTTCTGTTGATTGCTCGACACACGCAGCGAGCAGTTAATATGAATAACATTAAATCATAATAAATCTCGTCGTATTAATTGCGCGACACACGCAGCGGGCAATTAATACCATGACATTCATATCATCATACATTTTGGGTTGATTGCTCGACACACGCAGCGAGCAATTAATTTCAATAACATTCATATCATATCAGTGTTGTGTAAGTATAACATGCGATACTTACACTTCGCATAATCATCATAAGGTTCAAGTGTAACATGCGACACTTGTAACTTTAATCATAGCAAACTTGTTAAGTATAACATGCAGTACTTAACATAAATCGCGTGTTAATTGTTCGACACACGCAGCGAGCAATTAATATCGCATTCATTAATATCATATCATCGGGTTGTGTAGGTATAACATGCGATACTTGCACTTCTCATCATCATCATAAAGTTCAAGTGTAACATGCGACACTTGTAACTTTAATCATAGCAAACTTGTTCGTAACATCAGCGTTCAAGTTATATCAGCTCGAGTGTAACATGCGACACTCGTGCGTGCATTGTTTTCAGTACAACATCGGTACTTCATTAAAATCATACATTTTGTGTTAATTGCTCGACACATGCAGCGAGCAATTGATATTAATAACATATTAGTATGATGTGTAGGTATAACATGCGATACCTTTAACTTTGTCATACTGTAGAATTAATTGTTCATAATAACAGTCGATTTTCACGTTAGTCAACTCGTGTGTAACATATAACACTCGTATATTATCAATCGTAACTAAACTTACATACCTACATTCATATTAATATCATCAATCACCGAACTAATCAAGTTTTTTGTGTTTTGCTCGCGTAACACAAAGCTAGTAAAACTAACTAACATTTCTTATTACATTTTTTTTATTGCCGTGTGCGACACTACAGTTTAATTTCATATCAGTTTGTTTTTTCATCATCGTAACTTTCTCACTCGAGAAAGTAGGTCCTTCGAATTTAAGAAAGTGCGTGTCAAGAATCGACACCTTTTTGTCTCATCATTCGTTCGTTTCCGGCATTGGCATTGTTGCCACCAGAATAAAACCAATTACTACCAATCACTCAAAATATTTTGACGTTGAGATCAAATCATTCATCATTCAGTTCGTTCGTTCGTTCGTGTAACTTTCTTTCTGGTTTTGTTTTGAAAAGAATTTAAAACAAATACTTAGTGTGTTGTGTCTTTTCTTTTCAAGAATTTAAAAGTGATTTAAAATTGTGAACAGAGTGCTATCAAAATCAAACACAAATGTAGTGATTTATCAGCAAGGAGCCAACAGATCGGTTGTTGTAAATCCTAAGGTGGGTGTTGTTCAAAACTTGTTGGATTGTTTTCATGTTGCGTATTCAATTCATACAGTGAAAACTGTTCAATGCTTGATTAGTTAGTTTGACCAACAAACATTTGGGGATTTTATGCTTCTTCATTCGTTTCTAATCATATTATTCAAAGCTCTTGTGAACCATTTGCACTGAACTGTAAAATCTGTGATTTTCCCACATTCCAAGATTTAAAACACTTATAAAGTAGCTGCAAAGCTCTTGAACGGTCGTAATTATCAACAAATATAAATCAAACAACAATAAACAAACAATTAAATCAAAATTCTTAGTATTCAATGATCATCACAACTAGGTAAATCATCACCAGATTATGCGTTTGGCTCATACAACACAATCATTTTCATCATGTACTTACCTATCTGTGCAGACACAAAAATGCTGTGTACTCACAGAAATCATTACATTAGTAAACATTTCACCTCATGGTAGGATTTTGAACAAAACAATTAGATTCTAACTGTTTATATAGCAATTCATCATTTAAATAGTTCATCGCTAAGTAGTAGGTACAAAATCAACATTTGCAGTGCTAGCAGAAGTAGTGAAGAAAATTTGTAGTAGCATCATAATCATACTATAAACATATTTAACTAATTTGAAGTTAGCTGATGAGCTCTATTTTGAATCTCACCTAATTGTCATTTTCTTGGGGGGGGGAGGCTTTTCCAAAATTATTATTCACAACAAGATTAAAAACAAAATCAAATATACACCATAAACACTTACTTCAGCGACTTACTTACACTAACAAAATCATAATAAAATCTGAGTTAAGGTTGCAATGTGCCTATTTATTTATTGTTTTGTATCCAGTCACCACTGGTCTACACTAACATAGTAATAAATAAACTAACACAGTGGCAATTACAACAACATAATGCATCAAAAGTTTTGTCGCATCGGCATAGGAAGTATTTAGCCAACTTATCACAATGTTTCAAATGAACATGTCTTTAGTTGATGTTGAATTTACTCAACCAGTTATAACTTATCTATCATCAATAAAAAAGTGTACCCACCCACTGCGTTGGCGTTTTGGTAAAATTATTCAATCATACTGCGGATGAGACAGAGTCTCTCGGTCTGCTGCTATCGGGACTTCATAGGTGCAGTTGAATTGACCTCTTGTGAAGCTTTCTCCAATTTTTTTTGGTATTTAGGATAAATCTTTTACAATTTTGATATATATCCATCATAATATATATTCATGTACTCAGCAATAATGTTATCATATATTTCTTTTAACCAACTAATGGACATCTTTATATCATATCATTATAATTATAAAATTATGCATATCATATCATTATAAATATAAATATATGCTATTGGTTGGAGTGAACATTTATTTCAAAATTTGTTTTGATTTCCTGGCTCAACAAATTTCGCCAGCGGGGGGGGAAAATGTTAATGCACCATGTACTTTGAATTTCCCGCTCCACTCCACTCATCCATTTAAAACCCTTTCATTCACTCCTTTCAATTCACTCACGTCACGATATCATTCTCTCACCAACATTCGGAGAATAGCCGCCGCATAGGCTACCACACAACAAAGAAGCAAGCAAGAAAATATGTAATCAACCACTGGGCCCGGAGTCAGCACTGAAATGGAGCAAGTTCAGAGCCCCGGGGCAAGCTAGCCTAAGCTTATCTATCATCTACGCACCAGAAACAACACGATAAACAGAAGATCAGGCAGGAAAGTACACCGGCCTTCAACCACGTGAGTTCCTTTTCCATTTCATCATTTTCCCATATTTAAAGTACATCTATATAAATATCTCATCCAACAAGGCACCTGGGTTATCAGTCCACGAAGGGTTCTTAACAGAGTAGAAGTAGAAAGAAGGCAGCAACAGAAGATCGTCTTGTTCCCAGGGGGAAAGCCAATATCCAGTAATGGACTAAAATAGGCTGATGTGATGTTAAATGAGCATGCAAAAACTCACACTCGACTTTTTTGTAAGATTAACACCACATAGCGCGTGTTCAGCCACTGCCCAGACTGAAGTCTTTTTAATTTTTTTCACAGTTTTTTTGCACTAAATCATTATTCGGTGTTTATTTTTAGAATCCACATAAATCACACTTTATAATAGTATTTTTTATATGTCATATTTTGTCTTTTTTTTAAAGTTATTAGCTTACAAACAAAATTCTTCAACCTAAATTTTCACATTTTTACATTTTTCTTCTGAAATTATTACGAAATAGACAAGAAATAGTACCAGAAACAAATTCTACGGCATCGATTTGTATGGAAATGATACTAAACATGCCCTACCAGCCACCAGAAGGAGAAAGGATTTTTTTTAAAGATGATTGGCGGCGGCCATCTTTGATCCCCTCCCTCTCCGCCATTCTTCACTTTTTTTTCTGGCTCCCGGACTAGAAATGCTTAGAATTAATCTAGGAACATATGTGATGGAGCTCATCAAATATAACTTTTTTTTGGGTTAAAAGTGTTAGGCCTTACACTATTAAGGGCGTGCGCTGCGTGACGCGGATTGTAAGCGCGGACCCGTACCGCAATGCTAAGTGCGTAGTTCACTCACTTCGTCTTCACCGCTAGGAGTGTAGTGAACTTAGCACGTGGACCGGTCCTTTCGATATTGCACACGCCTTAGGAACCATACGAGCGAGACTTAAATTTTAAATTAATACTGTTATTTAGACCTAATAAAATCCAAAAATCTTATGTTTAAGCCAGGGAAATAATCCCAGAAACTTTCTATAAGAAACTCAACAGAAACAAAGTTCCTAACAAAGGTACCCACGAAATTGTTAGAAACATTGTTTTAAATGCTTATTCATTGGGAAATTTTCAGGAACATTGTATTACAAACAAAATTTTTGGGTTTTTGTCCCCAATTAATACTCGCCTTAACTGATCCTTTTTTAACTTCCAGACTGCTAAACTCCGGCAACATCGAGATAGTAACAGGCGGCTGGGTGATGAACGACGAGGCCAACGCCCATTGGCTGTCCATCATCCAACAACTTACCACTGGCCACCAATGGCTGCTCGAAAATATGCAGTATACACCCAAAAACCACTGGTCCATAGACCCGTTTGGATACTCCAGTTCACAGCCGTACCTACTCAAATTGGCTGGATTGGAGAACTCTGTGATACAAAGGGTGCATTATAGGATTAAGAAGGAACTGGCCATGAATAGGGAGCTGGAGTTTAAATGGAGACAGTTGTGGGGTGAGTAGACTTTCGAACTGTATGATGCCGGCTTAGAATAGTGATGAACGACGAGGCCAACGCTCATTGGCTGTCCATCATCCAACAACTTACCACCGGCCACCAATGGCTACTCGAAAATATGCAATACACACATTACACACCCAAAAACCACTGGTCCATAGACCCGTTTGGATACTCCAGTTCACAGCCGTACCTACTCAAATTGGCCGGGTTGGAGAACTCAGTGATACAAAGGGTGCATTATAGGATTAAGAAGGAATTAGCAATGAATAGAGAGCTGGAGTTCAAATGGAGACAGTTGTGGGGTGAGTAGCCTTTCGGTCTGCCGTGTGACGCCGGCTTAGAATAGCATCGCTTCAGTTCTACCCGTGGGTGTCGTAAAAAGCGACTAAGGGTTGATTTTCCAGGGAAAGGGCGGCAGCGTTCCTTGTGAATAAAAAAAACTTGCATTAAATTAAAATAAAATCCGAGTGCATGTGCCTATTCTAAGACGGTCTATTTACAAAAGGTTAGTAACCGTATTCATAGAAAAAAATGTTAAAAATGCAGAGTTTCGGTCTCTTTTGTTTTACCCGCATGCTCGCTCGTGCTCTGACGAACGCGCGCAAGCCGAGCCAAAATGAACGCGCCTCAAGAAGTTTGCCTATTCATTTATTAGGCGTCCAAATTGGGAAGAACTTGGCTTGCCTGCGCACTTGCAGCGAGGAAGCAAACAGCTTCGGGCAGCGTGGACGCGCCTATTCAAGAGGAAGGTTTATGTGAGGAAAACGTTTTTTCCCGCGGGAAAAGAATTTGCACCGGGTAAAACCGCTGACGCGCCGCTAGTATCACTTAATATGATAAACAAACAATAATGTTACTATTTCAGGATCCTCTCATCAACATGATCTAGATAATTAAATAGCCCTTTTATAATTTCGTTTGTAGATGGCGTTGGCAGCACCGATATGTTCACGCACATGATGCCGTTTTATTCTTACGACGTCCCGCACACTTGTGGCCCCGATCCTAAGGTAATAAAGTACGAGCGATAACAGTGGCCTATGCAACGAAGCTACAGGCTACAATTCTACAGGCGAAATTCGATGTACATTGCGTAGATGGTTAGCCATTATTATCTCATAATTAAACCGGCTACTCAATGTACATAAAACTTATAAAAAAGCTGCAGACTATAGGTATCACAGGAACGGCATTGGACATGTTTCGATCTTATCTAACCAATAGACATCAAATTGTAAAAATAGGAGAACAACAGAGTCAACCAGAACTAATTACGTATGGAGTTCCCCAAGGATCTATTCTTGGACCGCTATTGTTCTTGATATATATTAATAGCATCCATGAGTTAGGATTAAAAGGAGAGATCACACTTTACGCAGATGACACTTGCCTATTCTACTTTGGCAGTAAATTAGAAGATATTATGGCTGAGGCCCAAGGGGATCTGAATACACTACATGAGTGGTTTAGTTATAATTTGCTGACAATCAACATTTCTAAGACCAACTACATAGTCTTCCATGCAAAAAATAAAAAGATACCTACCTTACAGCCATTAACAATTAATGGCGAGTCCATAAATATAGTTGAGTCGGAGAAATACTTGGGGCTAATTCTAGATAGTCAATTAACTTGGAAACCACACCTGGACAAAATTCGTAATAAGCTCGCTTCATTAATGGGTGCCCTTAGAAATACCGTACGCAGTTTTCCTAAACCGGTCCGTTGTTTGATCTACAACTCATTGGTGAAATCTCACTTGGACTATTTGATTGAAGTGTGGGGCTCTGCCGCAAAGACTAACCTGCAGGCTGTCCAAGTGTCCCAAAACAAAGTAGTAAAATTATTGTTCCATTACAATTACTTGACACCGTCTTCAAAAGTCTACAGTGATACAAAAATAATGAATTTGTCACAATTATATATATTCAAAACATGTATACTAATAAGGAAGATATTATCCAAAAATATCCATTCCAAAATATCCTTTTATAAAAAAGGACTCCTACAAAAAAGAATCACTAGGCGGGCAAATGATCTAGTACTACGATCACCCCGTACAAATTACGGAAAGAAAAATATAATGTATGAAGGTGCACAGCTATACAATAAACTGCCACGGGATATAAAGGAAATTCAATCCTTTAGTTTATTTAAAAAGAAACTGAAGTTCCACATTTTAGGTGAATACTCCACATTTTGAGGCGCATTTAGAAATCGATTTCCATTCACAGCCACAACGATAGCAATGTAAAAATGATACTTAATAGGATCCTTGGCGATTGTGTTTACCTACCCGCTTGATATTGCGAATAGTTGTAATTACTGTTGTATAATATGAATCTTTGTCTTAGTGGCTTCAAAAAATACGGGGTGTTAGGGACGGTGTAACGAAAACTTTACGTGCGTGCTCAGACCATGAAATTGAACAACTTTTACTATGGAGCCAATGGTGGGAAACGAAAAAAAATTTCCGACCTCCCATACAAAATCAGTCAGCTGATCGTGAATTTTGTATGGGAGACCGGAATTTTTTTTTCGTTTCCCACCATTGGCTCCATAGTAAAAGTTGTTCAGTTTCATGGTCTGAGCACACCTGCAAAGTTTTCGTTACACCGTCCCTAACACCCTGTATGTTATACATTGAATATTTAGTTTAAAATTACTATATCCAACCTACTCAAAGTAATAGTTTTGTGTTACTACATTAAAATTTTATAGTGAAGGTGCGATTTCCCGTGCTAACGCAAGGTAACTACCCTAGTATTAAGAAAATGCATGTATTTCTCATAGGTTAAGTGAATTGTATTCTTTTTTATGAGAAATAAATATCTTAAACCGTAAACCGTAAACATCGATTTTCACCTGTAGAATTGTAGCCTGTAGTTTCGTAACATCGGGCACAGACCGTGATAATTGTCGTGTGATGCCGGCTTAGAATAGCATCACCCCAATTCTACCCGGGGGTATCGTTAAAAGCGACTAAGGGATAATCATCCAGAAAATGGGCAGCAGCGTTCCCTGTAAACGCAACATCTTGCACTGCGCTCGCCAATCCGCCCGTCGGGGAGGCCCATATCCAGCAGTGGACTGTTGTGGCTGTTATGGATAACAGACTCTTTCTTAGCTATAATCTAGAGATTCTTCTCGAAGAAATGAGACAAATTATACAGGATGTCAAGGAATGACAGCCCTCCGAATACTGATAGGCAGATCATGATACTGAGTAACAAGATACTGAAAAACTCTTCTTTAGGAATAAATATCAGGAAATTACAAAAAAATTATCTCCTATTCCCATCCATATAAAAAACCACGATCAGCTCTAAGGCAAGTATTTTTTTATTTTCCCTGAAATATTTTCCTAGAGAAAACAGGGAGGACAGTTGTTCAGTTTCATGGTCTGAATGCACCTTATCAGTTTTCCGAAGGCTATAACTAACTTACACTCTGTTCTGTGCGCCCTAAAATGTTATAATATAAATGTACCTACTGTTTTTCACCTATCTATTTTTGCTAGGCGTTTTTACCTATTTACGTTCTTGAAGAGTTGAAATTCATGCACGGGTTCATTGAATGTTTACAGCAGTTTTATACATCTCATGTATGTTTGTAGGTGTGTTGTCAGTTCGACTTCAAGCGTCTTCCCGGCAACGGAGTGACATGTCCCTGGGGCGTGCCACCGCGAAAGATCATACAAAAGAATGTCGCAGAGAGGTATGTTTTAAATTTTTAATGTTTACTTCAGATATGATTGTTTTTGAAAACTTTCAAAAAGGCAGGAATCGATCCTACGTCTTTCGCTATTAGTAGCATGTGATTCTAATATGATGCGCGGCTCGGATGCTCGCGTGTCCCTTCCCCGCTACACTTCCCGTTACCCGCTCACATCTTGGATACCTGGATAAAATAGACATGTGTTTCTGATACCAGGGCGTTCCTGATCCTCGACCAGTGGCGCAAGAAGGCTCAGTTGTACCGGAGCAACGTAGTTCTCATCCCACTAGGCGACGACTTCCGCTACGACCGCGCCAACGAGTGGGACAACCAGTACCGCAACTACGAGGCGCTAAGAGACTACATCAACACTATCACAGAGTACAACGCAGAGGTGAGTGACAACATGAAACACAGGTCGAAATATGAAAAAGAAAATAATGATTCTCCCATAGTAACTTAAATCAGCTGTGTGGTGCCGGCTATCACCGATTACAATGATCAGCGCCCTGGGCGACCACATAAGCGCCAACGAATGAATACCGCAACTACGAGGCACTAAGAGACTACATCAACACTATCACAGAGTACAACGCAGAGGTCTGTCAATCAGATACATAGGTATCAGGGTCATATTGGGTGTTAAAACAGGCTCAGTTGTATTGTACCGGAGCAACGTAGTCCTCATCCCACTGGGCGATGACTTCCGCTACGACCGCGCCAACGAGTGGGACAACCAGTACCGCAACTACGAGGCGCTAAGAGACTACATCAACACCATCACAGAGTATAATGCAGAGGTGAGTGTTACACCAACCAGTGGGACAACCAGTACCAACCAGTGGGACAACCAGTGCCAACCAGTGGGACAACCAGTACCGGAACTACGAGGCTTTGAGAGACTACATTAACACTATCACTGAGTACAACGCAGATGTAAGTGTTACACCAACCAGTGGGACAACCAGTACCGCAACTACGAGGCACTAAGAGACTACATCAACACTATCACAGAGTATAACGCAGAGGTCAGATACATAGATACATATTATATATTATTACAGAGAATCAGATACAAATTAGGGTCATATCGGGTCGGGTCATAGCAACAAAATAACCCCACGTCAAGTGTTCACTTAAAGACTTCTACTTTTGGTAATATTCTTTTGTGATTTATCCAAAATCCGCATACACTCACTTGCGACAAATAAAATATTACGAGCGCGCTACGCTCGCGAAACTTTTTTTTTACACTGTGACAGCGTCAGATGTTTAGATTCTTTGCCTGTGCGAAACTTATTGAAATAGCTCGCTTCATTCTCTATGCATTTGGACATCTGTCGCATAACAGTCGTCTTGAATAGCCACAACAGTCTCCTGTTATATGGTTATAAATACTGCGTACTGGCCTTTCTTTTCAATTAGCAATGCTCAAAGATCGTTCATTAATTTTTAGGTGCAATTCGGAACTCTCGAAGACTACTTCAAGGCCGTGCACGCAGAGGTGAAATCCTCTGAGTTTCCTGTACTATCAGGGGATTTCTTCACGTACGCAGACAGGAACAATCACTACTGGAGCGGGTACTACACTTCTAGGCCATTCTACAAGGGTATGGATCGAGTACTGCTGGCCTATGTCAGGTAAGATATAAACAGAGACCAAAAAGTGACTAGAAGACTCACTAAGGCCGATGCTTTCTACTATACGGCTCACTAGAGGCGAATGATTTTTAGCATGACGTTAAATCTGTAGTACTAGTGTAAAATCGTGTTGTCGGGCGATTTCTTCACGTACGCGGACAGGAACAATCATTACTGGAGCGGGTACTACACTTCCAGGCCATTTTACAAGGGCATGGATCGAGTACTGCTGGCTTATGTCAGGTAAGATATATACAGATACCAAAAAACCAAACAGTGTGTTTCAACAAAAAGCCACTAACCGGCACACCAATAGCAAATGATTACTAGGAAATAAGGACTGGCCCGATGGCGTAGTGGATAGAACCCCTGCCCGCCATGCCGAGGGTCGTAGGTTCGATCCCCACCGACACAAATGTTTGTTAAGTCAATTTTCAAATTGTGTTTAGTCGGGCTGTTTTCTATGTATGAAATGTATGTATTTACAAAAATAAATATATATGGTGAAATTTTACTAGTAACCGATAGCGAAAGCTCAGAACCGGCTGGTGATAAGGAACCACTTTCTCCATGGAACATAGGTATAAATATGTAAAACTACACCCGATATAAACAGAGACCAAAAAGGCACAAGACGGCTCACTAATGGCTAATAATTACTTGCAATCGTGTTGTCAGGAGATGCGGACAGAATAGGATTTTTTTACATTTTAAAATATGTATTTCTAAATAGGTATTCAGATGCATTGTTTCATTCAATTCATTTAGGTGTTTTGATTATTGAACTAAGACATGTTTGTTATGCTTCCAGGGCAGCAAACATAATAACGATGCAGGCTGTCACAAGCGGCGCGGTGACGCAGGTGCGTGCGGTGACGCTGCGTGACCGCTGCGAGCACGCGCGGCGCGCGCTGTCGCTGTTCCAGCATCATGATGGTGTGACGGGCACGTCGCGGGATGATGTACGGGAAGACTATGCTAGGAAGTGAGTTTACCGCACTTACATCTGCTGATGGGGGCTCAAATACCAAATACAGGGTTATTTTTTAGTCATGCGTGATTCTGAACAACTTTTACTATGGGGCAACCTGAGAAAACTAAAAAAAATGTTGGGTGTTCCATACATTTTTGCCAAATAAGTAAAAAAAATCTATAGAACATTTTTGCGATTTCAGAGGTGGTCCCATAGTAAACATTGGTCATAATTACGAGTAGAAACACCCTGCAAAGTTTGCGCACTCACTAAAAAAATAACCCTGTATAATAACGATGCAAGCGGTGACGCGCGGCGCGGTGACGCAGGTGCGTGCGGTGACGCTGCGTGACCGCTGCGAGCACGCGCGGCGCGCGCTGTCGCTGTTCCAGCATCATGATGGTGTGACGGGCACGTCGCGGGATGATGTACGGGAAGACTATGCTAGAAAGTGAGTTTACCACACTTACATCTGCTGATGGGGGCTCAAATACCAAATACAGGGTTATTTTTTGTCATGCGTGATTCTGAACAATTTTTACTATGGGGCCACCTGAGAAAACTAAAAAAAATGTTGGCTGTTCCATACATTTTTGCCGAATAGGTAAACATTATTCTATAGAACATTCAAATTTTTTTGCGATTTCAGAGGTGGTCCCATAGTAGTTACATTGGTCATAATTACGAGTATAAACACCCTGCAAAGTTTGCGCACTGACTAAAAAATAGCCCCAGTATAATAACTATGCAGGCGGTCACAAGCGGCGCGGTGACGCAGGTGCGTGCGGTGACGCTGCGTGACCGCTGCGAGCACGCGCGGCGCGCGCTCTCCCTGTTCCAGCACCACGACGGAGTGACGGGCACGTCACGGGATGATGTACGGGAAGACTACGCTAGAAAGTGAGTTTACCACACTTACATCTGCTGATGGGGGCTCAAATACCAAATACAGGGTTATTTTTAGTCATGCGTGATTCTGAACAATTTTTACTATGGGGCCACCTGAGAAAACTATGCCGAATAGGCAAAAAAAAAATCTATAGAACATTTTGTTTGCGATTTCAGAGGTGGTCCCATAGTAAACATTGGTCATAATTACGAGTAGAAACACCTTGCAAAGTTTGCGCACTGACAAAAAAATAACCCCGTATAATAACGATGCAAGCGGTGACGCGCGGCGCCGTGACGCAGGTGCGTGCGGTGACGCTGCGTGACCGCTGCGAGCACGCGCGGCGCGCGCTGTCGCTGTTCCAGCATCATGATGGTGTGACGGGCACGTCGCGGGATGACGTCCGGAAAGACTACGCCAGAAAGTGAGTTTACCACACTTACATCTGCTGATGGGGGCTCAAATACCAAATACAGGGTTATTTTTTGTCATGCGTGATTCTGAACAATTTTTACTATGGGGCCACCTGAGAAAACTAAAAAAAATGTTGGCTGTTCCATACATTTTTGCCGAATAGGTAAACATTATTCTATAGAACATTCAAATTTTTTTGCGATTTCAGAGGTGGTCCCATAGTAGTTACATTGGTCATAATTACGAGTATAAACACCCTGCAAAGTTTGCGCACTGACTAAAAAATAGCCCCAGTATAATAACTATGCAGGCGGTCACAAGCGGCGCGGTGACGCAGGTGCGTGCGGTGACGCTGCGTGACCGCTGCGAGCACGCGCGGCGCGCGCTCTCCCTGTTCCAGCATCACGACGGAGTGACGGGCACGTCACGGGATGATGTACGGGAAGACTACGCTAGAAAGTGAGTTTACCACACTTACATCTGCTGATGGGGGCTCAAATACCAAATACAGGGTTATTTTTAGTCATGCGTGATTCTGAACAATTTTTACTATGGGGCCACCTGAGAAAACTATGCCGAATAGGCAAAAAAAAAATCTATAGAACATTTTGTTTGCGATTTCAGAGGTGGTCCCATAGTAAACATTGGTCATAATTACGAGTAGAAACACCTTGCAAAGTTTGCGCACTGACAAAAAAATAACCCCGTATAATAACGATGCAAGCGGTGACGCGCGGCGCCGTGACGCAGGTGCGTGCGGTGACGCTGCGTGACCGCTGCGAGCACGCGCGGCGCGCGCTCTCGCTGTTCCAGCATCATGATGGTGTGACGGGCACGTCGCGGGATGACGTCCGGAAAGACTACGCCAGGAAGTGAGTTTACCATACTTACTGCTGATGGGGGCTCAAATACCACATACAGGGTTATTTTTTAGTATTTCTGAACAACTTTTATTACTATGGGGCCACCTGAGAAAACTAAAAAAAATGTTAGGTGTTCCATACATTTTTGCCGAATATAGTCTAAGCGGGTACGGTCAAATATCACCCGAAAGCTGTTTTGCCGGCACAGTTGATGCCGCTTTGCTCAGTGATACTAGGGACCATTGTGAATGATTCCATCCGAGGAAATGAAAAATCCGTCCGCAGGATTTCAAGATGGCGGACCTTCGTTTTTTTGTATGGCACTAAAAAAAAAATTCTTCTGGAGCCCATCGTGTGGGGTATCAAATGAAAGGGCTTGACAAGACAATTTCAAAAATATATCGTTTTATTACGTTTCAGTTGCCCTCTTGGAAAAAAATCAAGTAAAATTTTTAAAAGTAGTCAAAACATGCCAAGTTTGAGGTCCAGTAGGTAGAAAATGGCTGACATATAGTTTCTTGAAAGTATGCCAAATGATCAACCATATCCTTAACTCTAACGTGACGAAAGGAATTTCGAAAATAATAAGATTTAATGTATATTTTGCAATAGAAAGTAGATAATTGGGAACTGCAGTAGGTTAGTAAGAACTGCTTGTGCGCCTCCATAAATGTTTAAGATGCAATTCTTCTCGTGATTGCTTTTACACTTAAAGCATGTGCCGTATCATTTTGAATTTGTAGGCACGGTTGTGCCCCCGCCAAGTCGAGTAAAAAGCGGATTTGCCATAGGTACCATTTTGCTCTACTCATGAATGCTTTAGTAGGCCTGCTGTAAGAAAAATTCTTGTTACAAAATAAGTTATGCCTGCTGTGTCGTTTTAATTGTTGTATTTGTCCTGTATTTATTTTTGTGTACAATAAATGATTAAATTAAATATAATTGTTTCTCTCGAAACAGTTCAGGCCGATTTCGACACCCAAACACAACGATATTTTGGATAACATTTGAAACCTGTGTTTTAAGGACCCAAACAGTCATTAAATAAACATTGAATATAAAAAAAAACATTCAATTCCTTTGAATCTGTTACTAATTTGACCGACCATAAAACTTCTAAAGCACTTTTAGATGAAATGGGCAGGCAGATGATGTACCTATATGAATGAAGAGAGATTAAAAAAGCCTTATGTAAAGATATGAGATGCCATTACAACACAACTCAAAAAAAAAGTAAGTCTCGCCACTACTCATCTCAACACTATATCTACCGCAAAAAATGAGAGTTTTTGTACATAAAATATTGACTTAGTTAGAGTATGGTCGTTCCAATAGGCCATATTTAACAGCCCATACTAAAAGACACAGCATCAAAGAAAAATAACCTTATATCTCAAAGTTGTCAAATATGACTTATTTGAGCGACCGTAATTAAATAATTACAAAAACAAATAATCAGATACTTACTACTTGCAAGATATATTTTGTTAAAGACAGCCAAGTCCGCCACTTCACCAGAAAAGTTGTGCAATCCACGACGTCGTCGGTACGACATAACTGTAGCATCATTGTATTTCATATTTATACACTAAATACTAACAAGATTCTACAATTAAAACTGCAACGAATGCTGTTTCGCTGTAAATTTAAAATGGTAATCCTGTATATTTACATAGAATCACATAGTTAATTGTTTTTTTATTCTTAAACTTAACATTTAAGTATTTTACTCCATTTAGAACTTATATATCTGCTAAATGAAATATTTCAATTTTTATCCAACATAATCGTTTATAGGCTTATTAAGTTAAGATATCGTTAAAGGGGTCTCATCTTTGGCCGAAACTGCTTTAAGAGAAATATGGTACGGCAAAGCCGCTTTTTACTGGACTTGGCGGGGGCACAACCGTGCCCGCACATTCAAAATGATCTGAGATCATAATCTAGCTTAAAGTGTAAAAGCAATCATGAGAAGAATTGCATTTTAAACATTTATGGAGGCGCACAAGCAGTTCTTACTAACCTACTGCAGTTCCCAATGATCTACTTTCCATTGCAAAATATACATTAAATCTTATTATTTTCGAAATTCCTTTCTTCACGTTAGAGTTCAGGATATGGTTGATCATTTGGCATACTTTCAAGAAACTTTATGTCAGCCATTTTCTACCTACTGGACCTCAAACTTGGCATGTTTTGACTACTTTTAAAAATATAACTTGATTTTTTTCTAAGAGGGCAACTGAAATGTAATAAAACGATATATTTTTTAAAAATCGTCTTGTCAAGCCCTTTCATTTGATACCCCACACGATGGGCTCCAGAAGAATTATTTTTTTAGTGCCATACAAAAAAACGAAGGTCCGCCATCTTGAAATCCAGTGGACGGATTTTTCATTTCCTCGGATGGAATCATTCACAATGGTCCCTAGTATCACTGAGCAAAGCGGCATCAACTGTGCCGGCAAAACAGTATTTTTTTGCTAAGGACCATGACTAATAGGTAAAAAAGAATCTATAGAGCATCCAAATTTTTTTGCGATTTCAGAGGTGGTCCAATTAGTTACATTGGTCATAATTACGAGTAGAAACACCCTGCAAAGTTTGCGCACTGACTAAAAAATAACCCCGTATAATAACGATGCAAGCAGTCACAAGCGGCGCGGTGACGCAGGTGCGTGCGGTGACGCTGCGTGACCGCTGCGAGCACGCGCGGCGCGCGCTCTCCCTGTTCCAGCATCATGATGGTGTGACGGGCACGTCCCGGGATGATGTACGGGAAGATTATGCTAGGAAGTGAGTTATAAGTCTGTCCCTTGCCGTATGGTGCCGGCTTAGAATAGCATTAACCCATATCTTACCTGTGGGTGTCGTAAGAAGCGGCTTAAGGATTTGAGAGCTGAAGTGCATTGCAATTTTAGGCGACAAGCTGACAACCTGTCACTGCAATTAATGATACACAGTTTTTGTGAATGACTGTTAAACTTTTGTCAGACGTTGTGTAAATGGCTGTTTTCTCTAGCCATTTACGCTCTGCCTGCCCCACAAAGGATATAGGCGTGATATATAGGGTGTATTTTTATTAGTGGCGGATCCATTAAGGGTGTGTTCTGTCAATGAAATTGAACAACTTTCCTCAAGGAACATAGGTCGAAATACGAAAAAAAATTTGGTCTTCCCATACTAAGTGTGTTGGCCGGCCGGGTCAATTTGTATGGGAGGGACAAATTTTTTTTTTCATATTTCGACCTATGTTCCTTGGGGAAAGTTGTTCAGTTTCATTGACAGAACACACCCTTAATGGATCCACCACTTATAAAAATACACCCTATATGTATGTATGTAAGTCTGTCCCTGAAGGGAGCTTACATATACATCTCAGTCTCTCAGATTCCATAGAAGGGCAAACTGTCCCACGGGCTGAGTAATTTATTTTCTACTAGCGGCCCGTCAGCGGTATCACCCGCTGCAACTCATTTTCCCACGAGAAGAAGGCGTTTTTCCGTCATGTGTTTAATTAAACTTTTATCTTGAATCATCCTATCTGTTACCAAAAAATCGTATTCCACGACAGACAGACAGGGACACAAAAAGCGACTTCATTTTATGTATGTACTAGCTGCCCGTCAGCGGTTTCACCCGCTGCAACCTATTATTCCGCGGGAAGAAAGCATTACTCGCCAAGAGATGTCGCTGTTAGTTTTCGGCGAAAACGTTTAAAACGCGAATCGGCTCAGTCACGCCACCTATTTCAAAAATATTGGAATATGCGTGATACCATAGGAATGAGACATTTTCCCGTGGTAAAAAGTAGCCTATGTGTTATTCCAGATACTCTTCTATATTTGTGCAAAATTTCATGTCAATCTAATCAGCCGTTTTAGCGTGATGTCGTAACAAACACACACACAAACATCCGCCTTTATAATATTATTAGTAGGATATTAGTAGGATTGATTGATTAGCTACAGTAAACATTCTGTTCTTTACCGTCGGTTCGGTACGCACTCCCATAATATTGATATCGTATCGCTAAAGAGACTTTAGCTGTTTTGTTTTGAAAAATAAACTTCACTTCAAGAAGTAACCGCCGCCGCCGCCACTTCAAAAAGTCAAGGATGTAACCGTATGTTTTAATTTCCAGAATGCTACAAGCGATCAAATACAGTCAGTCCGCGATCCAGCAAGCTGCGTATCATTTGCTAGGTGAGCCGCAGGTGCGGGAACAAACGCAAGAGGACATCTACTTCGATGTGGATGACATCTGGAGGCGACACGACGAGATACCGGCCAGGTTTGTGTCAACATACTACTTGTGCCAGCATGCTGCTTTTGTCAAAATGCTGCTTGTGTCAGAATGTGTCAAATACAGCCAGTCCGTGATCCACCAAGCCGCTTATCATTTGCTGGGGGAGCCGCAGGTGCGGGAACAAACGCAAGAGGACATCTACTTCGATGTGGATGACATCTGGAGGCGACACGACGAGATACCTGCCAGGTTAGTGTCAGAATGTGTCAAATACAGTCAGTCCGTGATCCACCAAGCCGCTTATCATTTGCTGGGTGAGCCGCAGGTGCGGGAACAAACGCAAGAGGACATCTACTTCGATGTGGATGACATCTGGAGGCGACACGACGAGATACCGGCTAGGTTTGTGTCAGAATGTGTCAAATACAGTCAGTCCGCGATCCAGCAGCATACTACTTGTAACAAACTGCTGCTTGTGTCAGACTGCTGCTTGTGTCAGAATGTGTCAAATACAGACAGTGTCTGATCCAGCAAGCTGCGTATCATTTGCTGGGTGAGCCGCAGGTGCGGGAACAGACGCAAGAGGACATCTACTTCGATGTGGATGACATCTGGAAGCGACACGACGAGATACCGGCCAGGTTTGTGTCACAATGTGTCAAATACAGTCAGTCGGCGATCCAGCAAGCTGCGTATCATTTGCTGGGTGAGCCGCAGGTGCGGGAACAGACGCAAGAGGACATCTACTTCGATGTGGATGACATCTGGAGGCGACACGACGAGATACCTGCCAGGTTAGTGTCAGAATGTGTCAAATACAGTCAGTCCGTGATCCACCAAGCCGCTTATCATTTGCTGGGTGAGCCGCAGGTGCGGGAACAAACGCAAGAGGACATCTACTTCGATGTGGATGACATCTGGAGGCGACACGACGAGATACCGGCTAGGTTTGTGTCAGAATGTGTCAAATACAGTCAGTCCGCGATCCAGCAGCATACTACTTGTAACAAACTGCTGCTTGTGTCAGACTGCTGCTTGTGTCAGAATGTGTCAAATACAGACAGTGTCTGATCCAGCAAGCTGCGTATCATTTGCTGGGTGAGCCGCAGGTGCGGGAACAGACGCAAGAGGACATCTACTTCGATGTGGATGACATCTGGAAGCGACACGACGAGATACCGGCCAGGTTTGTGTCACAATGTGTCAAATACAGTCAGTCGGCGATCCAGCAAGCTGCGTATCATTTGCTGGGTGAGCCGCAGGTGCGGGAACAGACGCAAGAGGACATCTACTTCGATGTGGATGACATCTGGAAGCGACACGACGAGATACCGGCCAGGTTTGTGTCACAATGTGTCAAATACAGTCAGTCGGCGATCCAGCAAGCTGCGTATCATTTGCTGGGTGAGCCGCAGGTGCGGGAACAGACGCAAGAGGACATCTACTTCGATGTGGATGACATCTGGAAGCGACACGACGAGATACCGGCCAGGTTTGTGTCACAATGTGTCAAATACAGTCAGTCGGCGATCCAGCAAGCTGCGTATCATTTGCTGGGTGAGCCGCAGGTGCGGGAACAGACGCAAGAGGACATCTACTTCGATGTGGATGACATCTGGAGGCGACACGACGAGATACCGGCCAGGTTTGTGTCACAATGTGTCAAATACAGTCAGTCGGCGATCCAGCAAGCTGCGTATCATTTGCTGGGTGAGCCGCAGGTGCGGGAACAGACGCAAGAGGACATCTACTTCGATGTGGATGACATCTGGAGGCGACACGACGAGATACCGGCCAGGTTTGTGTCACAATGTGTCAAATACAGTCAGTCGGCGATCCAGCAAGCTGCGTATCATTTGCTGGGTGAGCCGCAGGTGCGGGAACAGACGCAAGAGGACATCTACTTCGATGTGGATGACATCTGGAGGCGACACGACGAGATACCTGCTAGGTTTGTATCTTTTACAGCTTCGAATACGCCTTTATCTTTGACGTCAAATTCCTGGCCTCATCCTACTCATAAAGACTTTATTTATTGCTATACGTGATATTGGTCTTTTTTGGAATCACGGTGCGTTATTTTGTTTATTTTTAACCGCATTTGTGTCTGCCATTTTCTGATATTGCGCGGTCGTCTTTGTTACAAAACATTCGTGTGATATTATATTCACTCATAGCTACATACACAATGTTAGCTAATAAAATATAACACATGTTTGTTTAAAAATAATCCAAAAATATTACTATTTTCATTTATTGTACCGCAAAATAATATAATTAATGAATATCGATTTTAAAGTTTCTATTTCGACGCCACCTTTTTTACTGTCTTTATGACGTCATACAAAATTCAAATTAACGTTCTAAAAAGTAGCTGATTTCATCCTTTCGTGTAGTATAAGCTTGTTTGTCATTACCTTCTTTGACATAATATTTTTTGTTTCAGAATAACAATAGCCCTGGACGTAGTGTCGCCATCACGCAAGATAGTGCTGTACAACGCGCTTACGTTTGCGCGCACTGAAATTACTACTGTGATAGTTAACACACCGCATGTAGAGGTAACTAAATGACTTATTTATTTAACTATTTATTGCACACAAAACATACATAGAAACAGTTTACAATGAGACAAGACACAACAGGTTTACTTATTTCTAAAAAAGAAATTTCTTACAGCAAACCTACACAAGTGAGACTACATAGCTCGAAACTGACTTGTACTGACTGTACAAGATGTTTTACGATTCTGTACTTTGTTTGTGAACTATGATTTCTTGTGAAAGGTTAGCGCCACTTTTCTGTATAATTTTATACATAACAATATAGAAACGTAAGCCGTTACCAAAGGGGTTTATGTGGCACGATTATATGTGTGTAAGCCCGCTGATATGTGTGCTAACTCGCTCACATGTATGTAAAATCTTACAGTTAATCTTATATTATACATTGGGTAATCAATGTTCTTTTACCTTACATACATTGCCTTTTAGCACAAATTGTCACAAGATTGTATTTCTCGCATGTTCATAATGCAAACAGTCGTTGAGTTTTAGAAGCAAATTCAGTCCTAGTAAAAATTTCGAAGATATTTGGTTCATTATGTTCATAGAAGATACTTTTTGCAGGTGTTTGACCCTAGCGGTTCTCCGATGATGGGTCAGATATCTCCGGTGGTGACGAGCGAGCACCGTCTCGGGTTCGCGCCCAACAAATACGAGCTCAGCTTCCCCGCTACAGTGCAGCCGCTAGCCCTCACCACTTATACAGTGGCCTTGAGGGACAACATGACTATCAACAAGTCAGTATAATATAGATATGTGTGTAGGCCTTAGGTAGGAGTATATTTAAGTAAGCTATGGAGTGCGCATATCGCCCCACGCCGTACTGTCTAAACGTAAGCAGTTGCTCTCTACATACATACGTCAAATGGTATGTGTTGTCACTGGCGATTTGCTACAGTTGGACAGAGAGGTTGTATTCTGACTATTGCCAAACGTTTTAACTTTTTAGGCGCACTCTATAGCTTGCTTATTTATACTCTAAGGTGGAGAATAGAATAGAATAGAATCTATAGAAATAGGCAGATGTATATGGTCCACTGAGAAGTATGGAAGCCCCTTTGGGGTAATGATGTGTGTAAGTCCCTTTAGGAGGATGATGGGTCAGATATCTCCGGTGGTGACGAGCGAGCACCGTCTCGGGTTCGCGCCCAACAAGTACGAGCTCAGCTTCCCCGCTACAGTGCAGCCGCTAGCCCTCACCACTTATACAGTGGCCTTGAGGGACAACATGACTATCAACAAGTCAGTATATTTAAATGTTTGTAAGCAGGCAGAGAGGCAGATGTATGAGTGTAAGCCCCCTTTTCGAACGGATACATGTTCATATTGTTCGTATTGATTTATTGGTAATAATAATATTGATTTATTTGGTATAGATAAAATTATGAGTGGCCCGCTGAGATGTGTGTAAGCCCCCTTCAGGGGCAGATGCATGTGTGACACGCTGATATGTTAAAGAATGTATGTAGACCACAAACCGTGCCTTGCCTAATAGAAAAGAGATAGAATTGTATGCTACAGTGCTGGGTTCAAACCCCGTTCGCAGTCGATATTAACTGATTCTTTATTTTCATACAAACATTCTGGTTAAACTTAGGGTTCTCATGGCGTGCGTTATTGGTTCAAAATAACCTCGCCCTATGTCAAAATTCTCATACATGGATACTAGAATATACAGTATGTAAAAAAAATAACTGCAAATATTTTAAGGGGTAGACCAGCCCATGAAACTAAACAACTTTTCTAAAGAAACATAGGTCGAGATACGAAAAAATTTTTGGCCCTCCCGTACAAACTGATCCGGCCGGCCAACACATTTTGTATAGGAGGTCCAAAATTTTTTCATTTTTCTACCTATGTTCCCTGGGGAAAGTTGTTCAGTTTCATGGGCTGGTTCACCCCTTAAAATATTTGCAGTTAATTTTTTTACACCTTATATAGGGTGTAATTTTAATTTTAAATTGGTCTCCCCATACTAAGTGTGTTGGCCGACCGGGTCAATTTGTATGGGAGGGCCAATTTTTTTTTCATATTTCGACCTATGTTCCTTGGGGAAAGTTGTTCAGTTTCATTGACAGAACACACCCTTAACGGATCCGCCACTAATAAAATTACACCCTATATACCAACCTAATCCATAGCTGTGGTTTCGGGCAGCCTCGGTCGGGCAGATTTGTCAGTGTGTGCGTGCAGCGACGCGTAGATACTACCGGCGCACATATACAAGCCGCGCGCGGTGCGGTTGTTCTAAGATAACTTACCTCCCCCTTTTTTTATACTATGCCTAATCCTTATTTCAGATACACATCGTACTCCCGCGTACGCATCTACAACACTGACTTTTGGTCGTTCGACCTGCCCAAGATGTTCGCTGTGGACATGCCTACCACCAAACTGGATGAAGACGTGACTCTATCAGCTGGGAACGGTACCAGGGTTATCTGTACGAAGACTGGGATGATAAAGGCAGTTACTTTGCCTGATGGGGGAAACTTCCCGCTAGCTATGGACTTTGTTCAGTAAGTCTCTTTTAATGAACTTCAAAACTACTGGAATATAATCACCTTAGAGAAGTCATAAGCAAGCTATAGAGTGCCTGTACTGTGAGCTAAAGTTCTAAAGACACTAAATGTAGGAGAAATATAGACGTATAATAGAGATTTCACTGTCATTTTCCTGCTGATGGACAGAGGGCGTCTTAATTTCCTAGTAAGGCGCATTCTATAGCTTGCTTATAGTTTACTACTCTATTGTCATCACCAAACTAGACGAAGACGTGACTTTATCAGCTGGGAACGGTACCAGAGTCGTTTGTACCAACACTGGGATGATAAAGGCGGTCACTTTACCTGATGGGGGGAACTTCCCGCTAGCTATGGACTTTGTTCAGTAAGTTGTTTTTGATACTGGAATGGCATCACTTAATTATAATAAGACGTGCTAGAAGAAAACGTGACTCTATCTACAAAGAGTGGGATGATAAAAGCGGTCACTTTGCCTGATGGGGGAAACTTTCCGCTCGCTATGGACTTTGTTCAGTAAGTCTCTTTTGATGAACTTCAAAACTACTGGAATGTAATCACCTTAGGGAAGTCATAAGCAAGCTATAGAGTGCCTGTACTGTGAGCAAAAGTTCTATAGACACTAAATGTAGGAGAAATATAGACGTATAATAGAGATTTCACTGTCATTTTCCTACTGATGGACAGAGAGGGCGTCTTAATTTTCTAGTAAGGCGCATTCTATAGCTTGCTTATAGTTTACTACTCTATTGTCATCACCAAACTAGACGAAGACGTGACTCTATCAGCTGGGAACGGTACCAGAGTTATTTGTACGAAGACTGGGATGATAAAGGCGGTTACTTTGCCTGATGGGGCAACTTCCCGCTAGCTGTGGACTTTGTTCAGTAAGTCTCTTTTAATGAATTTCAAAACTTATTTAATCACCTTAGAGTATACATAAGCAAGTTATACATAGAGTGCCTGTACTAAGTTCTTTAGACACTAAATATAGAAAAAACATAGAAGTGACTCTATTATACTTCTATACTACTATATTGTCATCACCAAACCAGACGAAGACGAGACTATCAGCTGGGAACGGAACCAGGGTTATCTGTACGAAAACTGGGATGATAAAGGCGGTCACTTTACCTGATGGGGGGAACTTCCCGCTGGCTATGGACTTTGTTCAGTAAGTTGTTTTTAATACTGGAATGTCATCACCAAACTAGAATAAGACGTGATTCTATTAGCCGATGTGGCGCAGTGGTTAGTATGACTGCATGCCAGGCAGAAGGTTCCGGATTCAATTCCCGGTGGGGTCACTCACAAAGTTGATATTTAATTTATCACTTTGTGAATTTTGTTCCCTGTCTAGTTAGGACATTGCAGGCTAAACCACCCGATTGTCCGAAAAGCAAGATGTTTCCGTGCTTTGGATGGGCACGTTAAGCCGTCGGTCCCGGTAAGGTTGCTGTCTATGATCACAACCATGTCAGAGGCCAGCTGCTTACAGTAGGCGATTGAAAAACTCTGACACCAGGGTTCATCGGATCGTTGGACGACTTGGTGTCCCACACGAAGAAGAAGGTACTTTATGTCATCTCCCCTTTGCCTTACTTTAAACATTTATTTCTTCCCCACAGGTACGACACAGAAAAAGAACAGGACGGCAATAGTGGCGCGTACCTGTTCATTCCCAGCGGCCCCGCGGAGCCGGTGAAACTGGATGCGTTCCCTGACATGGTCATCACCGAGGGAATGTACAAGGCGAGCTTGTACACAAGCTTAGAGTCGGCAAAGACTGTGGAACTAGCTTTGACTGTGAGTGTGACTGTTCATTCCCCGCGTTCCCTGTCATTCTCAGCGGAGCCGGTGAAACTTGATGCGTTCCCTGACATGGTCATCACCGAGGGAATGTACAAGGCGAGCTTGTACACAAGTCTGGTTTCAGCGAAGACTGTGGAACTTGCTGTGACTGTGAGTGTGACAGTTCATTTCCTGCGTTCCCTGACATGGTCATCACCGAGGGAATGTACAAGGCGAGCTTGTACACAAGCTTAGAGTCGGCGAAGACTGTGGAACTTGCTGTGACTGTGAGTGTGACAGTTCATTTCCTGCGTTCCCTGACATGGTCATCACCGAGGGAATGTACAAGGCGAGCTTGTACACAAGTCTGGTTTCAGCGAAGACTGTGGAACTTGCTGTGACTGTGAGTGTGACAGTTCATTTCCTGCGTTCCCTGACATGGTCATCACCGAGGGAATGTACAAGGCGAGCTTGTACACAAGCTTAGAGTCGGCGAAGACTGTGGAACTTGCTGTGACTGTGAGTATGATTCACTCTCTGTGGACCCGCGGAACCGGGGATTGATAAATAGATAGGAAACGTTTATTCAAAAAGCAGTTACATTTTACCTTAATCTAAGACACGCCAAACTGTAATAACATTCATCTCAAAGGGAATGTACAAGACGTGCCTATACACCAGCTTAGTGTCGACGAAGAGTGTGGAAATAGCTTTAAAAGTTGAATAACTCGGAAACTACAAATAATCGCGGTACATGCGGTGCTTCGGATACCACTTCGTATAAGAATTATATACCTGTACACTTCTCATCAGAAAAATCGAGACACTTAACAAGTTTACGTTTTGTACGAATCAAATTATCTGAGACATATTTTTAATTTGAAATAAATATCTAATGTCGTTCAATAGTGAGTATTACGAAGTTTCTAAATCCTAATGTTAATGTTCTTTATTCAACTTTTAATTTCAAAGATTTTATCTAGACACACGGCAGTGTGTCCGCCAAGTTCGAGCAAAAAAAGCGACACACCGGCCGTGGGTTATATTACACGAACCATTTCGGGCCAAGTTCGACCCACCTATAACTCAAAATCTATTTTATCTACGCATATGAAATTTCTAGTATCTGTCGAGATCTACTTATTTATCTAAAATACAAAATTTCGTTAATGTAGGTACTTATTGTAGGTCTTGAGATATTGACGTCAGAAAATCGCTATTTTTACTATACACTCACTGACTGACTGACTGACTGACTGACTCACTCATCAAAAACCTAGACCACTTCCAATGGTCGTATTGACTTGAAATTTGGTGTGAAGGTAGGTCTTTAGGTGAAGGTAAAGGAAAAAATCTGAAAATGGCCAAGTGTGAGTCGGTTTTAAAAATAATGAAGGTGGTAAATTCATACCCCTAAGGAACTAAAACAAAAAATTTATCTATATCTTCCAATCGTCGTACCGACCTAAAATTCGTTACGAAGGTTTGTATTTAGTCAAAGTAAAGTATAAATGAGATATTTCCTTACCTAACTTAATCATAAGAAAAAAAGAAAATAAACCTTACAAAAATAAATGAAATCCCACCCAAAACATAAATGTGAAAGGCTGCCAAGTTCGATAATATTGGAATGCTTTGCCTATAAAAGAAGTGAGATCTAAATAAGTACCAAGTTAGGAAAGTAGATTCTTATTTCCAAACTGCGAAAAATCAAGTGTGCATTCCTGTAACTATTTTTAACTGAGGTCTGTGTATGGAACTTGGTACTTATTTAGATCTCACTTCTTTTATAGGCGAAGCATTCCAATATTATCGAACTTGGCAGCCTTTCACATTTATGTTTTGGGTGGGATATTTTTCACCTCACCAGCTTGAAAAGAACTATTTGGCTGCGTAAATTTAGTCGGCAAAGGTCGTCTTTAACCATCGTTCGGAATTCAAATCACATCAAAACATTTCTCAACTTGTTGAAAAAAGTAGTGGAGAAAAGTAATTTGAATTTAATTGTAATTGTAACTAACACTAAAGATGAAGAAGATGAAGAAATGTAATTTAACACTAAAGATTTGAAAAACTAGTCGTAATCAGTCGTAATGAAGGCGGCGATTTCAGAACGAAAACTTCTAAATATTGACATTTTATAAAATTAATGAAAGTATCTTTAAAAATTTGTTTGGCGGGATTATTTATAGTAGACTACATTCTAGGCAGACACCCTTCGCCTAGCCATAAAGAACAAAACCATAAAAATAGTTATTTGTTCAACAAGAAAGCAAAATTGATTTTTGCTGCGAGTGCTAATTTTGAAACCCGAGGTAGCGAAGGATACTAAAATTGAATCACGAGCGTAGCGAGTGATTCAAAAGTAGTATCCTGAGCTCAATGAGGGATTCAAAAGCACGAGTTGTAAATGTGTTTGCTTTCGTGTGGTACACACAACTTTTCACCTCTACCAGTAAGAAAATTATGTTTTTTAAAGTTTTTGTTCTTTATGGCTTGGCGAAATGTGTGACTATACTGCCTAGTATTTAGTCTATAAATAATCCCGCCAAACAAATTTTCGTTCAGAAATTTTACAATATGTCAATATTAGAAGTTTTCGTTCTGAAATTGCCGCCATTATTACGACTAGTTTTTGAAAACTTTTAAATTAGATGTTCGAAATTTAAATCACTTTTCTCCACTACTTTTCTCAACAAGTTGAGAAATGTGATTTGAATTTCGAACTATGGATAAAGACGACCTTTGCCGATTAAATTTTCGCTGAAAAACAGTTCTTTTTAAGCTGGTGAGGTGAAAACATAATTTTCTTACTGGTAGAGGTGAAAAGTTGTGTGTACCACACGAAAGCAAGCACATTTACAACTCGTGCTTTTGAATCCCTCATTGAGCTCAGGATACTACTTTTGAATCACTCGCTACGCTTGTGATTCAATATTAGCATCCTTCGCTACCCCGGGTTATAAAAGTAGCACTCGCAGCAAAAATCAACTTTGCTTTCTTGTTGAACATATAACTATTGTCTAACTATGAAAACGAAAGTGTCTCGATTTTTTGTATATTTTGTCTTTCGTTACCCTTTATGTATGTATTTCTTTTTGTCCCTCAGGTTTCAGTCTACAACAACCCGTCTCTCCCCCAAGCTGAAGTACATGTGAGCAACACGCTGCTAATAGACCCGGCCGTCGACGACATCGAGCTCGCCATGCGACTCGCCACGCGGGTCGCCAACCAGGACACCTTCTACACCGACCTCAACGGCATGCAGGTGAGATGTCACTGCGTATGGTCGGGGCCAAAATACCATACCTAGGACCGCTTCAAATGGTTCAAAATTTCTCTTAAACTACATTACTTTACTTAGTTAGCATTTAAGCGATGAGTGCCGAAGTACCGAAGGCGAAAGGTCCTGGGTGTTTCACCTTCATTTCGGATCATCAGGTATGGAAGTGTCCTTACGACAACCTTTTAGGATAGGTATAGTCCAGATAGACTAACTGTAAATACAAATTCCGAGGCATCGGTCTCACGAGTGTCTTGCGACTACTCTTACAAGTAGCTTATCGTAAAGGACGAAACTCGCAAGACCGATGTCTTGCAGATTTGCATAATAATTTATTTTGAAGGGATTTGAGGAGGGTCCTAGGTACGCTCTTTTAACCCGGACCGTGCGTACTGCGTGCTTACGAACTTTAACTGGCATGCCGAAAGTCAATTTCGCGAATTGTTTCAACAAAATTGGTTTTTCAACTGACATGTTTTGTAAAAACTACCAAATATTTTTTCATCATCTTTTGTAAAGTGGTTGGTATCCATTGTTCAATGTTATAATGTTTGTTATCCAACGAATACTACATTTCAGATGATAAAACGCCGCTACTTCGAGAAGCTGCCTCTGCAGGCGAACTTCTACCCGCTGCCCGCCGCTACGTACATTCAAGACGAGACACATAGGCTTAATGTGCTCACTTCCACACCGCTCGGCATGGCCGCGTTACAGCCCGGGGAGATACAGGTAACATTTCTTTTACACAGGAAAATAAGAGACAGAAAGCTGAATAATTCATATGATAAATCGAATTTATACCCGCTGCCTGCCGCTACATACATACAGGACGAGACCCACAGGCTTAATGTGATCACTTCCACACCGCTCGGCATGACCGCGTTACAGCCCGGGGAGATACAGGTACAACATCTATTTACACAGGAAAAGAGACAGAAAGCTGAATAATTTATATGATAAATCGAACTTCTACCCGCTGCCCGCCGCTATGTACATCCAGGACGAGACCCATAGGCTTAATGTGCTCACTTCCACGCCGCTCGGTATGGCCGCGTTACAGCCCGGGGAGATACAGGTACAACGTCTCTTTCACACTTGGACCGCTACATACATACAGGACGAGACCCATAGGCTTAATGTGCTCACTTCCACACCGCTCGGCATGGCAGCGTTACAGCCCGGGGAGATACAGGTACAACGTCTCTTTCACACTTGGACCGCTACATACATACAGGACGAGACCCATAGGCTTAATGTGCTTACTTCCACACCGCTCGGCATGGCAGCGTTACAGCCCGGGGAGATACAGGTACAACGTCTCTTTCACACTTGTACCGCTACATACATCCAGGACGAGACCCATAGGCTTAATGTGCTCACTTCCACACCGCTCGGCATGGCCGCGTTACAGCCCGGGGAGATACAGGTAACATTTCTTTCTCACAAGAACAGCAAGAGGCAGAAAGCTGAATAATTTACATGATATCTCTTATACCGGGAGTAACAAAAAGGCTCGGTATGGCCGCGTTACAGCCCGGGGAGATACAGGTAACATCTCTTTTACACAGGAAAATAAGAGATAGAAAGCTGAATAATTTATATGATAAATCGAAGTTCTACCCGCTGCCCGCCGCTACGTACATCCAAGACGAGACCCATAGGCTTAATGTGCTCACTTCGACGCCGCTCGGCATGGCCGCGTTACAGCCCGGGGAGATACAGGTACAACATCTCTTTCACACTTGTACCGCTACATACATACAGGACGAGACACATAGGCTTAATGTGCTCACTTCGACACCGCTCGGTATGGCCGCGTTACAGCCCGGGGAGATACAGGTACAACATCTCTTTCACACTTGTACCGCTACATACATACAGGACGAGACACATAGGCTTAATGTGCTCACTTCGACGCCGCTCGGCATGGCCGCGTTACAGCCCGGGGAGATACAGGTACAACATCTCTTTCACACTTGTACCGCTACATACATACAGGACGAGACACATAGGCTTAATGTGCTCACTTCGACACCGCTCGGTATGGCCGCGTTACAGCCCGGGGAGATACAGGTACAACATCTCTTTCACACTTGTACCGCTACATACATACAGGACGAGACACATAGGCTTAATGTGCTCACTTCGACACCGCTCGGCATGGCCGCGTTACAGCCCGGGGAGATACAGGTACAACATCACTTTCACACTTCTACCTTTGGACACGTAAAAAAATTAAATTGAAAATACACTTCATTCATATCATATCTCTTCACTTCTTCACTTTTGACATTTTAAAATTTGAATCAATAAATTGACTGACATAAGGTGAATAAATGAAAAACTGACTGATAAAAGCCGGCTAATTATAGTACTACAACCTACTAGTTGAAATGTGTTAAAGAATATGACCTTTTTTATGGAGACGGTTGCGGTTTGTTACTTTGGTATTTACCAAAGTTCAAAACTAGAGGGATAAGGGGTAAAATGTCATCGAGTCGTGTCCAAAGGTTGATTTGTCCAAGGCTTAATGTGCTCACTTCGACGCCGCTCGGCATGGCCGCGTTACAGCCCGGGGAGATACAGGTAACATTTCTTTTAAACAGGAAAATAAGAGACAGAAAACTGAATAATTTATATGATAAATCGAATTTCTACCCGCTGCCCGCCGCTACGTACATTCAGGACGAGACGCATAGGCTTAATGTGCTCACTTCCACACCGCTCGGCATGGCCGCGTTACAGCCCGGGGAGATACAGGTAACATTTCTTTCACACGAGAAAATTATAAAAGACAGAAAGCTGAATAATTTACATGATATATGCTTATAGTTATATAATTATACCGGGAGTAACAATCAGGGTATAATTAACCGAAAGGAGGTCGAGGTACTCATTAAACTGAACAACTCATTAAATGGAACATGGGTCGAAATATGAAAAAAAAATGGATCTCCCATCCCGCTACTTCGAGAAGCTGCCTCTGCAGGCGAACTTCTACCCGCTTCCTGCCGCTACATACATCCAGGACGAGACCCATAGGCTAAATGTGCTCACTTCCACACCGCTCGGCATGGCCGCGTTACAGCCCGGGGAGATACAGGTACAACGTCTCTTTCACACTTGTACCGCTACATACATACAGGACGAGACGCATAGACTTAATGTGCTCACTTCGACGCCGCTCGGCATGGCCGCGTTACAGCCCGGGGAGATACAGGTACAACGTCTCTTTCACACTTGTACCGCTACATACATACAGGACGAGACGCATAGACTTAATGTGCTCACTTCGACGCCGCTCGGCATGGCCGCGTTACAGCCCGGGGAGATACAGGTAACATTTCTTTTATACAGGAAAATAAAGAGACAGAAAGCTGAATAATTTATATGATAAATCGAATTTCTACCCGCTGCCCGCCGTTACGTACATCCAGGACGAGACGCATAGGCTTAATGTGCTCACATCCACACCACTCGGTATGGCCGCGTTACAGCCCGGGGAGATACAGGTAACATTTCTTTTATACAGGAAAATAAAGAGACAGAAAGCTGAATAATTTACATGATATCTCTTATACCGGGAGTAACATAAAGGCTATAACTAGCCGAAAGGAGGTCGAGGTACTTATTAAACTGAACAGCTCATAAAATACTCATTAAATGGAACATAGGTCGAAATATGAAAAAAAAAATGGAATTCCCATCCCATCCCGCTACTTCGAGTAGCTGCCTCTGCAGGCGAACTTCTACCCGCTTCCTGCCGCTACGTACATCCAGGACGAGACCCATAGGCTTAATGTGCTCACTTCGACGCCACTCGGTATGGCCGCGTTACAGCCCGGGGAGATACAGGTAACATTTCTTTTATACAGGAAAATTATAAGTGACTGAAAGCTGAATAATTTACATGATATCTTATGTCATTATACCGGGAGTAACAAAAAGGATATAACTAGCCGAAAGGAGGTCGAGGTACTCATTAAACTGAACAACTCATTAAATACTCATTAAATGGAACATTGGTCGAAATATGAACAAAAATTTGGACCTCCCATCCCGCTACTTCGAGATACTGCCTCTGCAGGCGAACTTCTACCCGCTTCCTGCCGCTACATACATACAGGACGACACACATAGGCTTAATGTGCTCACTTCCACACCGCTCGGCATGGCCGCGTTACAGCCCGGGGAGATACAGGTAACATTCCTTTTACACAGGAAAATAAGAGACAGAAAGCTGAATAATGCATATGATAAATCGAACTTCTACCTGCTGCCCGCCGCTACGTACATACAGGACGAGACCCATAGGCACAGAATATATAATAGTACTAGTGTACAGAAAATTCACTCCCTAACAAAAGCCATGGTTAGGTATAAAAAGATACCTACTCTCGGCTTAGCCGACCGCCCGCGAGCGAAATTGAAACTTATTACTGCGCGCGAACGGCTCAATCTCCACTGGACGCCGCCGGACAATGACCCGGCCGTGCCTCTTCTCAAAGGGTTGTCACAATAATCGAGTAGGTATTTAATTTATCTGTTCAGTACATAGGTATTCTAAGTAACTATAAGATAAGTATTGCAAGTGTTTTTAAATCCCACCAAAAACATAAATGTGAAAATTGGTAGCCAAGTTCAATGTTCTGCCGAAAAAAGTATTGATATGAACATGGTCGCCAAGTTCAGTAAACATTCCTGAAATTAATTTCTTTATAAGGTCGCTTAAGATTCTTTACTAAAATAAAACAAACACCTTAAAATCTAGAGCACCTCACCGTTTGACTGGGCTAGTTTTCACAATTTCCTAATTGTTTAATATCTTGTTTATTATCTACTCTAATCAATATTTGAAGTCCTATTAAAAACTAGCCAAGCAAAACTGTGAGGTGCTCTAGATTTTAAGGTGTTTGTTTTATTTTAGTAAAGAATCTTAAGCGACCTTACAAAGAAATTAATTTCAGGAATGTTTACTGAACTTGGCGACCATGTTCATATCAATACTTTTTTCGGCAGAACATTGAACTTGGCTACCAATTTTCACATTTATGTTTTTGGTGGGATATCATTACTTTTTGTTAGTGCTAAAGACGATACAAAGACTTTTAAAACATTTGACTTTTCTGCGGTTCTGTTAATTTTCTTGGACTTTTGACACACTTGAACGTATTGCCCATTCATTATCACTAACTTTTTTTTGCGTTTTCTGCTTATTGTTAAACTTTCTAAATCAGGGCGGTAAAGGCGATTGTACTCTATTATAGAAGTCTCTTGCGCTTTAATTTGGATTTTAACATCCTGCATACATCCACTTTTAACACCCTGTATATAGCTACTTTTTACACCCTGTATATAGCCACTTTTAACATCCTGTATACATTCACTATTAACACCTTGTATACATCCATGATACTTTTAACACCCTGTATACATACATGTTACTCTAAACACCCTGTATACATCCACATTTAACATCCTGTACACATCCACTTTTGGCACCCTGCATACATCCTCTTTTAACACCCTGTATACATCCATGACACTTTTAACACCCTGTATACATCCACTTTTTACACCCTGTACACATCCACTTTTAGCACCCTGTATACATCCACTTTTAACACCCTGTATACATCCATGATACTTTTAACACCCTGTATACATCCACTTTTAGCACCCTGTATACATCCACTTTTAACATCATGTATACATCCACTTTTAACACCCTGTATACATCCATGATACTTTTAACACCCTGTATATATCCACTCTTAACACCCTGTACACATCCACTTTCAACACCCTACACACACACATTTTGAACACCTTGTATATCCATGATATTTTAAACACCCTGTATACATCAACTAATAACACCCTATATACATCCACTCTAGAACCAACCTGCTGAGTAGCTCTACTCTACGTTATTATCTACAGTTCATCAAAATAAATATTCATTTATTCAAATCTTACTCGGTCGCGGGTCGGTACTAAAGACCAATTTACCTTTGCCGCTGCGAAAATAAAATCCCATACATTGTATATGGGAGTTTCAGAAGTTTAGCTGCAAATATAAGTTTGTAATCACCCTGAAATCACAAATTCGTATTTTTTTGTGATAAAAGTGAAAAATTATAGATTTTTGATTTTTTCCTGTGTATTCACATAGTTATCTAGGTGTGTGCAAAATTTTAAGTCTCTAGTAGTCTAAGCTCCCGTCGACCAAGTCTTACCTCATAGGTCTACCGCACGGACGTATACTGTAGCGATAGATACCACTTAGGAGGTCAGGAAAATACTGGGTTGCCATCTCCTAACCTGGAGGAAACTTTTTTATTCGAGTTGGAAAATGCAAAAAAAGTCCAAAAATTACCTCACATTTCTACCGCTCCAAACGTTTACCTACCTAAAGAGACTCCTTTTGAGATGAGAATGCGCTAGGGTTGCCAGCTCCAATCCTGGCAGGTTCCAAGGTCAGCCACATTTTATGAGGCCCAAAAATGGAGTTTTTTACCTCATCTTTCTACCGGACGAAATGAGTGTCAATCGATAGCTCTAAGCATGCCATTGACAAATATATAGGGTTGCCTGCTATCAGCCTGGCAGGAACTCTGGTAAACCCCTCAAAGAAACGACGGTAAAATCTTCAAACAAAGAAAAAGTCATGAAAACCACTAAGATTCCAGCAAAACTTTATGTAAACTGCGCCATAGAGTTACATTCTGTTGTGTGGGACACTGCGTCGACGAACGACCCGACGGAACCTGCTGTTTTCAAAGCATCTATAATTATGAAGTACAAAGCAGGCCACTGACAGGCCTTACCTTTCTTGCAACCAAACAAAATTTATGCCAATCGATAGCCCTAGGTATGCTATTTATAAATATATAGGGTTGCCTGCTATCAGCCTGGTAGCATCCCTGGTAGACCCCGTCAAATGAACGCAGGTAAAATGTTCAAACCCATAAAAACTTGTGTTACACTGCTAAGATGTCTTGCTACCAAACTAAATTTATGCCAATCGATAACCCTAGACATGACATTGATGAATATATAGGGCTGCCTGCTATCAGCCTGGCAGTATCCCTGTTATACCTCCTCAAACAAACGTTGGTTTAATCTTCAAACCAAGAAAAACTTACGTAAAACTGCCAAGATATTTTGCTACCGAACAAAATTAGTGCCAATCGATAGCCCTTGGTATGCCGTTTATGAATTTATAGGGTTGCCTGCTATCAGTCTGGCAGTTTCCCTGGTAGACTCCGTCAAATGAACGCAGGTAAAATGTTTAAACCCAGAAAAACTTGTGTAAGACTGCTAAGATGTCTTGCTACCAAAAAAAAATAGTGCCAATCGATAGTCCTAGACATGTCATTGATGAATACATAGGGTTGCCTGCTATCAGCTTGGCAGTATCCTTGGTATACCCTCAAACGAACGCAAGATTTAACCAACGCTCGTTTGAGGGGATACCAGGGGGTATACCAGGGATACTGCCAAGCTGATAGCAGGCAACCCTATATATTCATCAATGACATGTCTAGGACTATCGATTAGCACTAATTTTGTTTGGTAGCAAGACATCTTAGCAGTTTTACACAAGATTTTCTGGGTTTGAACATTTTACCTGCATTCATCTGACGAGGTCTACCAGGGAAACTGCCAGACTGATAGCAGGCAACCCTATAAATTCATAAACGGCATACCTAGGGCTATCGATTGGCACTAATTTTGTTCAGTAGCAAGATATCTTAGCAGTTTTACATAAGTTTTTCTTGGTTTGTTGATTTTACCAGCGTTCGTTTGAGGGGATTTACCAGGAAAACATCCAAGCTGATAGCAGGCAACCCTATATTTTCATCAGTGGTATGCCTAGAGCTATCGATTGACACTAATTTTGTTCGGTAGCAAAATATCTTGGCAGTTTTACGTAAGTTTTTCTTGGTTTGAAGATTAAACCAACGTTTGTTTGAGGAGGTATAACAGGGATACTGCCAGGCTGATAGCAGGCGACCCTATAAATTCATAAACGGCATACCAAGGGCTATCGATTGGCACTAATTTTGTTCGGTAGCAAAATATCTTGGCAGTTTTACGTAAGTTTTTCTTGGTTTGAAGATTAAACCAACGTTTGTTTGAGGAGGTATAACAGGGATACTGCCAGGCTGATAGCAGGCAACCCTATATATTCATCAATGTCATGTCTAGGGTTATCGATTGGCATAAATTTAGTTTGGTAGCAAGACATCTTAGCAGTGTAACACAAGTTTTTATGGGCTTGAACATTTTACCTGCGTTCATTTGACGGGGTCTACCAGGGATGCTACCAGGCTGATAGCAGGCAACCCTATATATTTATAAATAGCATACCTAGGGCTATCGATTGGCATAAATTTTGTTTGGTTGCAAGAAAGGTAAGGCCTGTCAGTGGCCTGCTTTGTACTTCATAATTATAGATGCTTTGAAAACAGCAGGTTCCGTCGGGTCGTTCGTCGACGCAGTGTCCCACACAACAGAATGTAACTCTATGGCGCAGTTTACATAAAGTTTTGCTGGAATCTTAGTGGTTTTCATGACTTTTTCTTTGTTTGAAGATTTTACCGTCGTTTCTTTGAGGGGGTTTACCAGAGTTCCTGCCAGGCTGATAGCAGGCAACCCTATATATTTGTCAATGGCATGCTTAGAGCTATCGATTGACACTAATTTCGTCCGGTAGAAAGATGAGGTAAAAAACTCCATTTTTGGGCCTCATAAAATGTGGCTGACCTTGGAACCTGCCAGGATTGGAGCTGACAACCCTAGCGCATTCTCATCTCAAAAGGAGTCTCTTTAGGTAGGTAAACGTTTGGAGCGGTAGAAATGTGAGGTAATTTTTGGACTTTTTTTGCATTTTCCAACTCGAATAAAATAGTTTCCTCCAGGTTAGGAGATGGCAACCCAGTATTTTCCTGACCTCCTAAGTGGTATCTATCGCTACAGTATACGTCCGTGCGGTAGACCTATGAGGTAAGACTTGGTCGACGGGAGCTTAGACTATAGGTCATCTAGAAGTGGGTTAGGTTTTTGATCTATATATATGTCAGTGAATGATAAAAATGCCGATTTTTGATCGTCAATATTTTCATAACCGTTCAACCTATCTTTATGAAATTTTGTATACTAGGTTATCTCGGAGGTCTAAACACGTATACTAAATTTGGTGTGCCTATCTTTAATAGATTTAGAGTTATGAGGGGGTAAAAAGTGGCTCTAAATGGTTCGTGTAAATATACACACGCACGGCCCGGTCCGCCAGTTCTTTGCTTGAACTTGGCTGGACACGCTGCCGCGTGTCTTGATCTAATTTGAAATAAGCTAGCGTAACATTAACAATAGTAAGTAGCTACCTACTTACCTACTTATTTTATGAGACGATAGTAAATGAAACTCACACAAACTTGATACCTACCTCGGTAGGTATCAACCTACCTAATTCTCATCATTAAATTTTGTTCAAAGTCTGATTAGGTTAGGACTCGAACGACCTGAAGCAAAATGGTTCCGTACTTTGGAAGGCACGTTAAGCTGTCGCTCCCAGTTGTTCTCTATAGTACAATTACCTACCTACCTACTTAGACACATACAACCAACTCGCAATGCGGGGGCGCGGCGCGGCGGCGGTGGGCGGCGATGCGCGAGCGCGAGCGCGCTGCTTATTTCCATCGCACTCGCACGTGAGCGCAGCATCAAGGGTTAGAATGAGACACCGCTGTTGTTGGTATGAAATATCTTCGCAACAAATATATGCGTATTTCGGCTGTAATGTATTTACCTTGGTGTAGGCACAGAATAATAAAATAACAGTACTATACTCTATCCGCGCGATGAAGATAATATAGCGTCCTCTCAACCGCACTTTTGTATGCAAGTGAAAGGGACAAATGATTGCCCTTCCAGGTAAGTGGGCGTCAACAATTGTGTAAAAACGTAAAGATGCGTTTACATGGCTCTTTGGTTAAAGAAGACTCATAAATAGTTTTTTCTATTAAATTACAATATTTAATTAGTAAAAATAATTTTAGGTTAATACATCTTTGTATGTTTTAAAATATTAAGAACTAGCAGCCCGCCCAGCGGTTTCACCCGCTGCTACTTACCTGTTTTCCCGTAGAAATTGGATCTTTGCCCGTAGTAAAAAGTCCATTACTCCGATCCAGCAGAGGTAAATGTGCGAGCAGAAGCGGCCCGTCATGCTGAGTAACTTTTACTTTGAAGCCATTGCCGTATCTCTTATTGTTTATATGGGATGCTGGTGGTCTACATCAGGTACTTCAGACCCTCGTGACCATGTGCCAGCAGAAGCGGCCCGTCATGCTGAATAACTTTTACTTTGAGGCTTTTACCGTATCTCTTATAGTTTATATGGGATGCTGGTGGTCTACATCAGGTACTCCAGACCCTCGTGACCATTTGCCAGCAGAAGCGGCCCGTCATGCTGAATAACTTTTACTTTGAAGCCATTATCGTATCTCTTATAGTTTATATGGGATGCTGGTGGTCTACATCGGGTACTCCAGATCTTCGATGACCATGTGCCAGCAGAAGCGGCCTGCCATGCTGAGTAACTTTTACTTAAAAACTATTACCGTATCTCTTATAGTTTAGATGGGATGCTGGTGATGTTCATCAGGTACTCCAGATCCTCGATGACCATGTGCCAGCAGAAGCGGCCCGTCATGATGCACAACTTTTTCTACGAAGCCATGGCCGTATCTCTTATAGTTTATATGGGATGCTGGTGGTCTACATCGGGTACTCCAGATCTTCGATGACCATGTGCCAGCAGAAGCGGCCTGCCATGCTGAGTAACATTTACTTAAAAACTATTACCGTATCTCTTATAGTTTAGATGGGATGCTGGTGATGTTCATCAGGTACTCCAGATCCTCGATGACCATGTGCCAGCAGAAGCGGCCCGTCATGATGCACAACTTTTTCTACGAAGCCATGGCCGTATCTCTTATAGTTTATATGGGATGCTGGTGGTCTACATCGGGTACTCCAGATCTTCGATGACCATGTGCCAGCAGAAGCGGCCTGCCATGCTGAGTAACTTTTACTTAAAAACTATTACCGTATCACTTATAGTTTAGATGGGATGCTGGTGATGTTCATCAGGTACTCCAGATCCTCGATGACCATGTGCCAGCAGAAGCGGCCCGTCATGATGCACAACTTTTCTACGAAGCCATGGCCGTATCTCTTATAGTTTAGATGGGATGCTGGTGGTCTTCATCAGGTACTCCAGATCCTCGATGACCATGTGCCAGCAGAAGCGGCCCGTCATGGTGGACAACTTCTTCTATGAAGCCATGACCGTATCTTTTATAGTTTAGATGGGATGCTGGTGGTCTTCATCAGGTACTTGTACTCCAGATCCTCGAAGGCTGACAAAAAGTAGTCCATGTCCATCTTTACTATGCTAGTAATATCAGTGCCAAATTTCGCGAAGATCGGTAAAGCGGTTTGGCTTATTTGGGTAATATCCGCTGTATTTCCCGCTTTTCCTGCTGCTAACCGTTTTCCCGTAGAAATGAGGAATTTTCCCGTGGTAAAAAGTAGCCTATGTTACTCAGGAATGTTGTAGCTTTCTAATGGTGAAAGAATTTTCGAAATCGGTCCAGTAGTTTCGGAGTTTATCGATTACATACATACAAAAAAACAAACAAACAAACAAAAAAACAAACAAAGTTTTCCTCTTTATTATATTAGTGTAGATTAGAATTGTTACCAACTTGTTTGGTAGTGTTCTGGTTCACATTGTTAATGATATTTTGATTGATATTATGTCAATATGATTTTGGGACTATTTGTAATAATAATAATAGTCCAAAACACGCGTCAAGTCGTAGGAGAAATAAAACAATCGATATAAGAATGAAGAACGCGTCCGCTCCGTGCAAGCCACAGAAGTAGACTGAAATTGCACCGCCATGTAAACGCACACTTGCCTCGTTATCGCTAACCAATGACAATCATTTTGCATTTTCTGGTATTATCTTCATCGCGCGGATAGAGTATAGAGTAGTGTTTCTTACTTACTGAAGTTTTGTAAACAGTGCCTAAGTAAGTAGGTAGGTACCTACTAAGAATGTAAGTACATCATCATGGAATCTACGTTGTTTGTTTAAATAGAACCCAGAAGAAGGTACCTATACTCTGACCAAATTTTATAAATAGCAACAAGTAGGTGAAAATTACCAAAATACAATTTTAGAAAAAACTTCTCCTTTGGAATAACTAACGAAAAAACTTATTTCCGGGTTATTGTTCTTACACATATCTACATTGCAGTATTTGCGAGGTCCATGGCTAGCCATTTTTTAGTTTTTCTTTATTTTTCATTTTTTACTAATCCACTTTCGAAACACAAAACATTTTGAAATACCTACCTAATCCGAATACACACAAACGCGCGGTGAATCTCGCGCGCGGCAGCCCGCTGAGATTAGCCCCTTCAAGGGGCACCCGGGCGAGTAATACCTAAACCGCGAAGTGAAACCCCCCTGCCATAGGCTTAATGTGGTCACTTCGACGCCGCTCTACAGCCCGGGGAGATACAGGTAACATTTCTTTCACACAGGAAACTTATAAGTGGCAGAAAGCTGAATAATTTATATGATAAATCGAACTTCTACCCGCTGCCGGCCGCTACGTACATCCAGGATGAGACCCATAGGCTTAATGTGCTCACTTCCACACCGCTCGGCATGGCCGCGTTACAGCCCGGGGAGATACAGGTAACATTTCTTTCGCACAGGAAAATTATAAGTGACCTAAAACTGAATAATTGACATGATATACGGGGTGTTAGGGACGGTGTAACGAAAACTTTGCAGGCGTGCTCAGACCATGAAACTGAACAACTTTTACTATGAAGCCAATGGTGGGAAACGAAAAAAATTTTTCGACCTCCCATACAAAGTCAGTCAGCTGATCGCGAATTTTGTATGGGAGGTCAGAAATTTTTTTTCGTTTCCCACCATTGGCCCCATAGTAAAAGTTGTTCAGTTTGATGGTCTGATCATGCCTGCAAAGTTTTCGGTACACCGTGCCTAACACCCTGTATTATAATTATATGATATACAACCTGTTACACAACTAACCAAAAAAAAGAATATTTTTTATTATCATCAGTCGATAAAATAATCACATAACTAGTCTAGGTCAGGTGCTACACTACCTGGCGAACAAAGTCCGCTTCGGCATACATTGCTGGTTGACTTAGTTTCTTGTATTGTTGACATTCATGTAATAGCCAGCAATGTAGACCGAACTGCGCTTCGCCGCGTCGGTAACTTCATTTGAACTTTGAGCTGTCAAAATTAGTGCTGCGATGCCACGATTAAAAATAAGTGTAATTTAATAAAAAAATGTTTTTTTCATAGTTTTCAAAAACGATACTACGGCTCTAATTTTTTGTTAATTGACTCTTTGCAACGGACCTTTCCACACCCTTTCAGCTTTATTGGTTGTTTTGTAACACGTTGTATATATATATATATGTCGGGGTTGATAACACGCGAGGCCCACGGCATCAGAACCGAGTAGCTGGTCATTATTGGCCGGCTAAGATTATTACGTCAGGATTACAATATTACGAGCTAAGTGGGCGTGTACATCCAGATTACAAGTACATCGGGATTACAATAGTACCTATGTGCTACTTGGGTGTAATACTAACTCGCGTCAGGTCAGGACTCGATGAGCTACATGGGCGGGCTTTGTCCTCCAGCTACGTCCGTCCAGGGTATGAGTGTTTCGCCCTGGCAGGGCTCTTCAGGTACAGTGTAACTGCACGACACTCCGTCCGTCTCCAGTCACACCATACATCTTTAGCATTCTGTACTTACCTTGCATATTCTGCAATTACTTTGTAGAACCAACATAATGCACCAACAGTTTATCTGATTATTGATTTCCACAAAATGACAGATAAAACATTGACTTGACGTAGAAGACTAGAAAGACTAAACTCTTTATAAAAATATCATTGGCCACTAAAAACTACAAGGAGGTTTCTATTTGACAAACCTTCTCAACTATAGCTTCGCGCCGTCATATATATATATATAACAAGCCGAAAGGAGGTCAAGGTACTCATGAAACTGAACAACTTTCCCCATGGAACATGGGTCGAAATATGAAAAAAATATTTGGACCTCCCATACAAAATCTCCGATCGGCTGATTAATTTACTATGGGAGGTCCAAATTTTTTTTTCATATTTCGACCCATGTCCCATGGGGAAAGTTGTTCCGTTTCATGAGTATCTTGACCTCCTTTCGGCTTGTTATACCCTTTCTGTTACTCCCTGTATAAAACTACGCTTGGCATGGAAAAGAGACATCCGGAAAAAAGTATGAAACGCGGGCGAAGAATTTCGACTGAAGTGAGAGTTATACAGGTTTAAAGTACATCTACACTAATATAATAAAGAGGAAAACTTTGTTTTTTTGTTTTTTTGTTTGTTTGTATGTAATCGATAAACTCCGAAACTACTGGACCGATTTCCAAAATTCTTTCACTATTAGAAAGCTACAACATCCCTGAGTAACATAGGCTACTTTTTACTACGGGAAAATTCCTCATTCCTACGGGAAAACGGTTAGCAGCAGGAAAACGGGGAAATAAAGCAGATATTATACAAATTACCCAAACCGCTTTACCGATCCTCGCGAATTTTGGCACTGATATTACTATCATATAAAAGACGGACATGGTCAGCCCTCGAGGATCTGGAGTACCTGATGAAGACCACCAGCATCCCATATAAACTGTAAGAGATACGGTCATGGCTTCATAGAAAAAGTTGTTCACCATGACGGGCCGCTTCTGCTGGCACATGGTCATCGAGGATCTGGAGTACCTGATGTAGACCACATGCATCCCATCTAAACTATAAGAGATAGGGTAATGGTTTCAAAGTAAAAGTTATTCAGCACGACAGGCTGCTTCTGCTGGCACATGGTCACGAGGGTCTGGAGTACCTGATGCAGACAACCAGCATCTCATCTAAACTATAAAAGATTCGTTAATGGCTTCAAAGTTAAAGTTATTCAGCATGACGGGCCGCTTCTGCTCGCACATGGTCACGAGGGTCTGGAGTACCTGATGTAGACCACCAACACCCCATCTAAACTTTATTAGACTCGGTAATGGCTTCAAAGTTAAAGTTATTCAGCATGACGGGCCGCTTCTACTGGCACATGGTCACGAGGGTCTGGAGTGCCTGATGTAGACCACCAGCATCCCATCAAAACTATAAGAGATACGGTAATGGCTACAAAGTTAAAGTTATTCGCCATGACAGGCTGCCTCTGCTGGCACATGGTCATGATGAGTAACTTCTGCTAGAATGGATTAATGGACTTTTTACTACGGGCAAAGACCCCATTTCTACGGGAAAACAGGTAAGTAGCAGCGAGTGAAACCGCTGGGCGGGCCGCTAGTAATTAATAAAGCAAAACTCCTAAGTTATATTTTAAAAACTCAACTCCGTTTTTTATTAAAATAAGTTTTAAATAAGTGAAGTGGTAATCATAATGATAATGCTGGCAACACTATGGTAAACTCTCAGTTTGCCACCGCTAAAAGAGCACGTATCCGAGCCAGAAACCCTTTTATTAAGGCTCCAGCAGACCGAATGCTACGTCGCGTAGACGCAGACGCACGCAACGGTTGTAATGTATGGAGCTGTATGAAGTGCGCATATACGCGACAATTTCCGGACTTCTTATTTTAGTGGCATTGCGTGCATTATCTGGTATGCGGGAGCCTAAACGTAGACGGAGCGCAGCGCGGATGCTTTCGTGCAGTAAATAGTATAGAGATGACTGGGCCCCAAGTCTGCTAAATGAAAATCGTTTCACTTGGATGTCGGTTGCTTGTCAGTTGCATGGTTTCGGTCATTTCGTAGTCTGCTAACAGTTTTTAATAGAAAATCACAGTGGCAATAGAATGACAGTTGTGTGTCGCTGGCATTACAATGGCTAAAAATTAGCGGACTTGGGGCCTAGGTGTTGCGTTGCGTGCGTACGTCTGTCATCTGACGTCTCCATTCCATTTCTGCACGCACGCGTGCTACGTTCGGTCTGCGTTAGCTTTAAGGGCGTGCGCTGCGTCGCCGGGACTATCAATGCGAGGACCTGCACTGCTTGAAGTAAGGGCATGCGCTGCGTATGCTTGCCGGTGTGGCAGGGACTGCGCGCCTGCGTAGAAATACACGCTACGCGACGTGACACGACACAAGGCGACGCGTCCTGTCTGCGGGAGCCTTTACTTTTTCTACCTACTCTACACATGCAACCTCATTAAAAAAAACTCTTTAGATGCAAAAAAATATCCCTTGGTTGTCAAGTATTATGTTTGACAATTGATTTGTTTACTTTGAGCTTTGATAATTATTTTACTTATTATTACATATTTACCGTTACCTGCAGACCAGGGGATCGTCAATAATAATTACATTAGAAGGTTTTAAGTGATTTATTGTGCTTCTTATCGAATAACATGATTTCTTGTGTTTTTGCCTCTAAATCAGTACAATCCAGTATACAACATGTGCAATTGAAGTCCTATTTGAATACAATTTAGGTATTTAATAAAATTCGTTGCATAGATAAGTTTAAAATGTTCTAGGGCATTAAAATATACCTATTTATAAAGAACGAAATACAGTGTTTGTGTTTGTTTTGGTTTAATGACAGATATGAATGACAGTTTACTTTTTAACATTGATACTTCTGCCATAATTCATGAAGTTTTTATATATACTATGCCGTCATCTAAGAAGGTTCCATAGATTTCGATGGCAATACAACAGAAATGCATGTTCGTTTCATTTTTAGTATTGTCCATTTGGTTTTTTATAAATATAAAAAAACGGCGGTCCTTACAATCAAATGAAATATGTGCCTAAGTAGCATTTTAACTAAGCTTTAAAATGATATGTTTTTTATATCAGTCGAAATTGATCTCCCGGTAAAAGACGTCACCTTTATTTATATTTTTGTTGAACTCTAATAAGTACCTACGTTTTAACAATCCAGATTATGCAAGATCGTCGATTAAGCCGGGACGACAACCGCGGTTTGAACCAGGGCGTGATGGACAACGTGCGGACCAGGCATCACTTCAAAATCATCATAGAGACCGCCAACAAACCTTGCCAGGTAAATAAATACTATACAATACACAGATATAGATTTTAAAAGAAATGGTTTGGAATGAAACATCTTGCACTGCGCTCACCAATCCGCCTGCCAAGCGTGGTGAGTTTGGCATCTCCTGAAAGGGAGAGGCCCATGTTCAGCAGTGGACTGTTGTGGCTGTAATAGTAGTTTCATAGTTTTGACTACATTAAATCTGCAGTGAATGAATAAGTCGCTGGGAATTAGTTTCAAAACTCTCCCGGTAGATGGAGCCCTTCTTCTTCTTCGAATCGATGGACAAAAACTAAATTTTATTTGACCAATAGAGCCCTGACAGGCGGTAGTGGCCAATATATACTTGCTTAATTTGTAGGCTTGGATAGAATTGCGGTAGCCTAATTGGTAGTGGCGTCGGCAGTGCCGATGCCACTATTGTACAAGTGTTTTAAAATTTGATATAATTAGCGCAGATAAAGAACATATTATCCCGAATTGGCAACATTATTGTTTCATACAATATGATAGAGAAGCAATTAATAATAATATCTGTTCGGGATATGTTATTTATCTGCGCCAGTTATATTCAATTGTAACGTTTGCTATCCAGAAGCCGCCCCACCCGTCGCACCCGAGCGGGCAGCTGTCTCTGGGCGCTCACATCGCCGCGCAGACGCTCCTGCAGCCGCTAGTGGTGATGCAGTACAGCGCCGCAAGGGACGCAGGCCCTGAGACTAACAGGATGAAGTCCCCGCGCTCCGCAGCGGATATAATTCTCGCTGAGGCGCGCTCACACACGCATGCAAAGGTAAGACACTAGGAGTTCACTGGTCTGGTCATGCTACTGTAGCCACTGTTGCAGCCACTGCTGTAGCCGCTAGTGGTGATGCAGTACAGCGCCGCCCGGGACGCAGCCCCCGACACTAACAGGATGAAGTCCCCGCGCTCCGCAGCGGATATAATCCTCGCTGAGGCGCGCTCACACACGCATGCAAAGGTAAGACACCAGGTGTTCAGTAGGTAAGACGTTCCTGCAGCCGCTAGTGGTGATGCAGTACAGCGCCGCCCGGGACGCGGCCCCCGACACTAACAGGATAAAGTCCCCGCGCTCCGCAGCGGATATAATCCTCGCAGAGGCGCGCTCACACACGCATGCAAAGGTAAGACACCAAGGCCTCAAGTCTGCTAAATAAAAATCGTCTCACTTGAGCGTCAATGGCATGTTAGTTGGATGGTTTTGGTAGTTTCGTAATCTGCTAACAGTTTTTAGTATGGTAAAATTACAGTGGCAATGTAATGTCACTTGAGTGTCGCTGGCATTACAATGGCTAAAAATAGCAGACTTTGGGCCCTGGTGTTCAGTGCTCGCTCACAGACGCTGCTGCAGCCAGATTAAAATAACAACAAAATACATCTGTTCACCATATTTTTACTTATTACTTTTTTAATGAGCTGAAAGGAGATACATTACTGTTATCTGTATCTCTAATCAAAAGTTTGTCACCAGTTTCATTTTAGCTAGTGATGTTACGGTGTCGACTACATTATCGATGAATAGTGCAAATGCACATACGAATACAATAATAGGCAGGCATCAGTTAATCATTTGCCAATTAAAAATTACGATTTCTTTTGATTTTATTTATTTTACAGTATCATAAATACTTAAATTATTGTTTGAAACGGGATTATTACCGTGATTATATTTTTGTTTACCTCGATATTTCGAGGCGGTTGCACGCCTCATGGTCACGAGTAGACTGGCTCGGCCATAGTCTAATAAAACATGGTCTTTCCTTCCCAGAGAAACACAAGTCAACGTCACTTAGTATTGCCACTTTATTTCAATAAAATACGTTCTGGGGTAAATTCAATGTCAGAACAATGGGTTAAAATATTTCTTAATAATTTTATAATTTAGATTTACGTGTGTATTAACTTTAACTTTACAGCAACACTTAAATTTTATTTATTAGTTAACAGTATCTTATATGATTTACAAAAAACATCATAAGAGTGGGTAATTCTGGTAACCCACAAGCATGATGACGTAGTCTTGTGTTGGTCACGTGGTTCACGAGTCTCGGAAAGAAATACCAGGCGGAGTATCTTATTATACCATGGGCTCGGCGAGTGATGTCATCTTTCTAAGGGCAAACATATCTGTCTACCCTCTTTCGGATTCGTCGACTGCGTTCTACACGGTTACTCGAATCACTGTTTTCACTCCCTTTAACAAAATTGGAAAACTACTACGATCGCCTAAAGACCAGCTTCCTCTTCAAACTCCCGGCGTCTACAAAGTTAATTGCAGCTGTGGGAGTTCGTACATTGGTCAGACCAAAAGAACAATAGTTGACCGCATGAAGGAACATATCAGAGCTGTAAAAAACAACGATGCCCAGAAGTCAGCCATAGCGGAACACCTAAACCAAGCGGAAACTAATCACTGGATTGAACTACATAACCCGCAAGTACTGTCAACGGAACGTCACTATATACCTCGTTTAGTGCGAGAAGCCATCGAAATCACAAAATATAAAAACTTTAATCGTGAAGATGGTTTCAAGCTGTCCAGTGCGTGGAATCCAGTATTAAACGTATACAACCGCAAAAAACACTCGACTTCTAACTCGCGAAGTGATACTGTTAGTGTGGTGTGTCGTGATCGTGACAAAATAGTGAGTGACAATAGTAGTGATTCGAGTAACCGTGTAGAACGCAGTCGACGAATCCGAAAGAGGGTAGACAGATATGTTTGCCCTTAGAAAGATGACATCACTCGCCGAGCCAGTCTACTCGTGACCATGAGGCGTGCCATAGTGTAATAAAACATGGTCTTTCCTTCCCAGAGAAACACAAGACAACGTCACTTAGTATTGCCACTTTATTTCAATAAAAACGTTATGGGGTAAATTCAATCTCAGAAAAGTGACCTAAAATATTTCTTAATAATTTTATAATTTAGATTTACGTGTGTATTAACTTGAACTTTACAACAACACTTCAATTGTATTTATTAGTTAACAGTATCATAAATGATTTACAAGAAACATCATAAAGAGTGGGTAGTTCTGGTAACCCACAAGCATGATGACGTAGACTTGTGTTGGTCACGTGGTCCACGAGTCTCGGAACGGAATACCAGGCGGAGTATCTTATTATACCATGAGGCGTGCAACCGCCTCGAAATATCGAGGTAAACAAAAATATAATCACGGTAATAATCCCGTTTCAAACAATAATTTAAGTGTTGTGAACAACCGTGAAAACCTAAAAACTTATAGTATCATAAATGATTTACAAAAAAACATAAGAGCGAGTAATTCTGATTACACCACTGGTAACCAACAAGCATGATGACGTAGGCAAGTGTCAGTCACGTTTTTCACGAGTTTTGGAATGGAATACCAGGCGGAGTATTTTATTATACCATGATTATTTTATTAGGTACTGTAAAACTTGACTTTGACCGGAAAAACTATGTTCACTGCTGCCGCGAATTCCGTTGTTTTGCTTTATTCGATTAGTTTCGATGTCGTCGGCGTGTCTGATTGTGGTTACCCGACGGCTACGTCTGCTTGGAAGCTGCTTTTTCAAGGCTTAACGTTATTTTAGTCCCCTCTGAGTCGCCTACATTTACCGGTATTTAAGGGCATATAATATTCATCATCGCAAAATTATTATTGGAACAAATAATGTGTCTGTGAGTCGTAGGTGTCCATCCAAATAGGTTTTCGACAACATTCCTTCCATTCCTTTACGAAATCTGTAACATAGGAGGTAGCTATAAGTACACAATGTTGGCAAACCTTAGAGCATATATAAGCAAGCTATAGAGTGCGCCTAAAAAGTTAGAATTGACGTCAGTAGTCTGGGCCCCACCTCTCTGTCTGTCAGTAGCAAAACGACAGTGACAGCACTACTGAACGTCTGAACTTCTCATACATTTGACGTGTGCAACTGCTTACGCTTTGACAGTACGCCGCAGGGCCTAATGCGCGCTCTATAGCTTGCTTATATATACTCTCAGTGGCAAACTAATGTTAAAATCACTAATTTAAAATTAAAGTATCGTATTATAATAGGAAAAGTCAGCTCGCTCAGTTCGCTCACCTATCGATAAATCGATAGCTGTCGTGTTACAACACTAAACTACGTAAACGCGAATTTTAGAAAATTGAAATTAAACTTGTTTATTATTACAAGATACGAATGTACTTGTGTTTTTACGAAGGCGCTATGTACTTTTGCACTCTTTTTATATCTGATTCCCAGTATAAATCTTTGGTATGGACAAAAAATATTGTAATTACTTACCGATGAAATGCTATGTTTCAATTTCGAATCCTTTTTTTCCGCTATGGGATGTATATCCCTCCACGGCAAAACCCATGTTAAACGGGGCTATATTTCGCGTACAATTCCACTTTTTTCAATATTAACCCTCCCGCTCATGAAAGGACAGATTTGTCCTAAAATTGCCAAACAAATGGGGGTGCGCGAAATCTGACTCGAGTGGAGGGTTAATTTTAATGTTTATTTTAAACCAACAAAATACTATACGTCAGAATTCAGTTGACATAAACAAGGCAAACACTTTTACACATCGCCAGTAGTTTACAACAAAACAGTTGAACGGCAAAAAGTTTTTAATCTATACTTCTAATTTGTTCGGTTTATACTGGAGTCCATGACATTTTGGCTGGTTGAAACTGGTGACATGCCCGAAAAGCCCGAAAATAATAAAAACACATTTGCATAGGTAAAGCAAGCAAATGTTAATAAGATTTAGTTATTTTCGTTCGTCTTTAAACTGAAATATAATCTTCCTTCTAGTGCTTTTAGTTATTGTTCTTAGGCTGCAGCCACTGTTGCAGCTACTGTCGCAGCCATTGTCGCAGCCACTGTCGCAGCCATTGTCGCAGCCACTGTCGCAGCCACTGTCGCAGCCACTGTCCGAGCCACTTTTGCAGTCACTGTCGCAGCCACTGTCGCAGCCACTGTCGCAGCCACTGTCGTAGTCACTGACGCAGCCACTGTCGCAGCCACTGTCGCAGCCACTGTCGTAGCCACTGTTGCAGCCACTGACGCAGCCACTGACGCAGCCACTGACGCAGCCACTGTCGCAGCCACTGTCGCAGCCACTGTCGCAGCCACTGTCGCAGCCACTGTCGCAGCCACTGTCGCAGCCACTGTCGCAGCCACTGTCGCAGCCACTGTCGCAGCCACTGTCGCAGCCACTGTCGCAGCCACTGTCGCAGCCACTGTCGTAGCCACTGTTGCAGCCACTGACGCAGCCACTGACGCAGCCACTGTCGCAGCCACTGTCGTAGTCACTGACGCAGCCACTGTCGCAGCCACTGTCGCAGCCACTGTCGCAGCCACTGTCGTAGCCACTGTCGTAGCCACTGTCGCAGCCACTGTCGCAGCCACAGTACAGCGCCGCCCGGGACGCGGCCCCCGACACTAACAGGATAAAGTCCCCGCGCTCCGCAGCGGATATAATCCTCGCTGAGGCGCGCTCACACACGCATGCAAAGGTAAGACACCAGGAATTCACTGGTCACGCTACTGTAGCTACTGTCGCAGCCGCTGTCGTAGCCACTATCGCAGCCACTGTCGCAGCCATTGTCGCAGCCACTGTTGCAGCCACTGTTGCAGCCACTGTCGTAGCCACTGTCGCAGCCACTGTCGCAGCCACTGTCGTAGCCACTGTCGCAGCCACTGTTGCAGCCACTGTCGTAGCCACTGTCGCAGCCACTGTCGCAGCCACTGTCGCAGCCACTGTCGCAGCCACTGTCGCAGTCACTGTCGCAGCCACTGTCGCAACCACTGTCGCAGCCACTGTCGCAGCCACTGTCGTAGCCACTGTCGCAGCCACTGTTGCAGCCACTGTCGTAGCCACTGTCGCAGCCACTGTCGCAGCCACTGTCGCAGCCACTGTCGCAGCCACTGTCGCAGCCACTGTCGCAGTCACTGTCGCAGTCACTGTCGCAGTCACTGTCGCAGCCACTGTCGCAGTCACTGTCGCAGCCACTGTCGTAGCCGCTGTCGCAGCCACTGTTGCAGCCATTGTCGCAGCCACTGTCGCAGCCACTGTTGCAGCCATTGTCGCAGCCACTGTCGCAGCCACTGTCGCAGCCACTGTCGCAGCCACTGTCGTAGCCACTGTCGCAGCCACTGTTGCAGCCATTATTAGTGATGCAGCCGCTAGTGGTGATGCAGTACAGCTCCGCCCGGGACGCGGCCCTCGACACTAGTAGAATAAAGTCCCCGCGCTCCGCAGCGGATATAATCCTCGCTGAGGCGCGCACACACACGCACGCAAAGGTAAGACACCAGGAGTTCAGTGGTCACGCTACTGTAGCCACTGTTGGAGCCACTGCTGTAGCCGCTAGTGGTGATGCAGTACAGCGCCGCCCGGGACGCAGCCCCCGACACACGATTGGAACAAATAACGTGTCTGTGTGTCGTAGGTGTCCATCCAAATAGGTTTTCGAAAACATTCCTTCCATTTTGGTCCTCGTGATTTCTTTACGAAATCTGTAACATAGGAGGTAGGCAGGTAGCTATAAGTACACAATTTTGGCAAACAAATGTAAAAATCACTAATTTAAAAGTAAAGTATCGCATTATAATAGGAAAAGTCAGCTCGCTCTGTCTGTCAAAACACTAACCTACTTAAACGCGTATTTTAGAAACTTGAAATTAAGCTTGTTTTACAAGATACGAATGTACTTGTGTATTTACAAAGGCGCTGTGCACTTTTACACTCTTTTTATATCTGATTCCCAGTATAAATCTTTGGTATGGACAAAAAATATTGCAATTACTTACCGATGAAATGCTATGTTTCATTTTCGAATCCTTTTTTTCCGCTATGGGATGTATATCCCGCCACGGCAAAAGCCATGTTAAACGGGGCTCTATCGTATATTATTTCGCGTACAATTCCACTTTTTTCAATATTAATGTTAATATTTTTTTGCTAGATTATGTTATTCACAAACCAACAAAATACTATACGTCAGAATTCAGTTGACATAAACAAGGCAAACACTTTTACACTTCGCCAGTAGTTTACAACAAAACGGTAGAACGACAAAAAGTTTTCTAATTTGTTCGGTTTATACTGGAGTCCAGTGGACTCCAATGACATTTTGGCTGGTTGAAACTGGTGACATGCCCGAAAAGCCCGAAAATAATAAAAACACATTTGCATAGGTAAAGCAAGCAAATTTTAATAAGATATAGTTATTTTCGTTCGTCTTTAAACTGAAATATAATCTTCCTTCTAGTGCTTTTAGTTATTGTTCTTAGGCTGCAGCCACTGTGTCAGCTACTGTCGCAGCCATTGTCGCAGCCACTGTCGCAGCCCCTTTCGCAGCCACTGTCGCAGCCACTGTCGCAGCCACTGTCCGAGCCACTGTCCGAGCCACTTTTGCAGTCACTGTCGCAGCCACTGTCGCAGCCACTGTCGCAGCCACTGTTGCAGCCATTGTTAGTGATGCTAGTAGTTATGCAGCCTCTAGTGGTGATGCAGTATAGCTCCGGCCGGGACGCAGCCCCCGACACTAACAGGATAAAGCCCCCGCGCTCCGCAGCCGATATGATGCTGACTGAGGCGCGCGAGCACACGCGCGCGTATAAATAAACTAGTAGCAGTAGCGGAGCGTACCTTTTGGGACTCTGTATGAGAATTAATGGGAGATGAAGGATAAAGATTTGATACACAATAAAATAAATAGGGGGGGTTGACGTCTGGTCGGCGGCCGGTCGTAAAATTCAGCCAAATCCTTTTGCAACACGATTTTGTGTTCAACGAAACGTGTTGCGCCGACACAAAAAATAAATAAACATAAATGACAATAAGAAATTGAAAAAAGTACTGCAGCGACCGGGGCTCGAACCCGGGCCGCATGGGTCAACGCCCCATCGCTCTGTCACTGAGCTATAGCTAGCGATCGTCGCTTCGAGCATCGAGAGGTTGAAAATTTGACATTCATCGATCGATGCATAGATACACCTCTTTGGCAGATGGCCAATGCGGCGCGGGTTCGAGTCCCGCTGTATGTATGGTTTCTTTTTCAATTTCTTATTTTCATTTACGAAAATAATATAGCACTGGGATGATTATCAATACCCAATTGAAAAATAAACATGAGTGAGAGTGGTGCAAACTAATTATTTTAAATAATGGGCACAGCAATAGCTTTGCCAGCATAAAGTAAGTACAGCAATCTCGGCGAAAGTAACCCAAGCTCCGGCATAATAGTATTTAGAAATCTGTGGCTAAACTTCTTCTATCGTGTGGTGCACCAAATCGACGAACGATCCGCCAAACTTGACATTATGCTTTTTTTTTCAGAATTCCTTAGACAAGTCGATGCAAGGTGTGGGTATGACCTTCCAGCGCGTGTACCTCGACCCGTGCTACGGAAACAAGGAGATATACAACACGTATCCAGTTAGCGATGGACAGGTAAGATGGATAAATAACTTGATTACTAATCTTAGAGTATATATAAGCAAGCTATAGAGCGTGCATTAGGCCCCGCGGCGTACTGTCAGAGCTAGCTTAAGCAGTTGCAGATGTCAAATGTATGAGAAGTTATAGAGGTTCAGTAGTGCTGTCACTGTCGTTTTGCTACTGACAGATAGAGAGGTGGCGCCCAGCCTACTGCCGCCAGTTCTAACTTTTCACTCTATAGCTTACTTATACAAGGTGTTCCAAAGGAAATGCATTAAATTGGAGACGTTGTGTAGACCATTGTACTGAACAATTTCCATTATGGCACCAAGTTTGAATTCTTAACAATTAAGAAGTTGAAATTTTCATACAAAGTAAATGCCTACATTTACTACAACCATTATGTAATACCCCTTATCTAAGATTGCAACCTTGCAATTTTAACTTGTTGGAATTGAATCTTCGAAAAAGTTTGGAACATAGTTGTCTATGTTTTAAATTTAAACGAAAACTTAACATAAAAGATCTTTTTCTTGCAGTCAACTTTATTTTATTGCCGCCTCAAACTAAAAACTTCTTTGACTTAGAGCACCCATAGAGACGCAGAGACAAAGGGCCAATCAGAGAACCCAGTAGAGTCTGTAGTGTCAGTTGTGTCAGTTTTTGACGAACATAACATTTGACCTTGGCCTACGCCACAACTGTTGCCTTGGCAACTAAATTACCGCCAAAACCATTGCCTTGGCAACAGTTGTGGCGGTAATTTCAAAAGTTTTTCCAAGACGGCAACATGACATAAATAAAGGTCATAATTAATAAAGCTTCTTTCATAATGTGGCACTGAATTAAATTTAACAAATTTAAGTTGCTAATTACTTCTAAACGAGGGGTTTTCTTAACTTGGCCCCATAATGAAAATTATTCGGTATGATGGCCTACACAACATCTCCAATTTAATGTATTTACTTTGGGACACCTTGTATATACTCTAAGTTACTAATTAACTTTTTTCTCAAGGTTTCGAACTGGTTGCAAAGTTCGTGGTCGCGAGGAAACTGTACCCTCGTCCGCGCGTCGACCCGATAATAACAATAATGTGTACAAAACGCGAAAGTCTCAAACAAATACTTATTAACTGTCATAATTTTCCTGCCCTTATCCCAATTATTTGTATTATAATTAACATGTTTTTAAACACAAAATCATGTTGCAAAAGGATTTGGCTTAATTTTACGACCGGCCGCCTGCTTGAAGTCAACCATCTTTGGGAATTCTATCGTAGGTGGTATTAACGCCACCATACGGTTGACCATGGTTGGCACAAATTGTAGCCAAGGTCAAAAACTCTACGTCGCCTTTTACAAAACACCCTAAGTAGAATTTTTAGCCGCTACCACACCCGGTACCAGCCTGTCGTAAAATTAAGCCAAATCCTTTTACAACATGATTTCGTGTTCATACAAAAAATGTTGCGCCGACCCCGAGTAATTGGGATAAGGGCAGGAAGATGATGATGGTTTTCGACTTATATGAAAACACTCGATGTCTCATTTTACTTTCATTTTATTTACTAACATTATCGATGCTTTCTCCCCAGGTCGAGCTGCGTGAGTACGTGAACGTGTCCGCATCGCAAGTGTACCCGTCGACGCTGACATTCACGCGCGTGCGGGCGCCGGCCACGCAGACCGTGCTGGACGTGTGTCCCATGGAGGTCACGTCTGTGTTCCTTCACGTGGCCATGCCGAGGAGTAACAGCTAGGTAAATGATATGTTTCGGTACAAAGTGTTAAGGCAATAGCAGATTTAGGTATTTAAAATGTGATTTTATTAAACATTGTTTAGTTTGCTCTTACAGGGAGTAACAAAAAAGAAAGCCGAAAGGAGGTCAAGATACTCATAAGACTGAACAACTTTTCTCATGGAAAATGGGTCCAATAAATTCGGCCTCCCCATAGTTAATCAGTCAGTTAATCGACGATTTTGTAAGGGAGGTAATTTTTTTTTTATATTTCGGCCCATGTTCAATGGGGAAAGATGTTCAGTTTCATGAGTATCTTGACATACCTTCGGCTTGTAAATACCCTTTTTGCTACTACCTGTATAATAATTTGAATATCAATGCAATTTTTTAGAAAGAAAATAACTCAAGAATACGTTCTGTCTGGATACTACAAATAAAATGAACTCCTTGTATATCCGACATAAAAGTAGAAAAAGGTAGATATAGTAAAAAAGCGAGTATCAAAAATTCTTAGGCTGCTGTCCACGGCAGCTTTACATGGGTGGAAATAGTTGAAAGACTGGTCGTAATTTATATTGATTATTCGTATGAAAAAATAATACATAACCAAATGTAATGAATTGTAAAGGAAGGTATAAAAGATGAGGCTTGTATTCACAAACGTCCAAATTAGGGTTGACGCACATTAGTGTAAAGGAATCGCTTAGGTTTTCATACAAACCATAGAGAAGAATACCAAACCATTCTATTGTTGTCTATGATTTGTATGAAATGATAGGTATTTATAAATATGACATCGTATATGTATAGGTACAGGTTGTTTCTGCAATGTTAAGAATCTAATTTCTAATACAAATATTAACAAAATCAGCTGGCTGGTTTAGCGAAGTTCAATTTTTAATTTTGCAGATACACTCTTTATTTTATTTTTACTTTTTTGATTACTTTAGTTTGACGATGTAAAAAGTTTACCATTATTATATTAGAATTAATCATGTATTGTATATTTGAATTAGCAGTAACGTTTACGCAAGGGCATACATAAGATGACAAATGATTATAATTTTGCGTGTCATTCGGTGCGTACCGAATACTATACAGGCATTATTAAATCCATGGAACTGAACAACTTTCACTAGAACTATTTTAAAAAGTCACATAGTAGCATCAGTCGACTGAGCGTGTGATTTGTTTGGGGAGTCGTTTTTTGACGTCTCATCTCATTACATAACAGAAGAAGTTCTCGGTGGCGAAAGAAGTCCAACTATATTAACTGATCATGCCTGCGAAGTTTTCGGTGCATCGTGAACTACACCCCGTGTAGGTAAAAATTTGTAGCTATCGTAATTTAATGATAATGATTTTGGGTGGAATAATCATCACGATCTCATTTTAGCACATTTAAAGTAGCCACAGTCAATAGTAGGTATCACAAACAAAATTAAATAATTGCCGACCTTTTAAATATAGCTTGAGATGTGGTGAAAGATTTATAATTCTTCGTATTATTTGCGAAAAATTGGCACAAAACATTACCCCTACTATACGAGTCAGTCGCAACATTGGTCTCGCTCGTGGCATAGTTTCGCAAGTTGCGCGACAAAATGCAGCTACATATATCTAATGTATATGTCACCGTGAAATTTCAAACAAAACTATTTTTCGCTAAATCACAATCTGTCGAAATATTGTCAGATAACGTGTCAATTTTCAAAATATTACAATAAAAGAAGCAAAACGGTAAAACTGTCAACTCGCGTTCTGATTGGTCGAATGTAATGTATATCGCGCCGCGCCGCCATGTTTATTTCACAGCTGGTCGGCATTTCGATAGGTAATTAGGTATCGAACGTAAGCAGCGCTTATTTATAAGATTGTTTTCTTATTTCGTAAATTTATATGAGCAATTTTCAACACGAAATTGTAAAAAAGGAATCAAAAACTGTTTGTTTACGTTCGAGAATCAACGAAATGACAATCAGCTGTGAAACAAACATGGCGTCTCATGGCGTTGCTGGCAACACGTTGCTTGACTTGACCAATCAGAACGCGAGCTGCATATCGTATCACACTTTTACGGTTTTAGTTCTTTATATTGTAATCTACTGAAAAATTATACGTTAAATTGTAAAACGTGTGAATGTGTTATAATATTTCGACAGATTATAATTTAGCGAGATAGATTATAATCTAGCGTTTGTTGTAATTGTACGGTGACATATATATAATTTACCACCGTTTAGACGCGCAACACTCAATGTTAGACAATAATGTTGCGAAACAAATGTTGCCAAATGTATTTCATCAAACTTTATTGCATGCGAATTTGCACTTACACAGCATAACAGTATGACTGACGGTTGTGACTAAATTTTCATGGGAAAAGTGCATAATACCCCATAAAATTGGTACAAGTACTCTATTATTTGTGATATGTAGGTGTGGACCCGTAGATATGTAAAATATTTAGGCCTAATGTAATATAGGTAAATACAAATGACATGCTTGATACATTGTTAGCTATATCAAACAAATTGTAGATATATCATTAATTCGTAGGTATGTTATTTAACTTTTTAATCTTTGATCATCATATTCATATCATATACAGGAAGATATATTTGTATGTAAACAATCAATTTCTGATCTACTAAACTGATTTCGATTTATTATTATATACAGGTCGAGATACAGGCTCTATTTTGATTTATTATATTTATATGTCAGGTTTTTGAAGTTCCAAGCATTTATTTCATTTTCCTAACCGTGCAATATTATTTCCTATTTTAGATTGTTAATAGAATTAAGACTTTTGTTAATATTTAGATAAGTAATTAATAAATTCTGATGGTTAAAATCATAAATCTTTTATTTTAATGTTAAAAGTGTAATAGGTAGGTATATGAAGACTGCAACAGTCTAAAAGAATAAAAGAAAAAATCTGCTAAATAATTTTTTAATAAAAACCATTTTTAAAACTAGGCAATAATTGTGTAAGTACACTATTCTCGGTAATAACAATAACAATTAAATAAAAAACAAAGCCATTTTATACAGTATAAACAATTGGAAACATATTAGAATCAAAAATTTAAATAATTATGTTTTGAATTCCTGGTCAAAATTTAAAAGAAACAAAATATATGTCGCTATATCGCTATATCTGTCAGTTTTACCACTTCACACCGAGACTTCACACTCGGATGAAAGAAACCCTATGGAGACTTCACACTACTCATCACCACTTTTAATTTATACAAAATAAATATTTTATAAATAACATTTTTAACTTTATTCTGTTATATAGGGTTACATTTAATTAAGTACAAATCTCTCGAGGATGTGGTTTACTCACAAAACTGAACAACTTTTGTTAGAAACTTTTCTTAGAAATATGAAAAAAGAATTTGGGCCTCCCATACAAAAATGTTGAAAAATTGTGTCACTTAGTATGGAAGGCCCAATTTTTTTTTTCATATTTCTAAGAAAAGACCTCATCCTCAAGAGATTTGTACTTAATTAAATGTAACCTTATATAGTACATTCATAGATTCCGTTTTGCATTAAAGAAAAAAGTTTTAAAAGCAGAGAAGGGAATGCTAACATAATAATAGTAACTACATGGTTATGTTAGAGTATTAATACTAAAAATAATAAAATACTGATTTCTGTTTTCTGGCGAGTTATATTTTGTTATTTGGTTGCTTTTAAATTAAATGGTAACTTATAAATATTATGAGCACACAATGGTCGCAATTCAAGAAAACAGTTATCATAACCTAACTTAAATTAGTGCTGTCACTTTACGACAAATAGTTAGAAAAGGATTAGAGATGATCGCGACTAATATAGTTTCATAATTTTGAAGCACATACAGTCACAATAAGGCGACAGTCATTTTTAAAAATGGAATGACATAAGTGTCTTCTATCCTTTTCTAACTCTATTTGACAGAAAGTGACAGATCTAATTTAAGTTAGGATGAGAATCGTTTTCTCGAATCGTGGCCAATTAATGACTAAATAAATTATCACAATCGATTTTCTACTTCAAATTCCATCATTGTAATAAAAAAGCTATTACAATTTCTACAACCATTCCCAATAAAGTTATCCTACCTTAGATACTACAAAAGTAAAATCTTATATCTACTAAATACATATTATTAATAAGAACTTTTACAGAATAATTGGTAACTACATGTGTCATTTATAAAATTAATATTCGTTCGTACTTTATCCAATTTTATTGCGAGAGTCAATTCATAATAATATGACTATAACATAACATTATTTTATACTCTAATTGACATTATTATTCGGCTATTTAATACTTGCAAAACCCGTTTTGTTATTTCATTTATTTATACCACAACAAAAAAATGCGATTTAGGTTATATACCTATTTTTAAATATTGTAATTTGAAATGATCACAATCATCAAATTATGAAATTGTATTTTAATTTCAAGCACAATAGGTAAGAATAAGCCTTTTGTCTTTTTGTAACCCTTACATACTAAAAAAGGTTTTCTAATAAGATAAAATATGGCAATCCACATGGAACCTCTATGTATAGGGGACGTGTGTGATGATTTAGTTTCATCGCTATGTCGATTATACCCTCGTACCGCCCTGAAATCTGTGATATTTTTTCAAATCGGGGTCTAAATCTAAATGTCTTTGAAGAGGTATGTTTTTCAAATCAAAAAGAGCCTTATGGTCACTTCTTTACCCCTTTGGGTTGCTTTTTAATGTTTAATATCAAGCTGCATACATTCTAAAAGGCATCTGGGCGTTACGGGGCTACTTACACCAATTCATTGTTACTACAGACGCCTCACAACTTGGCTTTGGTGCTGTGTTCCATGACCACACTGTTTCCGGTGCCGAAATCCACAATAAATGCGGGCACCGCCCGCGACAGTAGCGCTCGACTTCTAGTCATTACTTCCGGCACCACGCTGTATATTACTTCTGAGTTACTGGAATAAGAGAATAGTTTTAATTAACTTCAGTATGACCAACATAACCATCCATCCATCTTCCTGCCCTTATCCCGAATCAGTTGGGGTTGGCGCAACGTCATTTGTAAAGTAGCAGCAGCACAAGCACAAATCATGACTAACATAACCCTTACCATTAAAGCTGAAGCTATAAACACGCACGTTCGTTAGGTGACACTTCTTTCGCGACAACGTTAAGCAAAAACGAGAAAATCACGTGACAAATTGGCCATTGTTTTTCATTGTTGCGAAACACTTAGGAACTTGTTGCGAAGCAAATGTCTTTTGAACGGCTCTCTAACTTTTGACAGACGTTGCGCAAATGAGCGTATTTTTCACCTGTTTACGCTCTGCCGCAATGGAAATAGGCGAGATATATGTATGTAAAAAAGCGTCTTAATATAGTATAAAAACAGTGCGCATTAGACATAAGAATATACAGTTTTGTACCCTTACCCTTTTTCTTTTTCGAGCGCGCCGGCTAAGGCAAGTCCAGTAAGGCAGTTGCCGATGCAGTCGAGGCTGAGGCAGTACGGATGGCAGTTGCTACTCTTTTCTGCACGTTCTTGAACTAACGCCATGGCTTTCTTGTGCGAACACGTGCCCACCTGAAAAATTAAGTGAAAGTTGTGAACTTTGACACATAGGCATCTTATTGTCCTTATTCATTCATTATAATTACAGTTTAAAAGTAAGCAAGCAGAGCGCATCATGATGAGACAAAACTGAGGAAACGGCTATTAAATAGTTGACATTATTTTTCCAGAGCTATCTTAGGGTGAGAATCCACCAGAGCTGTGCGAGTAAAATGTGTCGTACGAGGATGCGTAGCTGTGCTGTGGAAATGTGTAGGGGTTTCCACCAGAGCTATGCGAGTAAAATGTGTCGTACGAGGATGCGTAGCGGAGCTGTCAAAATGCGCATTAATGTGCGGAGCGAGGATGCGTTGCGAAGCTGTGAAATGTGTGAGCGGGGGGAATGCGATGTAGTGGAAACCTCGCAACACATTTCTCGCAACGCATTCCTCGCAACGCATTCCTCGCTACACATTCCTCGCAACACATTTCTCGCTTGTTTTGTATGTAGAATGGCCTCGCTTCGCTCAACCCTATTCCACCAGAGCTGAGCTGAGCGAGGCTAGGAAAATGAAGTGATTCTATTGGTGGATTTTTTCCTCGCTCACCGCCTCGCTACCTCGCACAGCTCTGGTGGATTCTCACCCTTAGGTTGCCGTGTGATGCCGGGTTAGAATAACATCACTCCGTATCTATCCCGGATAGTGTTCAGAATTGATGTGTATTGCAATATTAGGAGGCAGGCAGACAACCTGTTACTATTGTGATTTACCCGCAAGGGTTACAGGCGTGATATATGTATGTATGTATTGATCTTCGGAGTGATGATGATAAGTGAAAACACCGCTAATTTCATCGAGTGATTTTTCTACACATAGAATCGAGTGTTATTTCTTACCTCAGTCATAACGTCAGCGCAGTGTATAAGGGTATTGAGCGCGGGCCACGCAGCGCATTGTAATAAATACTGCTCTCGGGGGTTCTGTCCTGATGTGAACAACCCTTCTCTTTCTTCTATCACATCGTTTGCGATGCAGTATTCTAGGGCCCGGTCGAATGTCTGAAAAACAAAAAATAACGTTTTTCTTTTAGGACATTTTACACATATGACATTTTGCTTTGACATTTCGGAAAAGTAGACGTTTTGGGAAAGTGGATGTTTTGGGAAAGTAGGATTTTGGGAAAGTGGATTTTACGCGCCTAAAGGGTTTAATAACGTCTAAGTTTATTTAACGCAGAACGAAAACTTATCGCAAACTTTGATTGACTTGGGTAGTTTACTGTTTTGTAACACAAAAAGTTTTTTGTAAGTTACTTACTTTTTGTTCGTTCCTTTCTATGTGGAATATTTCGTGTCTGAGCATTTTTCTAATGTGTCGATAATCGTCAACCAGTTGTTCTGTAAAAGAGAAACATTTGTTACAGCGGCGCGGCGGCAAGATTCACTGTAAGCGTGATTGTGAAAGGTTAAATCAACACGTGTGCTATTTATGTTTTTGTTCAGATAAAATAGTATTATTAATAGAATAATCAATTGAATGATTTATATTATAATATACTACTCTTCAAAAAAAATCGTGACGCTTTCCTTGTCTTGGTTAAACATGTAAAATACTAATATAGCTTTGTAAGGTCAAATTGTTCTAACATAACTATGGAGAAATCTGAAATTAATAATAATAAACAAACTATGGAATCTATGTAATTAAAAGTTGAATTTAGGAAATTGACATTATTATTTAGAAACCTCGTAATACACACTATTGAACGATATTAGACATTTATTTCCCAATAAAGATGTATCTCTGATAATGTGATTCGTACAAAACGTAAACTTGCTATGTGTCTCGATTTTTCTGATGGGAAGTGTAGTTACCTCTTGTTATGCCTCGTCTAGTGAGTAAGTAAAGTAGCGCTGGCGGAGTGAGATAGTGTAGTACCGGGTTCACGTACAACTGTAGCTGGATTATTGGCACCGCGTTTACCATTGTACGAGCTTGTAGGATGTGACCTGGAAATTACGACCGACTTATTACTAAATATTGCCGTGTGATGCCGGCTTATAATAGCATCACCCCAATTCTACCCGTGGGTGTCGTAAAAAGCGACTAAGGGATATTCATCAAGGGAATGGGCAGCAGCGTTCCCTGTAAATGTAACATCTTGGCACTGCGCTCGCCAATCCGCCTGCCAAGCGTGGTGAGTATGGCAATACCCCCGATAGGGGGAGGCCCATGTCAAGCAGTGGACTGTTGTGGCTGTTATGGTGATTATGGTAAAACTAAAATGTTAAGAAGTATTAAGGATAGTGTATTGATCGAGCGATATACTCGATTCTAAGGTCAATTTTAAGAAAGCAGACAGAAAATCTGCAACTCTCTCTTCTTTCCTTGAGATTACGTTTTATTCTTCTATTCCTTGATATATGGACTTTAGAGATTTGGCCATTCCGAGACTTTGATGTTTTGAAACTATATGTTTTGGACCTAAATCAAATACCGGGAGTAACAGAAAGGGTAAAACAACAAGGGAATTTGGGCCTCCCATACAAAATTGCCGATCAGCTAATTGATTTACTATGGGAGGTCCAATTTTTTTTTTCATATTTTGACCCATGTTCCATGGGGAAAGTTGTTCATTGACCTCTTTTCGGCTTGTTATACCCTTTCTGTTACCCACGGTATATTACAAGAGTAACTTATAAGAATACCTTTCATTTTCTTCTTGACTTCATCGGACACGTCCATGAGTGTGCCGGCGACTAGTCTGAGTTTTTTCTCCTTGTCTAGTCGCAACATCTTGCTGTGCACGACTAGGATGCGTTCTACACTACTTCGAACGTCTTTTTCGAATACGGAAGCGCCTAAGCTTCTTAATACCTGGAACATAAGAAGAGGTTTATTACATAACATAAAGAATACTTTTTCCTGAAAAATGAGCGAGATATTTGACGATCGGAAAATGCTAACATGATTTCAAAAATCCCAAGTCTACAGGCGGGTAGTAGTTAAAAATCAGAACTTTAAAAAAAGCTGTCTGCGCAGATAAAGAACGTGTCCCGAATTGGCAACATTATCTGAGTCAGTAAAAAAATACAATACGCAGTTGCAATCTCGTCCACGCATTAAATTCCAGAATAAATCATATATCGCCTATATGGGTAATATTACAGTCAATCTGGAGTATACCTAATATACCTATCCCAATATTACAGTTTTCTAAAACTTCCACATACCTTTATCACCCACTCGGTTTCCCGCAGCGTCTCTTCAAAGTCCATATTCCTGAACAAGCTCTGCATGACAACTAGAGCGACTAGATTCGTCACCGTGGCGACTAACTACCACCATTTACTTTTTTTTATCTGATTAGTGATTGATTTTGATTTCATGGGCTGGTTTGCTTCTTGAAATAGGTATACTTTTACACCTTGTATTTACAGATGAATATAAAGATTTGAATGAGATTGCACATACCTTTATCACCCATTCGGTTTCGTGCAGCGTCTCTTCGAAGTCCATTGGTTTATTCCTGACCAAGCTCTGCATGACAACTAGAGCGACTAGATTCGTCACCGTGGCGACCGTGCTGTCTTGCTGTAATGTTATCAGGTAGTTCCACATACCTTTATCACCCACTCGGTTTCCTGCAGCGCCTCCTCAAAGTCCATTGGTTTATTCCTGACCAAGCTCTGCATGACAACTAGAGCGACTAGATTCGTCACTGTGGCGACTGTGCTGTCTTGCTGTAATGTTATCAAGTAAGTCCACATACCTTTATCACCCACTCGGTTTCCTGTAGCGCCTCCTCGAAATCCAATGGTTTATTCCGCACTAAGCTCTGCATGACAACTAGAGCGACTAGATTCGTCACCGTGGCGACCGTGCTGTCTTGTTGTAATGTTATCAGGTAGTTCCACATACCTTTATCACCCACTCGGTTTCCTGCAGCGTCTCTTCAAAGTCCATCGGTTTATTCCTGACCAAGCTCTGCATGACAACTAGAGCGACTAGATTCGTCACCGTGGCGACCGTGCTGTCTTGTTGTAATGTTATCAGGTAGTTCCACATACCTTTATCACCCACTCGGTTTCCTGCAGCGTCTCTTCGAAGTCCATCGGTTTATTCCTGACCAAGCTCAGCATGACAACCAGAGCGACTAGATTCGTCACCGTGGCGACCGTACTGTCTTGTTGTAAAGTGATCACGTAGTTTGCGATGTCCTGGAAATGAATATACAATATTGGGTATCAATATACATAACAGAACATAAAATGTTTGTGTTTCGAAAGTGGATTAAAAACTAAAAAATGGACCTCGCAAATACTGCAATGTAGATATGTGTAAGAACAATAACCCGGAAATAAGTTTTTTTGTTTGTTATTCCAAAGGAGAAGTTTTTTCTAAAATTGTATTTTGGTAATTTTCATCTACTTGTTGCTATTTATAAAATTTGGTCAGTGTATAGGTACCTTCTTCTGGGTTCTATTTAAACAAACAACGTAGATGCCATGATGATGTACCTACATTCTTAGTAGGTACCTACCTACTTACTTAGGCACTGTTTACAAAACTTAAGTAAGTAAGAAACACTACTCTAGTACTGTTATTATTCGGTGCCTACACCAAGGTAATACATTACAGCCGAAATACGCATATATTTGTTGCGAAGATATTTCATACCAACAACAGCGATGTCTCATTCTAACCCTTGATGCTGCGCTCACGTGCGAGTGCGATGGAAATAAGCAGCGCGCTCGCGCTCGCGCATCGCCGCCTGCCGCCGCCGCCGCGCCCCCGCATTGCGAGTTGGTTGTGTGTGTCTAAGTAGGTAGGTAGGTAATTGTACTATAGACAACAACTGGGAGCGACAGCTTAACGTGCCTTCCAAGTACGGAACCATTTTGCTTCAGGTCGTTCGAGTCCTAACCTAACCAGACTTTAAACAAAATTTAATGATGAGGAATAGGTAGGTTGATACCTACCGAGGTAGGTATCAAGTTTGTGTGAGCTTCACTTTCTATCGTCTCATAAGATAAGTAGGTAGGTAGGTAGCTACTTGCTATTGTTAATGTTACGCTAGCTTATTTCAAATTCGATTTAAAAACACTTGCAATGCTTGTCTTATAGTTACTTAGAATACCTATGTACTGATAAATTAAATACCTACTCAATTATTGTGACAATGACAACCCTTTGAGAGCGCGCGCGGCCGGGTCATTGTCCGGCGGCGTCCAGTGGAGATTGAGCCGTTCGCGCGCAGTAATAAGTTTCAATTTTGCTCGCGGGCGGTCGGCTAAGCCGAGAGTAGGTATCTTTTTATACCTAACCATGGCTTTTGTTAGGGAGTGAATTTTCTGTACCCTAGTACTATTATATATTCTGTGTCCTTATGACCAAACTATTACTCTTATTTGATCTTGTAGTGGACGAGCACACTGCACACTAACCTGCACTTGTGTGAACTGTTCCGGCGTCAAATGCTGCATGTCCACCGGTTTAAGGATCTCTGCTGAGTTGGTGCTGCTTTGCAGATATTCCCTCACGGAGAAGGCGGTGCCGAAGTTTATGTAGATGTTGCCGTAGTGGTCGTTCAAACTGGACAGAGCTTTAAGTAGACCCTGGAAGGAAAGTTGGAAAAAAGTCAGCAACCAGTGCAAAACATTCGTCTTTGTCTATCGCATCTTCTTTCTTTTCGTGTGGGACACCGAGTCGTTCAACGACCCGATGAACCCTGGTGTCAAGAGTTTTTCAACCGCCTACTACAAGTACCAGGCCTCTGACATGGTTGTGTAACGACCGCCATCATAGACAGCAACCGGGACCGACGGCTTAATAGCCATCCGAAGCACGGAACCATCTTACTTGCGGACAATCAGGTGGTTCAGCCTGCAATGTCCTAACCAGACTGGGAACAAATTCACAAATTGATAAATATCAACTTTGTGAGTGACCCCACCGGGAATTGAACCCGGAACCTTTGCGTGGCAGGCAGGCATACTAACCACTGCGCCACATCGGTTGTCAATATCGCATCAAACAGCTATGTAGAGGGAGAAATAGAGACGCTTCGCGGCGGAAACCAGATATGTTGAAGGCTCTTTTCTCTTTGGAACAAGTAAGAGAGGAAGAGACAGACATACCCCGGTGCTTTCCTTAGGTTTAGGCACTCCTAGATGCTCGTAGGCGAAGAGCGAGGTCTCCATAAGTCGATCGTACGAAATGTTAACGGGTACGATCGTGACATGAATCATTTCTATAATGCCTATAGCAATACAGAAAGAGACAGACATACCCCAGTGCTCTCCTTAGGTTTAGGCACCCCCAGATGTTCATACGCAAACAGCGATGTCTCCATAAGTCGATCGTACGATATGTTAACGGGCACAATCGTGACATCACTCATTCCCATAGGGCTTACAGCAAGAGAGAAAGAGGCAGACATACCCCAGTGCTCTCCTTAGGTTTAGGCACCCCTAGATGCTCGTAGGCGAAGAGCGATGTTTCCATAAGTCGATCGTACGATATGTTGACGGGTACGATCGTGACATCACTCACTTCCCGAGCGAAGTACGGCACTAGCGCCATTGACAGCATACCTGAAATAAGAAAAACTTTATGAGTAAAGTCCATTCGCAATTTTTTTATAAAAGCTGTCATCGGAGCACTATCTAAGCCACATCTAAGCGAATGGACTTTATCGTGTTAGTACAGAACTAGAAGGAAAGACAGGAGAGGCCTTTGCCCAGCAAGAGTACGGTAATTTTTTACATGTGACCGATACCACCCCACGCGCCATCTTTCTGATGGGATTTTTTTTACTGTTCGTTTAGTTTCAAGCGTACAAACTCTATCAGAAGACTGGTCTGTGTACGCGACGTTCAGTAGCTGACGGGATTCAGGTCACCATAGCAACTGACCTAGTCATCAGGTCGCCTAGTAGGAAGCGCTAGTGCAAATGAAGGCCAGTAGCGATTTTTCATAAGTAGGGGTAGTAAAATTGTATTAAATATTATGTTTTATTTTCATATTTTGTTGAAATAATATCATTTAAGCCAAACTTTCATAAAGTAATTATACATTCCATAATCTGTCAGGGCCTAGGCACAAGCAGGCATAAAATAGTTATAATAGGCTTATCAACTAATTGAATGCAATAAATACCTAATATAATAGATAAAGTATTTATAATACAAATAATTGTTACAAAAAAGAACCGACACCAATGACCGAAAATAAAGCACTTAGCCGGTTTTTTATTCATACCTGGTTTTCTTATTTATCATACCACAAGGTAAATTAGCGGTTGAAAAGAAATTTCAAAAAGTATGCCACATGTCAAAGTTCATAAGGATTGCTGGCTGGGACTTATTAAATTTCTCGCAATCATAATTTCATTCAGTTTTAGTTTGGTCTTGATACGCCTAGCGAAGGCCTAGCGACACTCATGCGCTACTAAGACGAATCTAATAACACCTCATATTATGTCAAAATTCATCGAAATGTTAAGCCTGCGTGCAACTCTTGAAATAGACCTATTAACTTGTCCTCATACCTATCAAACCACACTACATACATACATACACTCTCGAAAAACAAAACCCTCTTTTTGAGGCAGTCGGGTAATGAGGAAATTGGGTAAAAATTGAACAGTAACTAAGCCTATCACTATCAAATATCTATCATCCATCAAACGTAAAACCCAAATATAACGATATCTAGTCACTGAGCGAAATAAAAAAAATGCTATAGTTAGCATGACTGTAAAATTTTAGTATACGGTAAAATGTGACTTGCAAATGAAAAACTGTTTGTTGACTGAAATTTAATGAATCAACGATAAATCTATACCGTTGAATCCATCACATCAGCCAGCCTATTGCATTCCACAGCTGGACTTAGTTATCCCACGGGGTACACCATAATGTACGATCTAAATGGCGAAAACGGAAGATTGTACATTATTTTATTGGTGACTAGTCACTACCAGCCACCCTCTATCCACGTGGCCGGAGGGCGTCCAGTCCAACGCCATGCTTGCCAAAGCGTGGCCTCCGTTCGAGAACTCTACTCTACCGTCCATCGGTTCTATGACAGTAATGTGCCCAGCCCACTGCCAGATCAATTTGCTACAATTCCAGAATACGCTATGCTCCGAGCACTTTTCAAATACACAGATTTTTGCGTTTCCTGCACATTTACCGATTAAAGCCAATTAATTCATTGTGGACAAAATCCCAGGTACTTTGTTTCTTATACAATATTCCCAATGTGGACGCTTTTTCGTTGAAAACTTTGTTCCGGAACATTGTTCAAAATGCGTCCACATTGGGAACATATTGTTGGAAACTTTGTGTCTTACCATAGTCTAATAAAACATGGTCTTTCCTTCCCAGAGAAACACAAGTCAACGTCACTTAGTATTGCCATTTTATTTCAATAAAATACGTTATGGGGTAAATTCAATCTCAGAACAATGGGTTAAAATATTTCTTAATAATTTTATAATTTAGATTTACGTGTGTATTAACTTTAACTTTACAGCAACACTTTAATTTTATTTATTAGTTAACAGTATCTTATATGATTTACAAAAAACATCATAAGAGTGGGTAATTCTGGTAACCCACAAGCATGATGACGTAGTCATGTGTTGGTCACGTGGTTCACGAGTCTCGGAAAGAAATACCAGGCGGAGTATCTTATTATACCATGTGTCTTACAAAGTTCCTGGGATTTTGTCCACAATATTTTTTTTAAAATACCCGGCTTTAATTTTAAAATACCGTGTCTCGCCACCTATGATCAAGGCATAACAGCAGTTTCCTTTACTCACAGGAAGAACTCTATAGGCGCGCAGTGATTGGCCACCAGCGTGCGTACGTATTGACGTGCGTTACCTAATCTACAAAGAAATCTGGTAGATAATGGCAGACAGCAGTTTCATTTACTCACCGTATTTTGGCGGAAAACTCTTGTTGCTCCTACTACGAGTGTCTTCGAGGAAAAACTCGATAGGCGCGCAGTGATTGGCCACCAGCGTGCGCACGTATTGACACAACGTCGCTGCGTACAGCGGCGCGCTGGTGGAAATTTGAAAATACCATGTCTCACCGACCAGTGCCCGATGTTACGAAACTACAGGCTACAATTCTACATGTGAAATTCGATGTACATTGCGTAGCTGCTTTAATTATGGGATAATAATGGCTAACCGTCTACGCAATGTACATCGAATTTTGCCCGTAGAATTGTAGCCTGTAGCTTCGTTGCATAGGCCACAGAAGTGATCAAGGCATAACAGCATGTTGACTTACTCACCGTATTTTGGCGGTAAACTCTTGTTGCTCCTACTGCGAGTGCCTTCGAGGAAGAACTCGATAGGCGCGCAGTGATTGGCCACCAACGTGCGCACGTATTGACGCAACGTCGCTGCGTACAGCGGCGCGCCAGCCAGCGTGCGCCGGATGTAGAACGCGCAAGTCTCGCGCATGCTTTTGCCCACCACCGCCATTGAGTAGAAGTCTGGAAAAAAATACGAACTAAGAAAAAAGGAGGTGCTTGAATCCCCCCTTTAAAGAAGTTTGGTCTGATGTATTATGTACTTATCTACTTTATATTTTGACTTCCGTACTACTTTAGTTAAAACAAAATGGCTGGAAAACTATCTAGAAAAAAGAGTTAGCGGTTAGAATAGCATTACCCTGTAGCAATAGCATGACTGTCATAAAAGGTGACTTAGAGATGAATCCAGGGAAAGAGCAGCTACGTTTCTGTTCTGAGAATACAACACATTGTACTGCGCTCGCATATCCACCTGCTAAGCGTGTTGAGTATTGCAAATGGCCCTCAACAGGAAGAGGCATAAGTTCAGCAGTTATCTTTGCTATGCTAGCCGAACGCACTCGGTCCGTGACAAATCTTATCGCGACAAAACATTTAGCGAAAATTTATATCTTATGAATCTATATGCAATGACAGATTGCCCGATATAGGCGTGATTTTTTGCATGAATGAATTTACAATCACCATATCCTACATAAACACATGCATACACATATCACGCTTTTATCCCTTGCGGGGTAGGCATTCAAAATAAGATTGTTATAGTTTGACAAATATCTAAGGGCGGTTTCAGAAAAATCGTGTTTGACCATGGTGATAGGTGATCAACTTGCAGCCTAAAAAAGGAACTGCCTGGTGAATCTTATCAGGCTGCCCTTCGTAACACAGTACTATTTTGGGAACTCTCTTTTACCAAATAAGACCTCTACCTTAGATAAATGATAAGACCTCTACCTACATTATACCTATTTCCATAATAGGACTAAGTATTTTTAATTTTGTACTTCAAACCACACACCATACGCGAAACAGGATGCAGCAAGGTTTACTGTTTACTCAACTATTCACACTATGTTATTTGTGGCTGTTGACAATATACATGATGATTACTTCGACAAATGTAAGTATGTATCTATTTACAGGTAACATGAGATAATACCGACAATACATAAATAGGTACCTACCTACTACCGTACATGACAAAGTAAATATTACTTAGGTTAAAGGTGAATAGTATACTTTACTACATGCTTAAAACTGCTATCTTAGGCAGTTAAGAAGATTTTCAACACATTAAAATGTTTGATGATTAGATTACTCAAACACATCACACATTCATAAAAATATTGCTTTGTCTTGTTGCTTTGTATTTTTTTTATTTGTGTGGCTGTAATAGATAATCCCACCCAAAACATAAATGTGAAAGGCTGCCAAGTTCGATAATCTTGGAATGCTTCGCCTATAAAAGAAGTGAGATCTAAATAAGTACCAAGTTCCATACACAGACCTCAGTTAAAAATAGTTACAGGAATGCACACTTGATTTTTCGCAGTTTGGAAATAAGAATCTACTTTCCAAACTGCGGAAAATCAAGTGTGCATTCCTGTAACTATTTTTAACTGAGGTCTGTGTATGGAACTTGGTACTTATTTAGATCTCACTTCTTTTATAGGCGAAGCATTCCAAGATTATCGAACTTGGCAGCCTTTCACATTTATGTTTTGGGTGGGATTTCATTTATTTTTGTAAGGTTTATTTTCTTTTTTTCTTATGATTAAGTTAGGTAAGGAAATATCTCATTTATGCTTTACTTTGACTAAATACAAACCTTCGTAACGAATTTTAGGTCGGTACGACGATTGGATTTCCTTAGGGGTATGAATTTACACCTTCATTATTTTTAAAACCGACTCACACTTGGCCATTTTCAGATTTTTTCCTTTACCTTGACCTAAAGAACTACCTCCATGCCAAATTTCAAGTCAATACGACCATAGGAAATTTTTTGTTTTAGTTCCTTAGGGGTATGAATTTACACCTTCATTATTTTTAAAGCCGACTCACACTTGGCCATTTTCAGATTTTTTCCTTTACCTTGACCTAAAGACCTACCTCCATGCCAAATTTCAAGTCAATACGACCATTGGAAGTGGTCTAGGTTTTTGATGAGTGAGTGAGTGAGTCAGTCAGTCAGTCAGTCAGTGAGTGTATAGTAAAAATAGCGATTTTCTGACGTCAATATCTCAAGACCTACAATAGGTACATTAATGAAATTTTGGATTTTAGATAAGTAAGTAGATCTCGACAGATACTAGAAATTTCATATGCGTAGATAAAATAGATTTTGAGTTATAGGTGGGTCGAACTTGGCCCGAAATGGTTCGTGTAATATAACCCACGGCCGGTGTGTCGCTTTTTTTGCTCGAACTTGGCGGACACACTGCCGTGTGTCTAGATCATAAAAACAACTAACACAAATTTCAAAAAGTCTTTCACCAATAACCATTACTGCTGGAAAATGCTGTATTCCCATAAAAAGCAGCTTAAACAAGTAGTAAAAATAAAAAGAGCAATAATATAAAATAGCCCATAAAACCAGAGACAAAGAATATTTTTATAATTCCATCCAACATATTTTCTGTGTACATGGTAACAAGCAAAAACTGTTTCGATCATCATCATTATTATGTCCCTCATGTTTAGGTGACGAAACTTCACTAATAAATTAAGAAACATAGTATGCCTCATTTACATTTATTTAAAACATTTTGACTTTAATCAATGGTAGGTATTACATTTATTTATTGACCTTGTTGCTATAATGTTGAGAACAATGGCCAATGAACATAAAATACCTATCATTGTCTGAATGGTTATTGTAGTCCTGCTTATTATTATTTAGATTATAGGCCTATATCATATAAACCAAAATGTAATAATAACATGATAAGATAAAGCTGTTTTATCATCATGGCATGAGTTAGAAGTATGTTGCTCTATACTGTAACAGCATAAATCTGTTCTCTAGTTACAGAACATACAATAAAATATATAATATCTTGATTCTCAAATAAGATAAAGATAAGGCTGTCACTACAGTGAAAACAGGAAAGTCCAAATTTTTGGTAGATACCTATGATATTGAATTTCTTTTGCAGGTTTTCTGTCTACCCTGTATGGTAATAGGAAAATATGAGAGGTTGTATATACTACGTATGTGTGGCACATACCCATCCCAGCGGCGACAGCAGGGAAGTCAATGTCATAGTTGTAGCAGAGGTATGTCATCAGGCAGAAGTCAGCATAGCTACGGTGTGTCGGCAAAAACAGCACAGGATTCTGGCCCATGTTTGATTTTATCTAGAAAAGCAGAAAATTATTTCGTTTCATATGTACATTTATTACTCCTATATCCCTTTTGGGGCAGACAGAGCACAAATGGCAACTGTAAAAACCAGTCACTTATACCACATCCAACAAAAGTTTGAGACTCATTCAGAAGTCTATTATTTTCATTGCTTTATATTTTAGTCAGAATATTTTCCCTTCTTATTAATTTTACAATTTTTTTCTAGAAAGAAGTACAGCTGAGATGAAATCATTTTAAAAGCCTGATTTGAAACTGCTATGAAACAAGTTCTATAATCATAATACATGTAGTTTATCCCTGGATTGCATAGTAATTTAAAGTGTTCTCATCTCGTACAAATCTCAAATTTTTAAAATTACCTGAGCAAATAAAATTCTGTTTCAAAGTTTATTACCTAGTAGTTTAGTACCTTTAGTATGGCAGGCTCATTGACAAACACTCCAACTCTCATCATGAAGCATATCTTGAGGAAGATCACCCCCATCCACCTGATGATGTACATCTTCTTGTCCATTCCCATCTCCTCCAGGAAGTCCAGGACTTGCTGGTGCAATTCATCTTTGGAAACTCCAGTCCTGGCACTCTCCTAAAACAAAAACCAAATGATATTTTATAATCAGTTACATGGTCTACAGCTTGAGATACCACATACAGGGTAAATTTTTACTGGTTACTGTGAACAATGGAATGTACATAAAACATAAAATTCTTGACATAACATAAGCAGTAAAAGTGGTAGACAATGTTACCAAAAGGTTCAGTAAGTAGGTAGGTACTTATTCATACTTCACATATACATAAAATACAGTAAACAGTGTTGTATTTGCGTAACCTTACCGCTTCAATGACAGAATCCAAATAAACGGATTTCGAAACAAGGTCTTTTAGGTCTTGAGGCGAATAGTGCTTGTCCTTTATGTAGGTCTTCTGTGGGTTCCATTTTCGGCTCATAAAACCAAAAATCCCGCACTGTGTATTTCTAGGCACCAAGATATCATTGAAGGGAACCTCCTCAGTCATTTTGCAAAATGTTTTCACTTATAATTCGCGAAATTTATGGATATCACCGCCGGGTATAGGTTATGGTTATAAAAGAAGCCCTTTTCAAACTGTGTTTTGAGCTGGTAAGGCTCAACGCTCGCTGCTTTGGTAGTACTTTAAAAAGAAGAAAAACGAATACTGTTTAGTCACATTTTGTCTCACAATACAGCTTAATTCAAGCAAAAACCCCAAACGAATGAAAATTCTTGAGACTTGAGTCGAGACAGAAATTGACAATCAATAAAATGACAGATACGGGGCTGCCAGACACGCTCTGTAAAATCCTGTACATATACAAACAAAAATGTCAAAGGAATCACGAATCATATAACACTTTTTTTTAAAATAAATTTCATTTACCTTTTTCCCGTGATTATTATTGTTTATCCCCATTCAGAACGACTTTATCATCACAATGAGGTAGGAGCTCCGTTGTTATATTTTCTTGGAAAAATTTGATCAGTACTTGTGCACGTTAACCCTACAAACTGTCTTAGGCATATTTTTTACCCTAGGATGCATCCAACTGTCTAAACACTTTTTTACTCCATGTTTTAAGAAGTAGAACAGGTTTCACCCGCCGCTCATACCACAGGTAATATTATTGTTATATGCTGTTGTTATTTATGATATTGAATCCCGTTAAACCATAGCCACGCGAGATTGATAACAAAACCTGACGTCATGAGAAAAGCCTGTGCATAATGTGCAGCGCTATCTTCAGATGATTTTCTTCTTCTTTTTTAACCCGTAGCCACCCAGTCACAGTCACTGGGAAGAGCTGGAAGAGACAAGCCCTAGACCCTCGAAAGTGGAGATCCTTGGAGGAGACTTACCACTCAGCATAGATGATTTTAACGAACTTCTAAATTGCAATTTTCTTTTTAATAGCTGTCAGAAAAGACCTCATTAACAAAAGCATCAAAACCATGTTCCATGATTTGTATTGGCTTCATTAAGGGACTTTTGGGAAGTAGTTGTTTTGTTTCTAATGATAAGCAAATCCTGATGTGCAGAATTGGCGCAATGACAGTGAAATTTTGTAAAAAGAAGAGAGTTTAATTATAAGTGTAGTCTGGCAGCCCGGTGTAGGTTCAGCAAAGAATTTGCGTTTGATTTTGCGTAATGCATGTTCAGGTTCTATGCGTTAAAAAATTCAAGCCTTGTGAGTACTTCGTTTTTTTGCCATAAAATTTATTTATATGTTTATTTTATTGTTCATAGTGTCTTATACTAAATTTTTAGATCAAAATTTTATATCTTAAGCTTTTAAATTAACTCGTAACAAAACGTGTGATAAGTCCCTGACGCTGTGCTTTTTCTAATCGTTTGGAACGCTTTTCGAAATCTCAGTTCAATTTTGCAATATCGATTTTACAGAATTCCCAATAAGATCAATAAAATTTAGTTCCAAAGTCTTAATAATATTTAGTAATTAACTTTATTTGATCATTTTTAATAATTTTATTGTAAGTTCAACTTCAAGCTGTTTATTTTCCACCGACCAAATTGAGCTAAGATCTTGCAAATTGGCCGCAGCTGTTATCGATTGACGGCAAATGTCATTTGTTTGTGAAAATGGCGTCCAAGGAGTCTCTTGACGTGAGTACTGAACATTTTTTCCGTTTTATAATAATATTTAGGTAGATTGATGACTGAAAATTAGTTGTATTTTGTGTGTATAATGTGTATGTTGTTATTGTGAATTTGGTTTTTCGTATAGGGTATTTTCAGGCAATTTATAGATGTAATAAGACCACGCCCCGAAGACGGTTTTATTATGGATAATATTTTTGATTCGATTTGTAGTTATTTATGCCCAAAACCAGTTTTCTATCCTTGCAACGAATGCAGTAATTGTTGATAAACCGCATTTTCTTTTAGTATAATTTCGTGTTATATTTTTTATTCATAAAATCACACTGAAATTATAGCATCGGTTTGCGTTCTTGTTGTCGGCTTATAAGAAAAAAAAGTAAACTTTTTCGTCTAGAAACCGTTCAGATTGTACCTGCGGTATTGTAGCTAATATACCTAACTGCAGGCACTACTGCAGGGATCCATAAAATTAAGGTGAAGATTATTCAGTAGGTATTTATAGTAGGCCTTACATGCAAATAGATTTCCATATTTCGCCAAAAGTAGCGTAACGCAACTCTAAGGCACAATTTCTCAAAATTGAATATCTGTAAGTCTTAATTTATTAATTAATAACCCTATTATAAACCTAGCATTCCAATAAGAAACCATTTTCATCTCAATTTCCATGTTTATTAATTTGAGAAAAGTATGAGAATATTTGAAGACATACCTACAGAAATATTTATTACACAACAGTAACTTAGATGTTCAGGTGGAGATTAATATGCACAGATGAAGAAGTTAAAAGAAGTTAAAAAAAATTATAGCTTGCATGGCATTGATTCTGATTGGAAATCTTGTAGGTATATTTTTCCTGTATCTGTCATATTCCTAAATTAGAAAATGATTCACAACAGATTATCTCGAGGGTTTAAATACTATAAACAAATGTTTTAAAAATAAAAGATGTTTCGTAGGTGAATTTTTATTTTGTTCAAAGTACCTGTTCTTTATAAACATTCATCCACTTCACATATTTCTTTCTTATGTATTTTGTTTTACACAGGTCTTATACTACCAAGTTTTTATTTAAAATTTTGCATTTTTAATTGAATCAAATATATCAAACAAGTAGGCAGATGTCTGAATAAATGCGAACACATAAACAACCATACTGTTCAACCACCAACCAAACCAACAAACCTACCAAATATGAAATTTATTTAAGAAAGAGAACAGGCCTCTAAGTTTTTCTTTAATGTTGCCTGAAAACAGCTTGCAATGAATGGTCTTGATTTGTTAGACCCTAAAGAGGCACTTGCATTGAATAAGAAAAAAAATGTGGTGTGGACCCACAAACCATGCTCCATCTCATCTCTTACCCTTCTTGCCCGACTACCTGTATGCGGGAGCAACTTATGCTGGCGACCGACAATGCGGTGAAGGTGGCTGAATATTGGGCTAATGTAGTTTGAGGTATGGGCATGCCATCGACTCGATAGAAGAAGAAGAAGAAAAAAACAAGTTTTAAAAATTGTGAGGCCTGCCTGTGAGCTGCACTAATGTAAAGAGCAGTCCACTTCACTAAACAAAGTTTTTTTTACATAGAGCATTAATGGTGTGCATTGCATTGCTTCAGCTGCTAGTTTTGATCAATTAAAAAAAAATCTATTTATTAACTACTACTTTTAACAAATTAATTCAAACCAAAATTGTGTTAGTAATTCCTAAAAGTGGGATTACTCCTACACAAAAGTTAAATGGACTTACGTCTGTAAAGGAGACGAAAATCTGATTACATAACTCAATAGGAAATATCGTGTTTATAGTATAACATTTTCGCAAAAAAATAAAGTAAATTATTTGTATAATTTTATTTAATAGTATTGAATGTGATTTGTTTATTAATAGCAGCGTTTTACCTACCAATAAAACGCTTATTAAGTGTAACCTTATTTGAAGCCTAAATATTTGAGAGTAGCGTACTTGATTTCCTGTAGCGAGTCGGTTTTACCTGCGAATACTCCCTGACGTCATATGACGTCACATCCTGTGCACCAGGTGGGGGGCGGCGACGAGCTCACAGGGCTTCGGAGCGCTCTGGGCTCATTGGATCTCCAAAATTCTGTCACCAGGCAGAGGTGAAACCTTAGGCTTCAAATAAGGTTACACTTAATAAGCGTTTTATTGGTAGGTAAAACGCTGCTATTAAGCTTTGAACCGTTATTTGAAGCCTAAATATTTGAGATCTGTTTGTTATCGCCTGGTGCACAGGTTAATAACCACATTTATGAACATAACAATCAAAACGGTTTAATGAAGGTCCATAAATATTGTAAAAGGCAAAGTGAATAAAACATTATAAGTAGGGATACCTATTTCTTTAATAGTAAATCATTGTTTACATACAATAAACAAGCCAAGAACAGAATTTATTTTATAAACAAAAAATGTACTGACCACTATTTGTACTAATAATTAGTAACAAATTATTATTTTAACCAATTCAATAAACAAAGAATATTTTACAATTCACATCATAATCAGCCTTATTAAGATTGAAAGTGCAGTTTGAAGATGCAATATCGACATCAATTAAAACTAATTAATCACAAGGAACAAAAAGTTTGGAAATGGAAGTTGATTTCTGTGAAGAAGTATTATTGATAATCTGGCGACAATAATATTTAAGAAAAGTATTTTCAGATCGCCAGTTCCCTCGCGAAAGAATTTCGTCAATAGGCAGTTTTCTATCCAGCTCTTTGAGGCAACTGCTGGCCTCACACTACCAGGACTTGACTTTATGCCTGCGTTATTAAGCACCTTTTTGACCCAGCCAGATATAACAGTGCGTGATGCTGCTTTGGGGATTCCGCAAGCTGTCAAAAATAAGCTATCCGCGTTACAAGACTCTAGACGGGAGTGGGATAGTGATATAACTCTTTTAACCCAAAATAGGGGATCCAAACCTTGATCGTTTTTGTTTTCTAGTATTTGCCAACCAGACTGGCGTACACGAATAGAATCCGTCTTTGAACCATGTTTAGGCCAGAAAATTACAGAACTGTCTGACATTTTGCAGAAGTTATCCCCGATAGCCAAAAGAGTCAAGTCATGTATCCGTCGTCCAGAACATAAAAGAAGTAAAATAGCTGCTCGAGCTGAAGCTTCATACAAGTTGTCAGAATTGGGGATGTTACTACTCAACCATCTAATAAGTACGTCCGTATCCCAAATCGGAGCCTTTGCAGGCTTACAGCTTGCAAGATTAATCGATTTTAATGCTTGACGAACTAGGAGATGGGAACTTAAACGATTATCCAGATTTGGGTCGCATAGGGTGGAAACTGCAGATTTATACACTAAAATGGTGCTATAGGCTAGGCCGCGTTTTAAATGCAAGTCGATAAGAAATTTAGCCAGATCGGAACCTGTAGGCCTGGAAAAACTCACATTATTTTCACTTGCCCATTCACACCACCTTTTCCATGCCGGTCTATAAGTTTTTAAGGAGGAATCGCGCCAACTTTTTTGGAGAACTCGTTTTTGGTCTTCTGTCCAACCTGTTAGAGATTCAGCCCACCCCCACATCTCCACACTTCCAAGGTCATTTCTTTTATCATTGAGGGTGGAAGACCTGTCGTCGCATCGACTAGAACTTGGTCCAGGTTGTGAATTGTAAATGGGGGACCTAAGGCTCGGTTCTTTAGGTCTGGCCTCCAAAACACCTTGAGCCAGCGCGGCACCACTATCAGGTAAATTCCCTTGGCTGTGTTCAGGTGCTGCAATACCCGCGGTATGAGACACGGCGGAGGGAATACCCACGCTATCGGATAGTTCCACTGATGACTGAATGCATCGTAAAGGTAAGCCTGACGATCCGTCAGGTCCATGGTCACATATATCGGCACCACATGTGCTAAGGCCGACGCAAAGAGGTCTATTGTTGGCTGACCCATTTTCGCAAATATCAAGTTGGTGGCCTTCGGAAGTAAATGCCATTCCGGTGATTTGGTCAGTCGAGACAGGCGATCTGCCTCGCAGTTGTAACGGCCCGGTAGGTAATGTATTACGACGTGAATCTGAAACTTGTCTAATATAGAGAAAATGTGATATGTCAGGTCCATCAGAGGAGCCGATTTCATCCCTCCTTCGTTTCTCATATAAGCAACTACTGTTCTGTTGTCGCATTGTATCATCAGGGAGCTCTTTTCCAGGAGGCTGGCATAGTCCTTCAACACATACCAGATTGCCAACATCTCCCGCATGTTGGAGTGAAACTGTGATTCCTCCTGTGACCACTGGCCTGCCAACTTCAAGTTGTTTAGCTGTGCACCCCATGCTTTTTCCGACGCATCGGTCACTAGGTAATTTGAGACCGGAGGATAATGAATCGGCGAGCTCTTCTCGAGATTGCTGACCCACCAGTTCAACTCCTGTTGCGCTGAATTTGGGATCGGGTAGCGATGACTGGGGTTCAACTTCAATAGGTTTTGGCAATGCCTGAGAAGAGCTCGATGGTTCAAGCGTCCTCTGGGTACTGGGAAACTCGCGAAGTTGAGCATCCCCACCACGCTTTGAATTTCGCGAAGATTGGCTTTTCTTACTTTTAGAAGACTTGTGATTTTTCTTTGAATTTCTAGAATTTTTGAAGTTGGAAGATATTTCTCGTTTGTGTGTGGGTTCCACATTATTCCCAGGTATTGAATGGCCATGCTTGGAACTATGTCCGATTTCGCAAAATTTACTTGCCATCCCAGGTATTGTAATGTTTTGATAGCTTCTTGAGCTTGGCTGATCAAAAGAACGGGGTCTTGATTTGCTAATAAAAAATCGTCTAAATAAACGGCTATACGGAAACCTTTGTCCCGTAGCACTTGTCCTATCCAGTTTGTTAGAGACGCAAAGACCTTTGGCGCACACGCCAGGCCAAACGGCAGGCAGGTCATTTGGTACAGACGTTTCTTGTATACTAGTCGTAGGAAGCACCGGTGTGACTTCGCTACAGCCAGGTGAAAATAAGCGTTTGACAAATCTATTTTGACTAACCAGTCCCGGGGTTGCAAAAAATTGGGGATTTTGTGCATATTTATGAGCCGAAATTTCTGTACGTGAACGAACTTGTTCAAGGTCTTTAGGTTGAATATCGGGCGAACGGATCGATCTTTTTTCGGAATCAAAAATATCTTGGACACAAAGCTTGGACTTATTTTTGCAGGCTCCAGTACTTTCATTTGTAACATTTGATGAAATATATTGTCCATCTCTACTGATACCGGTGTTTGTAAACAGTGGTTTGACGGATTTGGAATCACAAGGGGCGGTACGGCCACAAAGGGAATACGAAAATTTTGAATCAGTTTTAGTAAAGTTGGTGGAGCTTGCAAACCTTTCCATCGAGTAACAAAATTTTCTAGTCGACCCGCCCGAAATCCCGAGTCAATATTTTCTTTTGATGGCCCTCGCGGAGCATTGTTTTGGCCTGATGAATGCCCTTGGCTTTTGGTATTACTGAACATTTCATTTTGATAATGTCGGGTAGGTCTCTGCGGCCGAGAGGACCTTGGTTGATATTGTTGTGACACATATTTTTGTACGGGGCGATGAGGGTAGTCGCGCCCGTGAAATTGAAAAGTGTTGTTGACAGTGCGTGTGGGTAACCTGTTTGTCAATTCCGGTAATGTTTGTGCCGGGAAATTGAATGTCTTATTAGGAAAGTTATAAGCATAACTAGGCAGGGCCTGAGTCTGCTGTTGGGGCTGTTGCGCAGCAGCTTTGTTAGATACAGGCGCACGGGGCGGCCAGCATACTTTACCAACACCGCCAGATTTTTCTATGGCGGACGAGAACGATTCTTTTTGAAATAAATTATCGCATGTCGGAGGTATCTTGCGCAGGCTAGCTTTCAAAAAATTATCTTTGACAGATCTCAACAAACTGTCGCGTCTTTGTTGAACCATTTCGGCTCGATGGCCGCAAGATAATTGCAAAATATCGCCACTAATTTTTGAAAGCTACCCTTAACAAACACTTCCTGTATTTTTTGGTGCAATAAATCGGCTGAGACTGAACCTGCGGTATTTGCCCACTCAATCAAATCATTGAACCCTTTTTGTGCCGCTTCATTTTGCATAATTACCGCTTGTGTTATCGCTGCAAAGCCGCGCTCAGTTAGTGCAATAGAACTGTATTTGTCAAAAGGTTTTAGCTCCTCGTTAGTTTCTAGGTAATTAAAACCGGGGGAAGAACAATATTGCTTCTGTACCTCTGCGTAACGGACACTGTCCCATTCATCAGAATTGAAATGTTGGATATTATTGAGCAGTTCCAAACGTTTAGGGCAAGATTTTGGGATTGATGGTTCTTTCAACACTGTATTTAAAGGTAAATCAAAAGAGACAGATGGCTTGGGCGCATTTGTTTTTGAAACTGAGGCAGTGTTACGAGTCTGATTTTCTTTGTATAAATCACCACTTACATCCGCACTTATTTCGGGCACGTAATCGTTTTCAAAATGAACAGGCGTGTTCGATCCTGTTGAACAATATGGCGGGCGAAAACCAGTATCACTGGTAAGGTAATTTTTAATGTCACTTACTTGTTCTGCCAAAATACATATAGCCTGCTCCATCTCGCGACGCCGCTTCTTACGTTTTTGCTTGGCGTCCTCCGCTTTCCGCTTTCGACCCGTGATAATGACCTCTGGCTCCAAAGGAGGCGGTATGCCAGCCGGAGGTGGCACAGGCGGGACCGGAGCTGACTCACCAGCTGCAGGCACGTTGTCTCGCGGCGCAGACTCAGACATGGCGGGCTTCACAATCGACCCGTTAGAGGAAGTACTCGCAGAATCGGAGTCAGATGACTCTGAATCACTGGATAAATCTACGTTATCCATTAACTAAAAAATTTAAAAATGTTAGAATATAAAAAATACCGAACGGTAACACCGTTAAAATTTAAATTTTAAAATGAAAGAAAGTTTCGAAGTAAACTCACTCAGACGACCGATCGCTACGACAAACCAGACGCCAATGAGCCCAGAGCGCTCCGAGGCCCTGTGAGCTCGTCGCCGCCCCCCACCTGGTGCACAGGATGTGACGTCATATGACGTCAGGGAGTATTCGCAGGTAAAACCGACTCGCTACAGGAAATCAAGTACGCTACTCTCAAATATTTAGGCTTCAAATAACGGTTCAAAGCTTAATACTATTATGATTTTATCTGATTATGACATGATTATGTACTTGCTATATGGATTTTAAATATCTGAAATAAATGAATTGAATTGAATTAGCCCTCAGGTTTCTCTGTAAAAACCGATTCGACACTTTAATATTTGTCAATAGATGGAGCTTCTGTGGTGCAAAAAATATGTCTGATTTTATTATGGAAAAACCACATTATCATTAACCACATTATCATTTAACCATAAGTGGTTTTGCGAATAAAGTGCGAGCTGGGCACGCCCACTGAGGGTTCCGTACTAAGATTTGTAGGTTGGCAAACCTATATTTTATATGATACTCCACTTGGGTAACTAGCCAAATTTCTTATATTTTGCTTTTTTCGGCCTCCATAAAAACCATAAAGTACACTGCAGGAAATGTAGGTGAAAAAAAGCTGCGTGAATTTTTTTTTTTTGATATGTTACGTTTTTGATATTTCGCTAAACATCAATATTTTTAGAGAAAAAAATAGGTTAATCTTAGTTATTTTTCAAATGATTCCGTGAAATTTATTTTTTCATTCGATAAACAACAAAAAGTGATGAAAGAAAATAAAAACCTATGTCTACATTTTCTGTTATATGAGTTTGAAAGCATGTATGGACGACTAGCAAAAAATACTTTCAATTCCCATAACAGAAAAACTACGCATAGATTTTTTTTTTATCGCTTTTTATTAATTGTCATGCTGTTTATCGATTGAAAAAATAAAAAATAAGTCTTACGGAATCATTTCAAAAATAACTCAGGTTTACCTATATTTTCCCTAAAAATATTGATGTTTGGCAAAATATCATAAATAAAACCCATAATCCGGACAGGATATGTTTATATCGAAAAAATTACACCAAATAATCTGTTAGTATATTCCAATAGTAAAAAATAACAGTTTTTATTGTAAAATAGTGAGAAAAACCTACTTATTTCAAAACAGGTGAATTTTGCCATTTGTATGGGAAGTCGTCTACATAAACGCCATTTTCTCCTAAACCAGACATAGAAAGTGTTTGCCCTCAATTATTTTTTCAAATACGCTATGATACGTAACACATAACATATCAAAAAATTAGATAAATTCACGCAGCTTTCTTTTTCATCTACATTTCCTGCGGTGTACTCTATTAAATGAAAATTTTCAGAGTTTTTCCTTAATTCGTATTTCAAAACGAAGCTACTTGCCAAATTTCATTGTTCTAAGTCTACGGGAAGTACCCTCTGAATTTTGATTCCCATGAGAGGGTAAAAAACACGCGTTTTTACTGCATAAACGGCTTGCTGCATTAACTTGGAAGTTATTTTTTCACAGCTACTAGCGACTATAGACTTGAGAATGGCAGACAGACAGACGGACAACAAAGTGATCCTATAAAGGTTCCGTTTTTTACCTTTTGAGCTACGGTACCCTAAAAACTGTAGCCTTCGTTATTTCACATAAACATTTTTTTTATTTGCCTTGCAACTCATGTTTAAGTCAATTCAATTTCAGTTAATTGTTTATATGAAGTGACGTTTCACATTAAGAGCCCTACTACTCGGCGTTGCGCTCTCATAAAACATATTCCGCTGGTTTCGTCTTGAGTAATGCGTGTAAAGCCATAATTTGTTTAAATTTAAATTAACACCATAACACTATAGCCGGGACCACAAACATGATTTTATCTTTTCATAAAATAATTACGAGAGGCCAAGTGATGCCGGCTTAGAATAGCATCACCCCAAAGCTACCCGTGGGTGTCGTAAAAAGCGGCTAAGGGTTAATTATCCTGGAAACAGCTTTCCCTGTGAATTAAACATATTTATTACACTGCGCTCGCCAATCCGCCTGCCAGACGTGGTGAGTATGGCACTACACCCTGACAAGAGGAGGCCCATGTCCAGCAGTAGACTCTTGTGGCTGTAAAGGTAATTACGAGAAAAAAATATGAGCAATTTTCTTTCTACATAGAAAAATGTGTTTTTTTAGTTTTCATAATATTTTTTTACAAAAAGAAAATAATTGTTATAGCTCTAGTTGCATTACTTGGGAAGAAAACAGGGGAATACGTTTGTATGGAAACGCCGAGACCAGGAGAACCTATAGTTAAATTCATGTGAGACTTGTTTTAAAGCTAATTTGCCTCTAAATAATAATTATGCTTTTAGGACTAAAATTCGGATGACAAACAGGAACATGTACAAAGAAATTAAAAATCCAAAAAATAGTCATTTAATTTCATGAGATCCCGTTCCAGAATCGAGCCTGAGATCTTTGGTTAGTAGCTGGCAGAAGTGTTGCCATCTGTTTAAAATAAACGATGACTTGGGGATCTTTATTTTTAGCCCTCAAAAGCCCTTATTTATTCTGATGATGACGATGAAACTGATCCTTCCGGCCGATTTCGGCCATGGCGACCACTTCAGCTCCTTATCATAACTGCGATGATTTTTTCTATTAACTTCATTCTGTTCTACATTTCAAGACCTAGGTAGATGTATTTTGACAAGACAACAGTGTACAACATACAGTTTCTCTAGAATTTACTTGTCCCACTGGTTCAACAGTTGCGTTTTCATCAGGAGTTGGTTTGAAATACCGAACTCTTAACCCATCATAGCCTGCGAGCAACATGGTCTTCCGCCGTGTCTCAAGACCGTGTTGCTGAAAGATCATACCAACTTAGAGCTAAGAACTAGATGTATCTTAGACACTGGAGCTGCAGAAGTGTAGTTGCAGCCTTGCGCGGTGTTTAGCGCGGTTCGATAACTGCCGCGCAATTGGGCACATCCGCATTTGTGGCAAAGGACACGCACGCGCTAAGACGCGCTCGTCCCGCCAAGGTTACCTACACATCCGCACCAACTAGTCTACAACTAGCCCGGTGATCAGGCCCGTAGCTAGGTCGTCAAAGGCTCTGAAGCAATGAACAAAGTAGGGCCCCAACTAAACTAAACAACCTATTTTTAAATTGTTTGTTCCAAATTTGATGTAATATACTAGACTTTTCTTTGCGGAAACTCATGGTGTCATATCCGAGGGTCCCTTGAGGTCGTCTTGGTTTTTCTTTGCGAAAACTCGTTGTTCCATATCCAAGGGACACGGGGCAGCGTTCCGATTTGCCCATTTGAAGCTACGCCACTTCCGACGACTACCGCTGGCTGATGTTCATTTTAATGTTTACATTCTGGAATCAATTCCTTTGCAAGAGGATTAGAATAGCACGTAGAACAGCGGTGGATTTCGTTAAAAGCGACTAAGGGACGCGGCAAAGGGATAAATTCATTCCGGTAACGGGCAGCAGAGTTACAAAATATGCAAATGTTTGCATTGCGATCTCCAATCCTCCTGCCAAGTGGTAACTTAGGCAATACCCGGCCAATAGAGGGATATATAAAGATCTTCATTTCAGACTTTTTTTTGGTTCAGTTCTTTCGATAAAATACACGTGAGATATAAATAAAAAGGGCCTTTTGCCGTCGCGAATCTTTGACACTCGAATTCTTTCCCTTTTAACTACAAAGGACTTGTGTCGTTCTCATTTATCTTAAACCCTGTTCCATATCTGTTACATAAGTTCTCAGTTAACTTAAATACAATATCAAATTACTATTTTATTTTATTACTCTCTACATAACTTGGATAGACATATTCAGTTTCAGAGATATACACTTTAAAAGTATCTAACTTATGGTAGGAACGATCGATTATGCAGTTGCCGAGACCTAGACCATAGATAAATAACGCGATTTGTTGAATACAAATCCACATCCATTACCAGAAGGTGAATAGTAGCGACCTTACTCGCCCTACCCAACATTGTACGACACACATTTGCTGAATGAATAGGGCCAGCCTGAATACAGTGCTTCTCATTTTTAGCATCGTTAGCGGATGTGCTATTCAAAAGATTTTTATACACACATTCATACTTACCGAACTGAAAGGCAGACTTTTAGATAAAACCAGGCGAATATCACCCCGCTAAAAGCTCAACATGACTTGCTTCTTATTAAAACACGACAGTTAATTTATTTTTTGGTTTCGATGTGATCATAATTCATACCACAGCAACAGCCCCAAAGGATTTTAATTTTCAACCGTTTCTGTTTCATAATCGAATTTCATAGTTTCCAACACGCGCTCGGGTGTGAAATTAGAAAACGGTCTTGCGAATAAAGGATGTATTCCCAGCTGTGAGGTTCATGCGCCACAAAGGATCCGACGCGAATGGTTCCAACAAACTCATGAAACTCATTACAACTTTTCTCACCTTTGCGGCACACAGAAGACTGCGGAGTCTGGAAATTTCCATTCCAGTCTGCAGCCCTTGATTGCTTGATGGCGATTCGCGAAGGTGAGACCTATTTGCGCGGCGAGCCATATATCTTGGCGGCAATCGTGTGACAGCTGGTAGTAGTATGCTAGCTGAGGTCCTTGCGTTGACGCAAGTGGCGTGTGTCCGCAGGATGTCGGGAATGAGTCCGTGTCCTCATAACGCAGCGCCCGTGGGTGGCGACGCGCGGCGGTCCGCGCCCGTCTTGTGTAACTGCCGTCTAATGAGGATATTATTCAGGAGCGTCTAACTAAACCCGCTCTTCTTGCGCTAATTGCATCCCAGCGTGGCTCGTTACACGAAACGGACAGATTGTGTCGTTAATTTGCGCTGGTTTTATTAACGCCGCAGTTAATAGTCCCTCAAAAACGCTATAATTTTTTTCATCGTACATTTTCAGCCGTATAGGTTGGTTTAGGTTACAACGAATGACGGTTGCTAATTAGATCCGTTAGTAGTGCGCTTAGGTAGGGACTTTGCCTGACCTCGATCCATAATGAAAATGGAATTGAAGAAAAACAAGCTCAAACTGTGACTTGAAGTGATAAAGTATCAGACAGAAAGTCGGCCTCGGCTTTATCAAAAAGTTCGGGGAATTCCAACTCTCGTTAGCCGCGAATTTGTCAAGATGCGTTATCTGGTTTCTTTCAGAAAACACCTAAATGAGAAAGCGTTTTAACGAGGGTTTTTCACCGCTCAATATTAAAATGTTATTCTCAAGGGAAACCAACACAATTAGTTAAACAGGCTACAGACACTTGAATATTTATCTCCGGTCGGTCCTGTTGAAACTCCCTGCTAGGCCTTAATGACCCCACGCAAAATTTCGTAACAAAGATTTACATGACAAGGGCAGCGTTAGAAAATCTTTAGGGCTAAAAGTCGAGCCTTCAAAGAAACTTACTTAAGAAAAGCCCTATAATATGATATTAACATGTAATGAACGTTTTAGGGCTCTTGGCTGGAGGTAAAATTACGTCACCGAATGTTTTAGTAAGTAGGTAATTTACACGCGAATTTCATCTAGCGGAAAAGCCTGGGAAAAGTAGACTAGTTGCTTTCAAATTAGGGCGAGGAAGGCAATAAAGCCAGAATAATTATTGGCTTAATTAGGTTCAGGTGTCTGGCGGCAAGGTAGTCGATTTCAATTCGTAAAAGATAGGCTCAGATAGGTCTACTTAGGGCTAGGGCTACTTACATCTAGGTTTTAGGTGGTTTCTGTACCTAGCTGATTGAAAATGAACTGTAACAGCATTGAAGTAATGTCAATATTAGCCGGTATGCGACTTTATTTCAATTCCGATACAGTTCAGTTTCAATTCGCAACTGAAAACGGCTAGACTTGCGCCGAGTCTTGGGTATAGGTAGTAGTTACGTAATCTGGACAGAAACCTGTAAATTTCGCGTTTATATGGAGCTTGCGGAACGGCACAATACGTTGCGTGCGCCGAACCACCCCAGATAAGCCCGAAACGACAAGGAACATTTTGCAAAGGTTACAAGGCCGTCTCAGAGGAAATGGAGTCGTATAACTCGAGAATACGGCTCATAGTACCCTCTTTGGGCCTTGAGAACTGGTATATTCGTAACAACGTGAAACGTCTGCAGCCGTAATAGGGAGCACCTATTTCAGGTCCCAAATTTATTCTTGTAGGTCCATTCTTGCTGGTTGCTGTGAAGTAGACAAATAGGCAGCGAATTCTTTCATTCTGGGACCAGAATACATATACTTTCCAGACAAATATTTTTAGGTCATGCAATAGGTACGTAGGTTACTGATATATTTTTAGGTAATGTAATTCATAGGTGACCAAATTACTGATGTTGTAACATAGGAAATTATAAAACCTTCCATTAGGTGCAATTTCACGCAATTTTATGAAATATTCCCGACAATTTTCCACAAATAAAACACGCGTACACCTGTCACCTGCCCAGTGTCCATTTTCATTAAGCCTGTATTGATTTTTAATTACGGCACATACAGGCTATCTTTTGTAACTTCCACTTCGTGTTTTACAGTGCAGTTAATGGACATGACAAAGTAATGGACTCACCATTTAAAAATATGTTAGCAGTTTCTATGCGAAAACAATTCGTATCTGACCCATCTTTTTAAGTTGTGAGCTTTGTAGTCATGTTCTGAATACTTTCATGTAACGCGAAAAATCTTCTCTTCAATACCTATAATGCAAATAGGATCACCCCCGCCCATCGTCTTCTGAGAGTGTTATGGGTATCTGACTCCACAGCAGTGTACATTGGTTCTTGTATTGAACCTCCAAAATCAGGGGTGGCGAATATGGGTCATGGGGCCATTGGGCTATTGGAGGGCTGTTGACACTGTCCGTCCACCCTTTGAAGATTGACGTGAATCTGTGTATCATACTTCGATTATACCTATATAACCAACTATTTATTCGCCAGCGCTTATTTCTTTCAGCCGAATTTCTTTCTCTTGGCAATTCTGTCAATTTGAGCAGTTTCGCTCCGTCGCGCCGACGACGTCTAGTATACATTTTATAGCTTTTATTGGTTGATCGATACGCTCAAGGCTTGTTAGGTCTACAAATGTATTTCGTCTGCACGCGTTTTCGTGAAATATTTTACATAAAAACACACGTAAAGTGCGAAAAAGATGAAACCAATTTACTACCAAAGTGAAAATTTTCTGGAAAAATTAGTCGACGTGGATTATTGTTAATCGACATTTCATGCACCATTAAACCGCGAAATTTTTTCCGCATAAACTGACCTATAATTAAAATTTGGTTGATTGCATTTACCATCTGAACTACAGCATTAGGGTAGATAAGATTATATTAGATACACTTTGTCTAATGAGAAGATAATGTTCGTATAGGGAAAACACATAATGTAAACGTAGCGCCCCGCCAGATGCTTCAGTTCCCATAGAGTAAAAGTCAGTACATATGTTCAATTATTTACTATCGTAGAAGGTTATAGCAGTAAATAATAGGTACAAATTACAACCCATGCTACATCAACAACTTTTAAAACTCCTTAAAAGGGGAAATGTAGGGACATTACCGTAATGATAAATTTCGTTAGATAGTTAAAAACTTAGATATTTAGAACTTTTAAAGGGAATATTATTCATACCAGCTCGCCACGCATTCTCTCTCTTTGTGTGGGACACCGTGTCTTCCAACAACCCGATGAACTTAGAACTTTTAAAGGGAATACAAATGCGTACTAGCTCACCACGCATTCTTTCTTCGTGTGGGACACCGAGTCGTCCAACGACCTGATGAACTCTGGAATCAGTTTTACAACCGCCTACAACAAGTCGCAGGCCACTCAATGTGCATAGGTAACCAACAAAGCATTTCGTTTATGAGCCTCACACTTTTAGTTTTATCACTGGCGCCATGTCAAAACCCGTGTACGGTTGTTCGTGAAATCGTAACTTTTCCAAACAGGCTTCACTTGCAGTTTGTTGAATAGCTTTTTAGAGCAGCGCAGGGCCCTCGAAACTCCCTTTCAAGCTGAATGATGAAGGGACGTGACACGAAAAGCTGAATCTGCTTACTAACGGCCTAGATCGCAATTTCAGTTGGGTCTTTGACTCACGAAATACTATTTATTTATTATTGGTTCTTTCATGTGGGGTGATAAAAATAAGTTTAGAGTTCGTTGATATATCCTACTAAAAGAACTACGCGACGAGATGTTTACGTAATAACGCGAATTATTACGTAAACATTTAAAGCTTAGGAGACCGGATCTCTACATAACCGGCCACGCCTTATTATGTAACCGCGAGATTTCAGGTAAATGCAGGGTATCTATATCTCGAACCGTAGCTACGAGCCAATAGTAGGTAAATCCTTTTGGGTTTGTTTGTGGTGTGCTGCTGTAAGCACCCAACCCAAGTTGGGTGGTTCATACGGATTTTTCCTAGAGGGCGCTACTCAGCGCGTTTATCCCACCTTGTATTGGATTTTCACTTGCCTGCCCGGTGTCGAAATCCATCTGTGATAAATCTTAATAGATAAGCATGAGGAAAATACCGATATTTTTCTTTACCCTGTAGGTAGGTACATCCATTTTCTTAGAGTAAAAAAGTTAACACAAAATCATAAATGAAAATAAGAAACTGAAAATATGTTATGCTTATTTTCATTTATGCGAATGGTACAGTCCAGTGAGTGCATTAAAATCCTAATACATTAACACAAAATCTTTCAAACATTAATCATTGGCGTCATGTCGTATATGGAAGTCAAAGAGAAGGCTCAAAGGAGAGCACATTGGATATTTTTCCACCGACAAGAACGAATCTCTTAAGTTGATGATGATGAAGTATTTAGAATACCAAACGTGATTGATCCAATTCTAGTTAAAAAAAGACTTTCTTCAGCGATTAATGACACCCCTTCAAGGCGATTTCTTAAGCGATCTTTTCCCTATCCTTGTTTAGTTTTTCTTGTAAATGATCGTAGCTTTTATCTCGCAGCTGCCTTTCGTATCGAATTACTTCAAGTAAAATTGATGCTCGCATTTCAGCTTTTATACTTTGTTAGTTCTTGTCCTTATCGGATAGACCTTTGTATTGAGCAGATAAGGTACAACACTACTACAACCACAACATTCCACCACTGGACAAGGGCTTCGCCGAAGGTGTCATAGAAATAATCACAGGGAACGCCCAATTCCCTGGATCCAACCCTTGATCGCCTTTTACGATACCCACGGATAGAAATGGAGTGATGCTATTCTACACATGGCAAATAAGAAAGACGATAATGTAGAGCATGACATTAAATGTTACATGGATTGTATAGCGCTGAAGTGTCCCACCCCACTCCTTCATCAATTCTGTTAACCTACCAATCTACACTTCCCAAATCTTGTCTAAATGCTTTTACCAATGTGAACTTGTTTACCCACTGTAGTGTTGGCTGTAGTGACGTTGACAAATTAGTCCATAGTGATAAAGTACGGCAATTACCTGGTGTTTCATTATAAACAAAGACTATCCCATTAGCGCTGTGTGCGCTTTCATCAACGGTAGTGCCTTTTACACTTGAGTTATGAGCTTATTCCAACTTTACATACTGGTATATGCATGTTCAGCTTGAGGACAAAGTCTAACATTTGTTGAATTTCCCACACTTTAGCTATTTCCTATAAGTCCCACCCATTTTCCTCTTACAACGCTTTTCATAGCCCTTAGCCGCCCCCTTCCTGTTATTCGCAACCAAATATCCAATTTCAGTTCTCTGTATTTCTTATGGCGCCATTAAGTCACCAGTTATTTTGTGCGCCATAAAAACATTCTATCTTGACATTCCAGGAACTCAGCTATTAGCACAAATGGATGAAAGCTTCGATTTCCTATCTGAATTTCCAATCCAATACGAAACGGGGACAACAGTTGACCTATTTCTTTAAAAAACACGAACTAAACCACAATCCATCATGTTCTTAGTCCGATTTCCATAATGCCGAGGAAGATTGAAAGTCGAGCGGAAAATTTAAAATTCTATCTTGAGTTGCTCTTGAAAGGAGTTGAACGTTTGGAAATAGTCGATAACTAGTAGCCGCTTCTCTAATCTGAACGAGGTTAAGTTTGCCATGTGACACAGTATAAAGATAAGTTTTAAATCCTACGCCGTGTGGTGCCGGCTTAGAATATCATCACCCCACATCTTTCCCGTGGGTGTCGTAAGAAGCGACTAAGGGATTTAAGAGTTGATGTGTATTGCAATATTTGGTGACAGGCTGACAACCTGTCACTATGGTGATACACCGTTTTCTGAATGACTCAATCTTTTGTCAGACGTGATTTAAATGGCCGTTTATTATAACCGTTTACGCTCTGCCTAACCCGCATGGGATATAGGCGTGATATATGTAAGTAAGTATATTAAATCCTATCTTAAATTATTGTTTGAAACGGGATTATTACCGTGATTATATTTTTGTTTATCTCGATATTTCTGTGACATGTGTTTCTTTAATCGTGAAGATGGTTTCAAGCTGTCCAGTGCGTGGAATCCAGTATTAAACGTATACAACCGCAAAAAACACTCGACTTCAAACTCGCGAAGTGATACTGTTAGTGTGGTGTGTCGTGATCGTGACAAAATAGTGAGTGACAATAGTAGTGATTCGAGTAACCGTGTAGAACGCAGTCGACGAATCCGAAAGAGGGTAGACAGATATGTTTGCCCTTAGAAAGATGACATCACTCGCCGAGCCAGTCTACTCGTGACCATGGGGCGTGCAACCGCCTCGAAATATCGAGATAAACAAAAATATAATCACGGTAATAATCCCGTTTCAAACAATAATTTAAGTGTTGTGAACAACCGTGAAAACCTAAAAACTTAAAATCCTATCTTGAAGACCACTTGAACTCACTTACTACTAAATATAGTGAGCACGGTAATGTGCTTACCGTTCATATCTGGATGCGATTAACCGCGCCATTTTGAACGACATCGTAAAGCTGTGCGAATGGGTTTCCCGGGCAGGCGGTTAGGTAAGGCTGGCTGGGCGGGTAGCAGTCAGCTCGGCGGCGGCTCCCGGTGCATCGCTCGGTAAACGGGTCGCCATCGATCGCAGGTCCATAGGTCGCCGCACTACCAGGGTGTGCTAGCTGCAGTGTTGCCAACTGAACTCTTTGACCAATCTTTGACAGCTAGATTTAGATCCTTTTTCAACGGATGAGATCAAAAACAAAAAGCTATGTAAATCCTTACTTCTTTATGGCTTTATCTGGGTATTCTACATAGGTACATCGCTCGGTAAGCGGGTCGCCATCGATCGCAGTTTGCTCGCAGCGAGCTGCAGTGTTGCCAACTTAGCTCTCGACAGCTAAATACGTTTCTTTTTTCAACGGATGAGATCCATAAATCAAAAACTTGTGTAAATCCTTAGTTCTTTATGGCTTTATCTCGGTGCATCGCTCGGTAAGCGGGTCGCCATCGACCGCAGGTCGCCGCACTACCAGTGTTGCCAACTGAGCTCTTTGACCAATCTTTAACACCTAGATTTAGATCTTCTTTCAACGGATGAGATCAAAAACAAAAAGCTATGTAAATCCTTAGTTCTTTATGGCTTTATCTCGGTATTCTAGGTGCATCGCTCGGTAAGCGGGTCGTCATCGATCGCAGGTCCATAGGTCGCCGCACTACCAGGGTGTGCTAGCTGCAGTGTTGCCAACTGAGCTCTTTGACAGCTAAATCTGGTTCTTTTTTTAACGGATGAGATCTAAAAGAAAAAAACTTGTGTAAATCCTTAGTTCTTTATGGCTTTATCTTGGTGCATCGCTCGGTAAGCGGGTCGCCATCGATCGCAGGTCCATAGGTCGCCGCACTACCAGGGTGTGCTAGCTGCAGTGTTGCCAACTGAACTCTTTGACCAATCTTTGACAGCTAGATTTAGATATTTTTTCAACGGATGAGATCTATAAATCAAAAACTTGTGTAAATCCTTAGTTCTTTATGGCTTTATCTCGGTGCATTGTAGTAAGCGGGTCGACATCGATCGCAGGTCGCCGCACTACTAGGGTGTGCTAGCTGCAGTGTTGCCAACTTAGCTCTTTGACAGCTAAATTAGTTTCTTTTTGTAACGGATGAGATCCATTAATCAAAAACTTGTGTAAATCCTAGTTCTTTATAGCTTAATCTCGGTACATCGCTCAGTAAGCGGGTCGACATCGATCGCAGTGTGCGAGCGTCAGTGTTGCCAACTTAGCTCTCTGACAGCTAGATTTAGCACATTTTTACATAAATTAAACTTGTTTAAATCCATAGTTCTTTATGGCTTTGGTAAGCGGGTCGAGATCTATCGCAAGTCGCCGCACCGCCACTGATCTCAGTGAGCAGAATCTGTGTTGCCAACTACATTTAGCTCTTTTGTCATCCGACAAGAACTTTTTTTAGTTTCTAGTGGTTTTCCTTCGGTGCACCGCTCGGTAAGCGGGTCTACATCGATCGCATTACGCTCGCAGCGAGCAGGGAGTGCTAGCCAGGCACTTTTGTACCTCTGTAGTGTTGGCAACACTATTGCCAACTTCAGCTAGATCTAGTTCTATCTATTCTATTTTCAACCAGATAAGATTAGTTTGATCCTTCCTATGCTTAATCTCCGATGTTGTTATTATAAGGACAAACTAAGCTCGTTATGGGTAAATAGTAAAATTGTGGTTCAGGAATGCTCGCCTCTTGATAAACTGCAAATTTTTACCATAGCTTCCACAATAAAAACACCCTTTGTCTGTAAAATTAATTTTCTGCTCTTCTGCATTAAAATATTCCGGTTTTTATTGTCTAATTAGCTCTTTTTAGAAATACAGTGTTGGCAATATAAACTGGGTGCTTTATGCACTGCGACTGGCGCCAAGCTGACGCCAGCCAGCCTGCATCAATTTTGCAGTTTGATCGATATTAGTAGTCTACCTACTTTGTAGAGAAACTAGTCTTCCTTCATCATTGAATTACCTACAAGTAGGTAGGTGTTACATAAATATAAAATATAGGTTGAAAAATAAGTGTTGTTTGATCCCATATTTCAAATCAATAGACCTTTTCCCTTTTATAAGTATCCGAGATGAAAGGTTTTCGAAAATAAATATTGGTTTTGGTTACAAAAGCATTTGCTTTTACTCGATGATTCTGGCAACGGTTTGGAACCCCACTTCTGTTTATTCCAACAAACTGATCCAACATTTGGACGCCGTCCAATTTTTTGCCGCTTTTCGTTAATTGATAGGAGGCTGGATGGAGGTATTCGGTGTAGAAAACTGCTACGAGATTTGCTACAAAAATGCTACATTGTAGCAGTTTGGTTATGATCTTGACTGAGTTGGGCAACTTGATTAAGATTTTCGCATGAATTAATTCTTTGTTACACAATTAAACATTGAGTTGTGCTACGAGATTTGCTACAAATCTGCTACAGTGTAGCACTTTGGTTACGAGCGTAACTTAATTTGATCAAGTTGAATTGCGTACGAAAAGAATTGCTCGTTTGTTTTGTTACTAAACTAAAATTAAGTTTTCCTACGAGATTTGCTACATTGTAGCACTTTGGTTACGTTCGTTACTAAGTCGATAAGTTAATCCAGTTATGTTGCGTATAAATTACTGCTCTGTTGCGATTTAATTAAAAATATGTTATGCTACGAGATTTGTTACAGTGTAGCAGTTTGGTTATAATCATAACTTATCAAAGATAGTAACTTGATAAAGTTAAATTGCACCCTAATTTCTTTGCTGTTAAGTACGATTAAAAATAAGTTTAGCTACGAAATGCTACGAAAGTGCTACAGTGTAGCGCTTTGGTTACGAGCGGTACTAAGTTGATCATTTTGACCAAGTTGAATTATGAAAGCACTATTCTTTTGTTACTTAAATATAAATAAGTTTTTTTTTTTCATTTGAAACACCGATTCGATCAACAACCGATGAACCCTGAAAAAAATTAATAATATGTTAACAACTTCTAAAATTTTAGTCAGTGTTTTATGTTAAAAAATTCAGTTCACCCGGTTACTGGTTACGGTAGATAGAGTCAGAAAACGGTCAAGCTCGTCTATGCAGAATCGTCAAACTAAAGCCTCCTGGAGCCTCTTCCCTTGCGATAAGGTTCATATTTGCTTGGGAAGTCTGCTGAATAGACTGCAAAGTAAAAGCACAGTTCAGGCAGGCTCGCGTCACGGCCCGGCCCTCGCTTGATTTACTGCAAATTGACTATATTTGCAGCACCATGCACGATGCATGCCGCGACCCGCTTTCACAAGTATTAGCGTCAAATTTTTATTACACTTTTATGTGAAACGACTTCTAAAGATTGGAGCCATTGTTTTACAGCCAATATTCCGGTAGTAGAATCGATACTTTAGTAACACAAAATGATGTATCGTTTAGCGTTGCTGCACCGATTTAAATTGTGACTCTGTTTTTCATAGTTCTTAACAAAGACATATTCTATTTTAAGAATGATTTACTGCAAATTGACTATATTTGCAGCACGATGCACGATGCATGCCGCGAGCCGCTTTCACAAGTATTAGCGTCAAATTTTTATTACACTTTTATGTGAAACGACGTCTAAAGATTGCAGCCATTGTTTTAAAGCCAACATTCCGACAGTTGAATCGATACTTTAGTAAAACAAAATTTTATGATGTATCGTTTATCTTTGCTGCACCGATTTAAGTTGCCGTTCTGTTTTTCATCGCTCTTAACAAAGAGATATTCTGTAAATTGAAGAAAGACATTGGGAATTAAAGATATACATACTTTATTACATTCTCTGCTCAGTAGATGCGGACCCGAAAAGTTCAGAGGTCGGCCGAACCTGACCTTTGCTGGAATTTAACAAAATTCTCTCCTCTCCGCTATCGCTTTCACAATTTTACCAGCGACTATATTTACTTCTTGCATTGAAATAGATTTTAGAGATGAAAATAGATATTTCCTTACAATAGAAAGCTATTTTTAATTTAATAATATATACGACGTGCTTATTCTGTATCGTATATCGAAGATTGGATACTATACGATAGTAGTAGTTGAAAAAGGAACACGAAAACACCCGTAGCCTGTACTATAATTTTAAATACATACAGACTCACCTGAAGTGAAGACTCCGTCATAGGACGGCCAGAAATCTTATTCTAAATCGGGAACATCCTATAGTATGCTTGGTTAGGACTCTTAAAGCTTTTACGACAGGTACTTTACAAAGTTGTTCCATTATCTCAAAAATCCTAATTATATTGTAACAGTATATCAGGCAACAGCGAGCGATGTAATGAAGGCTCTGTTTACATAGCACAAGTAGCTCATCATCGTTTGAGCACGAACGGGAAACGGAACCAATTAGGCCGAAGGTCGGTTTACTCGCCGGATTAATATCACAGGGCGTGTCGGGTCTGTGACGGCGACGGCACACATGCCATTATAGGCTTTATGGGAACAAAGTTCGCCAATATATCCAGGACTATGATTAGAACTAGTTTTATTGGATGGCGTTATGTAAATAGCCTATCGTTCATTGTAACACGCCCTATATTTCTCAAGTAGATTCTATATATTGGTAGAGTAAAGAAAGGTACGTTTGAAAATGTTCCTTCCAACACTTTGTTAACCAAGGCTATGCATAAAATAAGTTTCGAAAACAAGAGGAACACTAACCAACGAGCTGATTTTTCGCTTCGTTTAACCGCTGCTGCCCGCTGCAGAAGTGGCTTAAAAACTAGGAAACTGGAAAAGCAGCTCATGTCTAGCGCTGTATTTTATCCCTCCCAGGGGTTAACTGGAACACTCGAGACAACCCAAGTCTCTGCTGGAGTTTACAAGCAGCCTGGATTTCTTACACCGACAATAGGCGAGAGCTAAACTGCTTCGAAACTTCGAGAAACTCGCCTTTGTTGCAATAAGAACTCTTTGTTCAATCGAATAAAGTGGAAAACTTTACGAGAAATGAGATATACTCACTCGAGAGAAGATGGGTTTCGTTCCTTACACATACGTCGTTCTCTTTTATAAATGTGATTGTGACTGCAAGATTCATGAACCAAAAGTTTGGCTAAAATTATGTGATTGCTGCAGCCAGATTTATGAAGCAAAACTTCAGCTTCTGCTGGTTACACAACTGATTTGAACTCCCTCGAGAACGGCTTGGAGCAAAAATATTGTATCTACGAATAAAACAGAACATTGCACCTTTGTATCCCTGTATAACTGAAAGAAATCTGACGGCACAATCCTCTCTCTAAGAAATGAATACCGGTGAAATATTTTTATTAGATCACAAGGGTTAGGGTATATGCAATATCAGGGAGTGCCGTTCCATTTTCGTCTCGTTTCGTGATTCCTCTGTAGCAAAGAATTCGCACAGCTCTTTGAAGTATGAGGTACATACCTCTCTGATCTTCTTGATACCTAGATATAAAAATAAAACTGTAATAACAAAATAATGAAAATCGACAACAGCTTATTGCTTTTAGCACCTATTTATTGTAGTCGTGAAAGCCAAGACAGAAAGATGTTCGCAATAATAACTTGGGAATTAACCTGTTATTGGTCGGCACTTCGGAGGAGTTATCTCACCTAAGTTGTCCTGCTCTAGCGCGGGCTTTCTCCGTCCAACTCGAACAGGAAGTGGAGGAATATTCCGTTCGTCCTTGCTCGTTCGCGCAGTGCGTACTTTTTCCCTCCGCCGCTCCGGCTCCCGTCAATACTCGCAGACGGAAGGTCATCGAGGTTGCGTGTCGCAATCCACATTGGTTTTCGTGCCACCCATTCGTCTTGTGAACATGTTAGGACGAAAGCCCTTGAAACCGAACTTTCGGGAACCCTCCTCAGGCACCGGGATTAAAACTCAGGCGACCTTTTGCCCTTTCACCGAAGAAATCCTCCTTACACACCTGACTGATTTCTTTAACTCATTCCCATGATCAAAGCACCGCAATTCTCTTTGTTCCTGTTTATCCTTCCGTGTGGAATTTACTGCATCTAAAGAAAGTTTCTTTTGGAAGTAATCGTACCTAATGGACCTACGGCCCAGAATCCTTAATTTCCGAGGAGCGTGGAAAAGGGACCATTGTTTTTCTGGAACATATTTTCCGCAATATTTTGCGCCTCTGTTACATAATTCAAGAGCGATGCTTTTATCGGATACACGTTGCTTATGGGTGATCACTTCAGACTGCTTGAGGCGACATTATTTTTTTAGAAGGGAGTTGCTTTGATCGAAAGCTTTCTGTATTCAGATTTTCTTGCATTAATTTCGGGTCACCGAGCCAGCGAACTTAGTTATTATTGGGATGTCTTGACCTGCAACGGTTTATTTAAACAAATGATGCTCAATTTGTCAACTTCAAATACCTTGAAACGCCGTCCAATAGTCCAATTATGGACAAAAGAAGTCGTCGTTACACGTGTTCCAAAACGATGGATAACAAGGAACTACTGCCAAGTCGGCGGAGAGGCTGCCAAGACGGTCGCCAGCGAAGCCCGGATTTCACCCGTACATTGGCCCTGTTATTACATGAAGTGGTATTGATTAAGCAGCACAGTTACGTAAGCCCGGTTCCTAGGGGGCAGGGCTTTTTTGCAAAGCTCACTAGGGAAATTCCTTGTGTATGTTACGCCGCCACAGCCGAAAAATACAGCTTTTATGTTTAACAGAGGGTTAAATTATTAGCACACAAAACACCTCGTTTCACGCAATGCGTTTTGCTGTTTTATTATTGTTGAATGCCTAAGTACCTAATAAATAACTGTTAGTACACTACCTTACGCTGGGGACTGCACCCTTATGCTTGTTGTCTCTGAAACGAAATTCTGTTTTTCATTTTCTACTTTTGTCAAGTAGGCTATAAAGTCGTCGAACGACCTGGTGAACTGTTTTAAATGGTTTACAATCAGTCGGGCCATTTAATAGTTTTCCACGTGTTGTATTAAAACATGAAGTATTGATTAGATAGGAGCGGAGTGTTGTTACATAAGCTCCCGACGCGACGCGCCCGCCGTAGACAGCTAGACTGCATTGGAATATTTCCACTACTTAGTATTGATTCCGACTGTGGGTGTGTCAAATGTGTCAATGGACTAGCCTAGCCCCTTATTCTTTTCCAATCATATCAAGTTGACCTTATCACATAATTAGAAACAGGCTATGAAAAAGCAAGTATAACTCGAGTATATTAACATCTCCAAAAGTTTCCTAAATTACTTCATAAAGAACTTCTTACGATGTAATGAAGATTTACTGACTTGCGAAACGATGTCGTTCCCTTGCGAGAGCGAGTATTCCTTGTTAGGAACTTTAATTGATTTTGAAGGTTCATCCGAATTTAGTTCTTCCAAACACTTTCAATACTCACTATCTACATGTGTTGGAGGTTAATATTCTATCACACGTCAAGCTCTATGTTTCCAAATTCTGTACGAGCCTTAGTATACATTCGAATTAGAAGGTTCCATTTCGTTAATTGAAGATACGAAAGGGTCTGTATCATCATCACATAAATGGATGTCAAGATACGGCGACACGTGACGCTGATACCGACACCCCCGCATTCCTTTCTCAAATGTGTCGGTATGTACGAATTGAACGCACTTAGTAAAACGAACCTCTTATGTGAAAATTGAGGTAAATTCAATTTGCCCCAGCTTCTGCGTGACGACTTTCTCTGAAGCCGTGCGCTCGCAAGATTTGTTTGAGCAAAAGCACTGAATCATTCAAATATGCTGCTTCATTCCTCTTTGTGTCTGGAAGATCGCTTTTTAGGCTAAATATACTTTTTTATTCTAAGGAATGCATAGTGCTTCTTGTTCAGCGGAAACCCTCCAGATAGCTACTGGCAAATGCACGTCTACGTCTAGCATTGACGAGGAACGCTTGCCCCGATTTCCTTCGTTTGATACTTTACACATTAAAAGCGTGATTTCACTACTTATAAATAATCCAGGTGTCTGCCACGTGTGGGTTGTCCACTTGAACTCTTATTTGATTTTATTACTTTGAGTCTCGTCACCGACGATGTAATGCCAGTTCATCTTGTTTTTTAAGCTTGTTTAATCATCATAACTTTACTTAAGCATTAAATAACCAATCGAAAAAACTCTGAAGCCTGGGTCTGTCAGGCGATTCATCCAAAAAACACTTCCAGAAAAGTTTACTAGAATAAATGGCGAGAACGCTTTTGAAACTAAAACTAGTGCCATAAAATCTCAGTTCCTAAAATGTCATCCACAATTCTCCAGTGAAATCCTTTTTGCATAACAGAATGTTTGTGTCAGCTGCGGTTTCCGTGGCGTGAGATTATCGTTGACGAATTGTTCTGTGTTCCGTTCCGTCTCTCTCAAGGATTTTATTTTATTTTCCCTCTTACTGTCGCCCTCTAAGTAATTTTGCATGTAAGCGGTAGATGTCAACATGTAAAGCTGTAGAGCGTAATAATTGTTTCTGTTATTAACTGCTATAATAGGTACTTCGTTTGAGGAAGATGTTCGGATGTCTCCCGCGCCATTAAACGCTCATGAATAATGATGATGCTCATCATCTGTTCTCGTTTCTCAAAAAGGTCAAGGGTTCTGTTTAGATTGTTCAAAGGATAATGGCTGTACCCGAGTTTAAATTTTTATTGTGTCGTTGTAAAATTCATCAAGGAAACAGCTATTGATTTTCAACCTTATCGCAATAAAACTTTTAGTTTCTGTTAAGAGAGATCTGAAGTGTTTTTTTTTTTTCATAAAAACGGTTTGAACGTATCCCTCTGCCAATTCGCAACCGACCGGAAAAAAATTGGCACGATAACTCTTTTTGCCTAGATTTAGGTATGCTCCTTATTCATTTCCTGGTTGTAATAATGCATTTAAAAAAAGATATGACCGCCGCAAAGTGCTTAAAAATTATCAGCAAGTTTAAGCCCTGTATCTTTTAAATATGACAATAATTTCAATAAAACCGATGATACGGGCATAGAATATTTTATTAGCAGTAAAATGATGCCACTATCAACAAATTTGGTGGAGATTTCGAACAGGGAACGAGGATTTTCCGGTAGCGAGCTACAACTATCTCTTTCATGGCTGCGGGACGGGTGGGATGCATAAATGAAATAGATATATTTTTATCAACTGACAGCTCACGAACTTCCAGCTCGGTACAGTAAAGTCTTAAAAATTTTATGTTACAAACTTGGGGCTGATTTCGTTTCTCGAAATAAAACTTTTTCTGAACAGCAATTTCAATCCATCCTGCCTAAAATTGTTCGAGACCCAATTACCATCTGCCGAATATTGGATTTTCACGAATAATTAAACATCTCGCTGGAAATACTCCTTTCTTGTTCCAAATTCATGTCCAGGTGCTTGCTTTCTTTTCGGTAAGTACATGGAAGGTTGTGCTTATATTTCCATGTAAATTTCCTAGTAAAACTATTTTACAAGTTCTTACTACCACCATTGTATTATAATACCATCGTGTTACAAACGTATCCATCCTCGGCAAGTAAGTACCGACAGACCAAATAAATTACAAAGTCTACCAGATAACATAATTTGTGCGGACACGACATCACAGTAATTCACTTGATGTAACGAACGAACCTAAACCGTTCTTTTCCTCTGACTCAAGAATTACTGGATTAACTCAATAGAGATGTGAAATGGCCGAATTGCTTCCAGTTTGAACTGCATAGTGTCTGGTTGAGTGATTAATGTTGCGAATCTGTGTGTTGATTTGGTTCACTTCGCAATTGCACTGGCTGCACTGCTTGCATTGCGGACATAATCAATCAACTGCAGAAAAAACACAAAGCCGTTGACGTGGGAATAGCTGTGCCAATGATGCTTCTAGTTTTTCTCCATATCTTCTAAAAGCTTCGATTTCAGTCCTAAACAAGAGCTAAAGCAACGTTTTTCGGTTTGAGACTTTCAATTAAAACAAATGAAATGAAGACAAAGCTCAGCAGCTCTACAAGTAGGTATACAGATATACCTACTTGTAGAGCTGCTCTTCCTGGAAGATTTCATTCAATATGTGATTTTACTATTTGTGCGGACAGTTTAATCCTTGTTCCCATGGAAAAATAGTCTAATATTGGCAACACTGGCTTGCAGTCCCAACCAACACGTAATGCGTAAATAATTTGAGGTTTCCCTACACACTGATTGCTTTTCCATTTTTTGTAACTTGACACAGAACAGATTTATAGCAGGGACGAGCAGTCATATTTCTCCGAAACACGAGCTGGTTTTCCAATTTCAACGGTAACGAGTGACACATTATTGTTGTCTACAGGCTTTCCCTCGGTTATGCCGCCGTTTCTCATCTTTTGTGTGGGATACTGGTTTTTGTTACAATTTTCTGCATCGCTTTTTCGCTGTTCCCTAATTAGGCTTGTTTTGTATTTAGTATTCGGCGCTGTTTCCATTTCAAGCCGCCGCAACCGCAAAGCTCCAGGAAAAATTAAATCTGCAATACTGAGTGGTATTAGAACAGCTTCCACTAATCCCTTTTAAACCAAGCTCTAGCCTGCACGCTGCTTACGTAATTAGATATGTAATATGAACATCACTATACTATCAGAAGTAAAGGATGTTATGAAATGGAGCAGAATTTTCAGTTCTTTTGGTAATTTGATTCAAAAAATGCTAATTCTGGTTTTATTCAGCTAGGATCCGTTCTGACTGATTTTGACATACAATGCTATTGTCCTTGTATTCTGTATTACGTTCAGAGATTAACGTAACCGGAGTGCACAGGTACTAATGTCGATTGTGGAGCTAGGCTAGAACGAGCACGGACTTCATTCATGAGCCACCAGCCAGCCACACCCACGCGTAATTTGTCTATTCTCAGGTTACAGATTACTCTGCAGCCAGGAAACAGGTAGATTTATTTTATGATGGAAACCGTCGGTTTAGTCATATCTAGCCAAAGAGTTTTCCACTTAGTTACAAAGTTTACTAGTGGAATTAACTGACTGAGATGATAGTCTTTTTCTGTAAGTATTGATCCTCAGTTTTGTAAGATTTATCTTCCATTGCCAGTCTCTGTCACGAATTAATTAGTGGAAACACTGCGACCGTTTAGATATGTCAAGGTAGATTTTCATGTCAATCATGGAAAGCTTACGTAGCTTCACAGCGCCACCACCGATGATGGCAAGTCATTTGTTAGCGTAGATTATGGTTAGGATTATGAATAACCAAGGAATAACCTTTCTTCAGTCTAAGTACCTATTTTTATTTAGGCACGCACAATATCATGCCTAGGTACAACAAAAAAGTAACCCTCATTCTAGATAAAAATACTCTGATCAGTCGTTGGGAAAATATTGCTCAAAAGGCGGAGAAAGAGTAACCCTATTTTTCACGAGCGTCCAACCAAGCCTCGATCAATAAGTTAGGTCATGTCAAAAACAGTCGCAGTACGAATGGAAAGGAAGCTTTGAAGACTGCCTCTTCTGATTTTATAATAGTGCATTGAACTTGTGAGAAAGATGCCGATCACTGGTGCCCACTGCCCGCCGCCCTTACCAGTTTTCACCGGCGCCGTGCGGTCTCTGAATAGTCATTGTGACCCCACTGCCAACTTGGGGTCTGAGCTGCTCTTTTGTGGGAGATTTATAGTATCCGTCCGTTGTTGCTAGCTTGGCATTCAGCTGCCTTGCATATTCTTCAAAATCTTTAGATTTTTAAACTCGAATACTGAGATAACTTTCTTGAAGGCACTGCATAGATACCTGTTAGAAAATCAGTGATACTTCAAATGATGAGCTATGAAAAAGATGAAAAGGTGACAAAGATTGTTCTTTCATGTTCTATTATAGCACTTTAAGATAATATTCTCGGCATGTAGTAGGTAAGTGGTGAGCCGAGCTCCTAATTGAATTATACGGAGCACGGCAGTTCTCGCGTGCACTTAACGCCGCCTTATTCACGGCGGGATTTGCGTAGCGCCAAGTGGCGCGGAGGCTGTGAGCCTATTTAGCGACACCCGACCTGACCCCGGCACGGTTCTGGATTATCCACAGCTACCCTTAGACGGTTTACACCGAAGAGGAAGCACCGATAGATCATCTATTCATGAATATCTGTCTACACCACCGACAACCTAAGCTAAACAAGAAAATGATTTTGAAAGACCTGCGAGTTGGACCAAATGACTGTGCTTGTAAGACTGATTTTTTTCAATTCAAATCAGTAAAGTAAAGACAAAAAGCTTTGCTGATTTGCTCCTTCAAATCATAGCGCCTAACAGTTTATCTAAAAGACTAGTTTTTTTGCGCAGGAACCTAGTTTACAGATGAACTTGGTTGGGTTGCAGAGATCCATCTTCCCTTTTGTCTTGGTCTGAAATGTTCCCATTACGGAGAATAACTAGCGAGACTTTCAGGAGATTAATCCACAATTCCCTGAAAAGGATAGGATGGGATTTCCCACGTGTATCAGTAAAATGGCACAGTCGATGCTTCCTGATTAAGGATTAGTATTGGCAGGCCTTTTTGCGTTGAACTCTGCACGAGACCTAATTTATTTTATTACTTCATCTCTATTTCCAACTTATCCTTTTTCTTTTCGTGAATAGTACGAGATAATATTTATGTGTGTACCTAATATAACCTAGAATGTTTCTTCTAACTATAAATTTTATCTGCCAGTCAGTTTTCAATAAACTTCCTTCATCTTCACTTCAACGAAGCGTGATTCAAACGCATAGCAACGGCCATGACGCGTACTGTTTATAAACGTTCATATTCAGTAATAATTTCATTGACTGAAATGTTTTACGGAGAGTAAATCTGGAGTAGTGAGTGGGTTCGAGGCCGAGTGGATATAAGGGGGCTGTTTGCTGTCGCTGAGGGCCATCAGGAAAACCTACGTACACAAAAAGCGCTCCATCAATCTCAATCCTATTGTCAACCTCGTTTTAGAAATTGACTCTTCACCGTTCCATTGAATCCTTCTACAGGAAGTCTGACTTGAAGCCCTGCTTTTTACGCGTCAGAAAATCAAATGCCATCAATCAAATTTCCTCGTATCTAAGCTGATGAAATTAGATTTCGTATATTTTGCATTGAAAGAGCCGCGTCAGTTTATTACATTCCGAAAGAAAAATCCGGTAATTCTATATTCGATTTTGCTCACTCGTCTTTGGAACAACGGTTGACTCTTGACACTTCGATTCCGGTGTTCGACGGAGAATTGATTTTCAGTTCTGCAGATAGGAATCGTGGAGACAAAGTAGGCCTTCGTAGTCGGGAACACCTCGCTCCGCCGCCTAGCGCCCGGCCTAGGCAAATCTAATATCGGAAATTGAGGGGAGTCGGTTTGTTCGCTTTGACCTCGTGCTTACGATGGATAAGGTGAAACTATCACACGCCATTTCAGAGTATCCAATCCACACTGTTTGTTAAAGAATAACTTTAACAAACAGGCTACCATCCGTTCTTAGTTGATATACCCACATTACGCACTAAGCGCTTCAAATCATCTTTCATTATGCGCACAGCTAAAGAATGGAATTCCCTGCCTGCGTCTGTATTTCTGAGTGCATATAACCTGAATCTCTTTAAGTCTAGAGTGAATAGGCATCTTCTGGGCAAGCTCGCTCCACCGTAGATCCCATCTCTGCTCTAGGGTAAGATTGGGGTCAAGAGTAAGCCCATCATAGATAAAAAAAAAAAACTTAATTTAGACCATCGTGATAAATTAATTGCGCACTTTTTCCATGCCAATAGGACTTTATTGCTGTTCTTAGGTGTTAAGTAATTAAGATAAATAACCAAAAATTTAAAAGACACTTCGAATACCACTCTTCGTTATTGTGAAACACTTTTTACACGTGTGAGATAATCGCGTTATTTACTCAATATGTAAATAGTTGAAGGCACGTTTCTGCATGGAAATCTAATATTACTGCAGTGTTGAGTCCGTGTTACGCATGCCTCCCCCGGCTGAATCTGGTTCTCGGCAGTCGGAGCCTGCTGGACCTACTTGGTCAGAATGTTCTATTTGCGGTTTTTCTAGAGCATGGCCGACCGTTATAGTGGATTTGCTTATCCTATTACAGGGCTGTATCAGATCTGATTTTAGAGATAGGTAGATGTAAATGTGTTCTAAAAAAAAAAGAGCGAAAGCACCCCACACTTTACTTTTTTTCTGTAATTCAAATGCGAAATAGGAGCAGCATTGCAACTAATTTGGAAACTGCTTTTTAGCATATCGCGGAATACTCCCTAAAATTTGTCGTTGCCTCAGTCGTCGTCGCTTTAATTCAATTTATCACACCAAGCATATCTCATCTCATCATCTTGCTTGTTTTTATCAGGGGAAAGCCGTCCCTTTGTTTTCCTTGTCTATTTTATGAGTTCTTGCAATGTTCTTTCTGAATGACAAATACAGAAGATGTTTAATGAATCGCCGCCATTTTGAAAAGAAATTGAAATTATAATTTTGTGACGAGTTTCTTTCTTCCGGTTTTTGCTTAATACTTTTTTTCATATCAGTCAGTAATAATACAAACTATTATTTCTCTTAAATACCTACATCTTTCTAGTTTCAACACACAACAATCCCGTTTTTTTTTTTTGGAATTTCAAGCCGACTCTACAAAGATTGTAGCCCTAAAAGAACAGATTTTCCCGTCAAGGTGTCAACGAAACAATTATTTCCCTCGAGTGGATGAAATGCTAGATTAGCGGTGGTAGGGCCGGCCCGTTAGTCCCGACCTTGCCTCGGGCGACCCTCACCGGAAAATAATAGCCCTCATGAAAAGAAATCCTCTCTAATAATTTCTCGAGCGCTTGTCTTGTCTTTTCTGCAAGATGGTCCCTATTTTTGTATCTAAGGTTTTTCATGAGGTTTGTAGAAAAAGGTTTTTCAAAAGATAATGAAAGACTGACTTCTTTCCGAATTTATTTCATCTCAAGCCTTTAGGAAATATGTTTGTTCTATTTCTTCCTAGCAGTGTTCACACGCAGTCAGGGCAACTAATAAAGCTTTCAATATTCCACGTCATAGAAGTCTACTTTACGACCGTCATTGAAATTCATTGCCACATCAAGGTACTGTGCCCCACAAAACGGGCGGAGGGTTTCAGGCTAAAGAGATTTGTGGGTTCAACTTTACCCTTCGTGTCTCAAGAACGTTCCGCACCCTGTGAGCCAGTTAGCACTCAAGTTAGGGAGCTTATTGTTAGGAAAATGGTACCATAATATTTTAAATGTGTCGTTTATGTAAGTTGCTGATATTCTAAGCACACGATCATAATACGATGATCTATTTACGAAACTCGACCCAGACTCACGACTTCTTATCGTGGAAATCTTAGAATACATTTTACTTGGATTTCTATAGAAATTGTTCTTGGGCATCTTAACACGGTAGAGGCTAAAGCGTCACTCTATTTATGCGCTCATATCCAATCCACGTATGGTTCTATTTTCTCTCTTGTCCACGTCACTCCTATGGTCAGCCATTTTGCTCTGACGTATCATGTCTGATCTATTTCTGATACATGAGTGCGGTCTAGGTGTTAAACCTAACAATAGATGATTTACTATATTCGCCTGGAGACTGGAGTACGATCACTGTTTACCGAACCTAAAATATCACGTGATATAATAGCACGCAGGAGCAAAAGTTTCTACCAGTCGGTTAGGTAAAGTATGATTCACAAACAGTATACCCTAGAACAAAGTTTTGGCAGCCTTTTGATGAATGTGAGGGCAAAGTTTTCGCTCCCTTTTGTTGTTTCATGATTGAGCAGAGAACCTCACTCGATCTTACAATGTCTAGAAGCTACTTGAGCATGATTTTCATAAATTCACTTAGACCCAAGGTTAGGCAAATAAAACATACCATTACTAGTTTATACGACAAATTATAAAATTGATTGTACAATTAGTATGCTATAATCGACGAAAAGTTTGCTGTCGGCTGTAGCTTAATGTAAAAACTTTGACCAACTCGATCCGGTCGAAATGCAAATGGCGAGGATACGACTGCCAAACTCTGGCCTGATTCATGCTTCGATAAAATCAACCAAACGAATTGTGACCCGTGCACTCAGCGGTAAAATTACGGAACTATTGTTACAGTAATGCTGGCTATGAACTTTTCCACCTAGTTAACATTCGTAGCTCATCGACTGACCGTAATATTTATGGCTTCACTCGAGCCGGCCGCGCGCTCAACTCTTCATAATGAGCTTTCAGCGCACTTTTAAATATGACTCGCTTTAGATAGAGCTTTACAGGCAATTTATGGCGCCATCCGCTTCACTTCGAATGCGGCTATTGAGCGTATACTAGTCTTTCTGCCAAGTTCCCGCATACTGCCCGTAAAAGCTGCCACAAAACGTGGATTACTTTTATGTCTATTGTTCAGTCTATATTATGTAACGCCGTCGCGCTAGGGAAAACCAGACGCCGGCATTTTCCTTTTCCCTGTGTCGGTTTAGAGTCGCTCCTTGAACTAAAGGCTGTATGGTTTTGTATGGGGTAGTTATGCGGGGCAATAAGCTTAATGTAAATAGTTTAGTGTAAGATATGATTTATAAAATAATTAATGTCGATGGGGCAGTGTGCGAGACGCGTTAGGTAACCGGCGGCAGCGCGAGCGAGAAGGAACACGGCGCGCGCCGCCTCCGCTATTGATCGTGGGGAATGACGCCCGGGGTGACCCAAATAGAGCCTCCGTGCACCCCGCCCCACCCTCGATCCGCCCGCTCCGCCGTCCGCCCGCCGCCCGCCCGCGCGCCGACCGCTCAACGGCGAATTTTCATATCAGCCGGTCCTTCACGGCGTAGAAATGGCCCGCTGCCCCGGCACCGATACCGGTCTTATATAATACATCACGAACGCTCCACCAATTATCTTCGCTTCAATCTCTTTGTACATTAAACAATTTGACATCTTCTATCGTTACTAAGCCACCACCACCCTCCCGAACCACACTTCGTCCTGGGTGCCAAACGCAAGTCACTCGACCGCGCTAACTTTGCTGTATGAAAGTTTTATAGGCTTGACTGATAACTTTGGACGTCGTCTTCCTCGTAGAATACTGAAGAGATGACTCCGTCCGAAAAGATTATAGATAATTATTATGTATTGAACTTGGCGGTGGTTGGCGCTGTTTAAAATTCATAGAGTACGTGAGAGCGCTGCTTGCATAGTAACAGATTGTTCTGATGTATGAGTTCAGGCTATTTCAGATCAGAATTTCTGATTATGTGAGGTTTTGCTCTTTGGTTGCTAAACTCTACTGAATTTGCTGTCCAAATGAAGTTAAAAACCAACCAGAAGCTTTATAAATGATTCAACCAATTACTCTTAAAATATGACGGAAGGCTTTCCGAGCTTGAAATGCTGCTGGAATAGCAACGACAGGAATCAAGTGGAACAATGGGTAAAAAATCCTTTTGTTTAAAGTTCCAGGGCAGGCCTAGTAAAATGAAAAATGCTCCCGGAGGCTTGACTCGGCGCTGCCTCGGATTGAAAAGTGTGCAACTTTTTATTGTACCGAACGGTCGCTCAGGAGATTGCAAATAAACCAGCGCCGTTTCAGCGCTGCTACGTACAACTTTTTAAACCAACAGTCGCTAGTCGCAATAATAGTTACTGCTAAAATTGCAAGATAAACTTTGCTGGATTTAATACTGATGCGGTCGGTTCACGATACTTCCTAGTACCTTTAGAGTTAAGTTTCTTCCGAGTTCCGACGATACAAGTTTGCTTGATGCGAGTTGTTTCTGAAACTATCTTGCTATGAGAGTCTCTGCGATATCTCGCTATACGGCATAGGTACATGGAATGAAAAGCTCCTGCCTCTCTTGACATCTTTATTGCGAGATGAGTTTCCGTTGGGGTTATTACACGCTCAAGAGTCATGCAACGAGCGTTTTGCAGCGCATGTTATATGTAGGTGTGTCATGTTCGCTGGCATGCGTTTATATTGGGTAAGGGGAGCTAAGCACCGGAAATTAATACCTGACAGGTAACCCACTCCCCCGCCCATCGAGTGTCGGAAACGCATTCACTAACCTAGGGTTGGCTGCCCTGGAAAACCCTAATTGCTCTCCAAGGAAGAAATGGATACTTATAAGCACAGTAGCATTGTTTATTCTGGACTAGCTTTAGTCACTTCAATAAACTAACGACGATCGTTTATCTTGCTAAAAGATTAATGATTTTCCGTCTAGCGAAACAATTCGTTTCACTTAGCTTTACTTATTTCTGTGGATTATTTCAGAAAAACATTTTTCTTTATTGTGGGTCAATCGCGTGGAATCGATCACCATTGTCTTAGAATTGCCCTACAACATCGGGTGCAGTGTATCGATTTTATAAGAATAGCATTCTAAATGCAACATGGCTTTCTATCGTGAAAATTTAACGCCGTTACCAGCTACTTTGTGCCGCCTACGGCGAGGCTTAAAGACTTTATTGCCACCCCATCTCAAGGTGCGATAAAGGTTATGAAATAGAGTGAAAAGGTTCCATTGAATTCCCTATGCGATAAGATTTCTTCACTATTTTCTTTCTTACAAAGGATTTAATGGTGCAGATATAATGCGTGAAGATCGTGGTTGAAATACGGGTTGGCGATGTGAGGTAATAAATCTACCATATTTTTCAGAAGGTATCTCGAGGAATCCAAGATATCCTAGATATATGGCACCTTGGGATTTTAGGAGACCGCTCGACCGGCAATCCCAGCCGCAGTATAGGCCATACTCGTAAAACATTTACGTCTACAATTTATGTGCGGAGGTTATGACATTACACTAATGCGAGCGCAATAAAACCAACGCAAATAGATAAATTCAATCACCATGAAATCGCCCCAATATACCGCGAATTGCCGCCAGACATCTAGGTGTTCTCAAAAACTTAAAGTTCAGAGAAGCTTTTGGTTTTGAAGCGGTGTTTTAATACAATTTATAAATGAGATCAAATTGTTTCTACACCGGGTCTAAGAGACAGTGTAACGAAAACTTTGCAGACGTAATCAACTTTTCCTATAGAGCCTATGTCGAGGAAATAAAAGAAAATATCGCCATAGAAAGTCAGTCAGCTGATCAGGAATTTTGTATGGGAGGGCCAAACTTTTTCCTCGTTTACCTATATAGTCTAGTCTCCATAGAAAAAGTTGTTCATTTTCATAGTCTGATCATGCCTGCAAAGTTTTTGATACTGCGCCTCTTATATCCCGTGGTAACGTACCCTTAACTTACCTAACACAAGTAGGAATGTACCTACAAAAAATATCAAAGAGGAAGAAGTAGGTAACCTAGTCAAGGAAATTAATTTTAACTCTATGAATAATTTTATTCTGAATCTGCTCTTTCCCTAACATTAAAATTATATTTTTTCTTTAACATCTAATTTAACCTACATAATACTGTATCATAACTCTCCCTTAATAATTTGTTCTTGCAATAAAAGTATACCACTCTATCAGTACTCAAAATGGCATTAAGGCAGGGCGCGCCGCCGAGACGGCCTTCCGCCCGCCTACGTAGGCCGCCCGCCCTACAGAAATTCATCGTAAAATTTTATTAACGTCGGTATGGGGCTATTCTTGCAAGACATTTGCAAATGTGTAAGATCTTTTTAACAGGAAATAGGGCTCGAACCAATGAAGGTATATGTTTCTATAGCTATGGGTTTGGGGATGCGCTGTGACAGAAGGATGGCCGATCGGAGGCTGTCATCGCCGTGCCGGTTGTGGAAGGTTACGAGCAGCTCGCGGGGCGGCGCGGCGGCGCGGCGGCGGCGGCGACGGCGGCGTGCGCAGCGCTGTGCGCGCGGCGGCGGGTCGGCGCGGCGCGGGCGTCGTGACGCAGTGTGACGTCAGCGCGCCGCCGGCTCGATACGCGCCGGGCCGCCGCCAGTCGCCGCCCGCAGCAGGCCGCCGACCGTCGCGCCCAGCGCTCCGCCCCGCGTTCTCTCACACCGGGTTTTAGTTTCGAGCCACGATGACATAGCCCCAGTGCCGTGCGTCGAGACTACGTGAAAGCGCACATATTTTTAAGTTTTTACGTTGGAACGAGGAAGCCGTAACGGTCCCGGTTGTTGCAGAACTAGCGACGACTGACCCACTCCGTTGAGGGACCGAGGCGAGCACGAGAGGCGGCTTGCTCCTTTTTATCCGCCTTTACATAGAGACTAGCGAAAATGGGCGAGGTGAGTGCGGTGCGCTTGCAGTAGTGCTTCTCGTAGTCCTTCAGGTAGCCCAGCCGGCGGCGGCGGGCAAGTGCTCGTGAAGGTGTTGAGTGCATGCATCAGTTCAGTGAGTGCCGGCTCAGCCAGCGTGCTGCGCCGCCAGTGAAGTGCTTGCGAGTCGCCTGCCGAGCGAGGCTCATCGAAGTGTCTATCACGCAGGAAGCCATTGCACGAATCATCGCCTTTGTTCTCTTTCCATTTCCCAAGTGTGACCCATCACCACACGTAGAGACCAGTGATCATCCTGTCAACTTCCGCTTGTAAAAAGACATTCAGAATTCATTCACATTTCGCACAAAGTGATTTAAGTAGTGAAAAGCTTATGTCAAATTCAGTAGTTTGAACGTATGAATTAGAAGGCAGAATAGAGGTGGAATCTGCAAAGAATTCGGAGGAGCAGACCGCCGTGGTGGCTCAGCGCCGGCCGGGTTGCGTAACTTGTCGTATCGATCTGTGCGAGGACCGACTTCTCTTGTGGTCGTGTGGTTTTTCACGTGTCACCACTGAGCCACATTCTCAGTATCATCTGGATTAGATCCCTTATCACGTTGCACTCAATCCACTTTCTAATCTACTCAAGCCCTTCAACCTTTTCCTACCCAATAGTCTGAATATTTCCCGGAATCTTAACTGGTTTATCGCTAGCTTTTTTAATTTTATTGTAGGTGTAGGAGTTTTCAATTATTACCCAAAAAACCTAGAGGAGATATTGTCTTGACTTATCTTTGTGGAATTCATACAGTTAAAGATATGGCTCCACAACTAAATAGACTCCCGGACATGAGGACAAAGCAAATTTAGAATGTCACCTGTCGCAGAAAAGGCTCGTTCCGAAATATAGGCCATTTCCGCATTTGTCAGACCAAATTATCCCTTTTACCGTATTTATGTTTTAGACGAGTATGGCTTCGTCCAATCCAATTTGGAGACCTGCCTGAAACGACCTTTTCAAATTTACGTCACTCTTTGATATTTCAGCAGAAAGTAAAGCCTTTCGGCTTGAGCTCGCTATCATGACATTGTAACTCCTTACCCGGGTTAAAGCCAAGCCAAGCACTGGCAATCACTTCTTAATTTTTTGTACTATCTGCATTTGGCGTATCCCATTGATACGATAAGAAGAAAGAAGAAGACCCGGATTGAAGTACCTAACCAACCCCACAATCTTTAAATGATGAATAAACTTCTTTAGCTTTATTAACTATACGTTTTCAGTCCCGTTAAATCTCCTTTCTTAATGTCATGAGAAGATGAAGCTATCCTTTTTACAAAATTCTTTTGGGAGTACCATCAATCACCGGTGATCCCTAACCAACACCAATCTTAAACTTCTTTAGATTTATTAACTACACGTTTTTCCGTTAAATCTCGTTTCTAAATCTCAAGAGAAGATAAAGCTATCCTTTTTACAAAATTCTTATGGAAGTACCACCAATGATCCCTCGGCGAGTCGGCCGGATCTTGTTCTTACGTAGGTGAAATGAATATTCCTTGCTAATCCAAAGGAAGTCGGCAGGTAGCCAAGTGGCTGTGCCTCAGACGCGAAGCACCACGAAGGTTTATTAGAAAATTGCCGCGTCATTATGTCATTTAAATCGCATAGACTGCCGACGAATGAGTATTTCCTCTATCCTCTATGACGACAGTACGTATCAATTAGGATGTTAGACTGAGTCCTTGGTAAGTTTCCTAATCTTCTTCTTCCATCTTATCTTCTTCATTCATAGTAGTACTTTCAATGGATTTTTTCTCAAAACTCCTTGATCCTATATTCTTAGCAGTTGAACCATTAAGATCTTCAAATTTTCTTCTATAGTTATTTGAATCATCTCAGATCATTGGAATGAATTACACCTTTCATCTCTTGAAATCTAATACTACGTCAGAACAGAGTCTATGTATTTCAGTCAAAAGATGATGTCCTATTTAACAAGGATATTGATAATATTCCACACTTTGAAATCTTTAGGATTTATAGTTATTCCATGGAAATTTTCTTATGTAACACTGATAATGTTGTTAAGTTTGTCAAGTCAATTAACAAGACTATTAATCTTCTGAAAGCCCGAACATCTATTAACGTTCGGGTCCTCCTAGGATTTATCCTAAACTAGTTTCGTAGTCCAACAAGCCCCGTTTAATCCGTCAAGGGACCGGACACTCGCTTCGAGGTCGTCCGCATAATTATGCTAAACAGTTAAACACTCACCCCTTCTTAGCTTATGCTTTGTAAGAGCCCTAAATCCGTTCGTATTATATCTGTCTATATTTCAAGTTGACCTTAATGTAGGGCAGGTTCTTTAAAATAAATCTTTTTACGCTTATGAATATTAGGTGTTCACAGATCAATGTACTCTTGATCTTTATTTGGTCTAGTATCGAAAACATTTCTAAGGTTATCAGCAAAAGTTCAGGTTAAAAAATAAACATTAAGTAATACGCTTACGTCGACGTAATTTCGTTTTGCTCCAATCGTCGTTTCCAATTCGGCCAAATTTTCTTTTAAGAGGGCTGTAGAATTTGTAATATCGTTAGATAAAGATTCATGGCTGTGATCGAAGCCATTTCAATCTCGAAGCTCATTTTCAATTACTTCTCGATTGCGCTGTAAACGACCACTTTTATTCTGCCTTTAAAACCTCGTTTCAATGTTTACAGTTGGAGTAGATTGCGTATTCATTCAGATTAAACTGATGCTACCTAATCAGCTGTAGATAATTTTGCAATATTAGATGTTATCTACTTTATCTCACAGTTTGTTTTATAAATCGTAGCTTAACACACTTTAGCCACAACTGTAACAGCTGCTAATAGTCGTCTGCATATATCTGTAAGTTGAATAAGTAGTAGACTAGTTTATTCAAATAAGTATATTTGCTATTCTAGTTTTTCACAGCACAACTTTAGTATTTCTTTTAGATTTGCTTTGTCACTTTAGTCTTGTAAATAAGGTTGTTCCACAGGTCTAGCTCTTTTTATTGGTTTTTGGTAAAAAATATATGATCAGGATCACCGTTAAATGTAATTTAGCCGTATTTGTAAAGTGTTTAATCGCTATTGCTCCTAAACTACAGCAAGTTAGTTTTAAAATTAAATAAAATCGTATAATTTATTGCCTCTCTTTTTATGGATGAGTTATGATCTTGACAAATAAAATGCAAAATACATACGAAAAAATAAAAAGAACAGCAGATGAGCTAATTCAAACTTCATCTTCAACCAAGAGTTAGGTCGAATCTGTTGTCACAATAGTCAAAAGGCACGAAACAAGTTATAAAAAAAACACGGTGAATTTAGAACCTCGTTTCTTTTCTTACGATGGTCAAAAATAAGGAAGAAGCGTAAAAGAGCGGATAGCTATATTTAGTACTAATAGGTACTTTAGTAAAAGATAAGTGAAATACCTATTTACTCCCCGTGCTGACCAGTGTCTTCGACAACATCGTAATTTGACCCAATTTCGTAGACATTTAAATCTCACGTTTTTGATAAATCTAACATTCTATGTTAGAAAACCCTGTCATTACCTCATTGAAACGCTGATTGAGAGCGCATTTTCAGTCACATTAGTGATTTAATAAAAAAATGCCAAAGGAATGTATTACCGGTTCTTTATTTACGGAACAAATAATTTGGAACTCTACTAAAAACTTGGTTTCTTGATCTTGCCCCATATACCGTATTTTAGACGTGCAACACCTTAATTCTGACAAATCGAGTTGCGAGACACTGGTGCTGACTAACTTTATCAACATTTTTGATCATGAACGAAAACAATATCGTCTTTGAAAGGCTTTGCCAATTTTGCAAAGTGTATTAAACTGAAGGGATCGAAACGTTGCACAAACTTCGTATGAAACTCATGAATAAAATGCTAAATTGAAGATGACTTTATTTATAATACTTAGTCGTTTGAGCGGTTTGAGCAGTCTTAGCCGCGTTAAATTTGACAGGCGAACGGTCATCATAACACATTGCCAAATTCTTTTGCTACATGATTTTGTGTTCAAACGAAACATGTTGCACCGACCCCATCTAATAAGGGCTTGGGATAAGCGCAGGCAGATGATGATGAGTCTTTTTAACATTTACACTCTGCCTAGCCTACTTTAACGAAGATCAAAACGTTATTTGTAAAATGTAAGTAAGTGTAGCTGTAGGTAATAGGTATGCCTTCGTACATTAAAACTTCCACATCAATAAGTAAATTGTTACTTGGACTTGTTCAATTTGAATTTATTTTATTTTAATGTAGCCTTTATTTCTTTTGCCGCGTAAAAAACGTAAAGTAATTTATAGACCGTGTAGAACAACTGTACATATTAAATTTATCGAGTGTAAAGTAGTAAAGACTAGACTGGTTGAAAGAAATATTTATTGACTTTTTGTAATGGTGTTGTTTCTTTAGTCTAGCTAGATTATTATTTTACAAATATAGGTCATATCAGCAGTGTCTTTATATGAATATTAGTACGTTTCATACGTTCATCATCGTCGCTGTAATTTTAGCGAATTCGTCGCTGGTAAGAACATTAGGAATTTTAAACAGAATATATTTATTGAAATAAATCCGGCTATGCTAAGCGTTGAGAAAACAAAAAAATTAAAAAATTGCAAAAAAATGGAGCAGAATCCTGCAAGACAGGATACTACTGCTAGTAGTAGAGCCACAATAGTCTATTGCTGGACATGGACCTCCCCCCTTTCGAGGGGCATTGGCGAACGCTGTCCAGTACAAGATGTTTCATTCACAGGGAACCCTGCTTCCCATTCCCTATACAGGGTATTAATTAGCTTCAGGGGTAGACTTAAATATTTTATGGACCAGGATTTTTTTAAATATTTTTATGGCATCCTTTATGGTTCCTAAACCTCTGCATAGATGAATATCCCTTAGTCGGTATTACGATACCCATTGGTAGAATTGGTATGATGTGATGCTATTCTACGCCGGCACCATACGGCAAGAAGCTAAAGAAGGGATGATTGATCTAAATATTAAACATTTGTCCAATCATCTTTCTATAATTCTTACAGAGTTCGTTTAGTACCTTTCATAAAAACTTCCTTGCTTTATGTAGGTAACCTGAAGTGGTAGACTCTGCCTTGAATTTGTCAAAAAATTACGATTAGACAATAAAACACTAAATATAGTTGATTAGCTGTGAGGGTGTAGTGTATTACAAAATATCATATCCACGTACTTGTAAAAAATAAAGGTGTCATGAAAGCGACAAAGAACCCCACAACAATAAACAAAAAGTTGTTACAATTGATAAGAGTGGAGTCCGTCCACACGCAAAGCCACCCCCATTTCAACAAGCGGCTATAAAAATTCATAATCCCACTCTAGAAACCATCAACATAAACACGTGAAAGTCGCGTTCATTTAATAATAGCGCTTTGGCAGCAATGTAGAAGCACGCATTCATTACTCGCGTTTAAAAATAATTGTCTCATTCAAATCCACTACGATAGTAACCACAAATTTTCAGTTAGGACCAGTTTCGTGGCCGTGGCACTGAATTTGCGTGGGCACGGTGTCAGATAATTACGACATGCCTCGCATTTTTTAGGGTTTCGTAGTCTACTAGAAACCCTTATAGTTTCGTCATGTCTGTCTGTCTGTCTGTCTGTCTGTCTGTCTGTCTGTCTGTCTGTCTGTATGCCGCGCCCTCATATCTTCGTCAGTTTTAGAGCTATCGACATGAAATTTGGTGAGAAGATAAATCGTGTTGACCCAAATATAGAAATGTTAAGAAAAAAATATTTAAAATGTTTTTTGGACCCCCTCCCATACAAGTGAAAGGGGGGCAAAAATTTTTTTTTTCTTCCGTAATATTGAGTAGGGTATCGTTGAATAGGTCTTTTAAAATTAAGGTGAGGTTTCTTTGAAACAAATTCTCTAAAATGTTTCTGTCACGAGATATTTGCTTTTAAAAAGGGCGTTTTTGACCCATAATTTGTTCCAGCTGTAACTTCTAAAGTATAAACGCTAAAAATTTGAAATAAATATGGAATATAGCTTACAATCTGAAGTTACAATGAAAACTATAACGGATATCGTACCCTTAAAGGTTTCAGGAAAAATTGAGTTTTTCTATTTGCGGTTGGTCATCATACTGCTGCTAACAAACCAGCAACAAAATTAAGTTTGTAATGCTGAAAAACCTGATTTTTAAACGTTGACTACGAAACCCTATTTGTGGGCGTGTCTGACACGCTCTTGGCCGGTTTTTATGCCTTTTCACGGGGTTTCCCAGTTTTGCAATTTGTTTGAAATATTTTGATAACGGATGATTATAGGCCTACTAGAATTGAAACACTTCTGACAATTCTGGCATCGATTTATTGTACTTTCGCCGTGACCTTTTCAAAAATAAAATTATCGTTCTCTCGCTCCCCTAATGTTCTTGATTTTTATAAATTTATTCATAGCTGGACTTCGAATATTTGGGTCATACCATTTTTTTCCGGCGCGCTGTTTACAAAAAGAAACTTTTGTAGAATTAATTTTAATATTTATTCAGATGTAGGTAAGAAGTTGAAGTTGAAGCCGACTGACATACATAAATTCCCAAACAATATCGACCACCCTTTACAGGCTCGGTCACCTTGAAAATCTCGAATGGGATTGTCAGCCCTTAGTGAGGCGACGTTTCTCGCTAGAACCGGTTTCGATTTTCCATCAGATATTCCGGTTTAACCTTTATAGAGATTATAAATGCGGTCGCTAGGGCCCGGGGGGTGGCAACCTTGTCTTTTAGCTATTTATGTCGAGGGTAGAGAGGGGGCTGTCGAGTGCGCATGCCCGGAGCGCGCCGCTTATGTAACGTGGGCTACGCCGCCACTGCCGCACGTCTCCTGCATTCCTGCGAGCCGCACCGTATGAATATTTCATCATTTCATTGTCCACGTTATAGCTTCTATGACACAAATTAAATCCCGGAGGAGTAAGGGGCGCAAAGTGCCAACTTCAATTATTCAGGCCGCTCTGGCCGCCCGCCCGCGACTTGAGCCTAATTCATAAACTTTTGGACCGGTATAATGAAACGATTCTTCACATTCAGTTCGAAGATTCTCTCTTTCATTGAGGTTTACGATTGACTCTCTGAATTCCTTTATCCCTTGACCGGACCAAAATTGATCGAGATGTAGAGTTGGTACCGACCAAGTACACGGTACTGCTAAGTCTGGAATTGTCCCACTTACGTGTAACCTTCGCTGGAATTCAGGGCGCTGTGTAACGAGGCCCAATAGCACTAGATGCGATAGCGTTCGTCAATTATCGACAGCGACGCTCGTTGCTTGTTTACCGCGGACGCATTTAGAAGCGGTGACATTAGCCTCCCCGCATACATACATCACGTAATATGCTGCACGTTGCACGTTTCCCGATGCATAAACTTGACGGACGGACATAAATTGCAGTGTGACTGAGCTGGTCGCCAACTATTTCACTTTTGGAACCATGATTCAGTGTCACGGCCAAAATATTGCTTTAGAATTATCAAGGTTTCATTTTTTTCGCCGATCAGTCTCCTTTACAGCCCTTAAATATAAGTCACTCTCGACCAAGGGCGTCCACAAGTTAGGTATTTTTTATCCACAAACTGCATATACCTTTTGTCTGGAACACCCTGCGATGTACATGCATAAGATTAAAACGACAAACAGGTGTTCTGATTTCGCGAGCGATTGCGTCTGGCGTCACATTTGCCATTTGGTCGGGCGTTTATTATGCAGGTTCGCACACATCTATGTCGTTAGATCAATTGAGAATTGTGCGGCATTGAATCCCGGTCCCTCGGACCGCGCGGTACGACTGCCGTCATGGCAAGGTTAGCATAGCCGGGGAGCTGGCTGCGTGAGAGAGCTTAAGATTATATGAGCAACTACAGTAGATATTTGCCTACTTAATTCTATAGACTTATCTTGCCACTGGTTTTATGGCGACTAGAATCTCTTCTGATTTACTCTTCTTCGTTTTTGTAGAGGCCTGTAATTTTTATGTATTAAAATACGTAATCAATCACGTATAATTTAGCGCCTTCGAAGTGACCCACTTTCCTGTAAACACTAAGCTCAATAGGTCAAACTGAACAAATTTCGCTGATGACCAAAGCTCAACGCCTAAAAAAATGGACTTCCCATATAAAATTGCTCGAACAGCAGTTTTTACTGTGGATGGACAAATATTTTTTTTGGGCATCTGACTTTGGTCCTTAGGGAAACTGGTATAGTTTGACCCGCTGAGCTAAACGTTTAAGGGACAGTGGGTCGTTCGGTACCACCCAGTATGTTTATTGCTCGTCAGATCGTTCTCTTTCTGAGGTAGCTTGCTCTCCGGCTTTAGCACACGGTAGCAACGCGTGGATCGTAGATCTCTTTACAAAATCGAACCGCTTTACAGCATCCATTCACAAGTTCTATTCATTACTTTTTTATCCATTTATAAACGATTGATTATACTGCATTCTAAATATATTCTTAGTAGGTACTGCAGCCGCCATCATGAATGAAATTTTAACCCATTTGCGTTTTTAATCCATTAAAGAGGAACTAAAATATTTCGAATTAGATATGCAATTTAGTTAAAATGCAATGTTTTGGTTCGCTCTGAGTGCTCTAATTTTTTTCTGTGTATGCAAACTTATTTTAATAACAAGTAAATGAAATTATTTGTGTCAATAATAAATGAAGAACAGACTGGTCTTCTTATATATTTTTTTAATGAAAAAATAATTTCAATTACTTGTCCTTGATTGATTTTAGTCATGTGTTTATTTTCGAGACTGACATCGCATGAATCTGATCCTTGTTTTACCAATATTTAAACATCTCTGTTTGGTCGTCATTACATTAAACTACAAACAGTTTGTTGTTGTGGGATTTCCAAAGATAAGTACGAGTATTATTGAGGAATTTACATACCCAATGGTAACATTAATGTACCTAATTAAATATGTGTTATAACGTGCGTACATCTAGTAATATCACGTCACGAGATGTATTGCTAAGTTAAGCGTAAACGTCATGTTTAACGCTTAACAGACCTGTCAAGCTATATGTACCGTACAAACGGATAATTGCACAGCAACAACCTTTGTCTGAGCCCAGATTCATCAGTTATGGGAAACAGACCGGACATGATCATAAAATCCCAATAGACCGGTGTTCCTCAGGGTAAAAAAAAATTACAAGCTGATGGATTTTGTATGAAATTATAACTTTCCCGCTTGTAACAGGATCGGCCCTTAACGGTACGTATCTGCTAAAGCTAAGCTAAGTATCCATTGTAAACAGATTCCTGCGTTGTTGGCCCTCTCACCTCCCACCTCATGTGCATGGCCCTTAGGGCCGCCTGTAGCCTGTGTCTAGCCCCTAGTTGTGTTTACAGCATGGCCGTTCCGACTCGTACCGTGTCGCCACCATCGGACCAGTTAAGGATGATAATCGGACAGCTGACGGACAGTTTAAGGTTTATATTTGCATTTCCATTCCATCTGGCTGGAGATGATAAAAGGCATTTGAGAAATTGCACCAAGTTAGCACATTTCGCTAGACCTGCATTACCTAAAAACTCATTTTACATAGAAGTTTTTTTACTTTTCATTGTTGAACTTCAGATTAGGAATTAGGTACATTTCTTGAATGCGCTTTGTCTTTCCTGGTTTGCATGATTTTTCAAAGCATTACTCACATTGTGTTCTGTTTACAAACTTATTTCTGAAGCATTGATTTCTGTAAGATAATATTTGAGTCTGTACAAACAGGAAATCCAAAAAACTCTGGTACTGCAGAGGATATCAATTGTAATTTTGGACACATAAAGTAAGTTTTCTCGATAAGCAACATTTCGATAAGAGAAACTTTTGTTCTACGTCTTTTACAATTTCTGTTCACGAATTCTCCCAATTGGAAAAAAATACTTATGGCCTCAATCAAACGAGATGATCCTACTTCCGTAACAAGTTGTATAATAGGCTAACGAATGATTGCCTGTGTTTCAGACGCGCCGGAAACCCGCCAAGAAACGGAAACCAGGAGATTTAGATGATCTCAAACAGGAGCTTGACATCGACTTTCACAAAGTATCGCCCGAAGAACTTTACCAAAGATTTCAAACACACCCAGAAAATGTAAGTATTTCGAGTAAAACAAAACTGAAGATCCATAGTTTATTGATAATACAGAGTCCTTGGATGACTTGATGTCCCACTCGAAGAAGAAGAAGCTGCCAAGACGACTTGAAGAAGGTACTTCGTTACTTTCCACGCTTCATTCTAGCTACCTACAACCATAACTGGTATCATCGCATCGATTCGATTTGACCCTAAGTTGTAATCTGAAACTTAAGAGTTTACCACTCAGCCATACGCAGCGGAAAACCGCAACATACAGAAGCCATGTAGTGGTTAGTTGTCCTAAAATATATAAATAAGCATACGTTAAGTAACATCTAAATACCAAATACCTGTAGGTACCTACTACAGGTATTTGGTATTTTGGTTATCAACGGAAATTACTGTCCTTTAGGGCCACTTTACACTGAAATGCGATACGCACTTTGTTACTGATGGTTTATTGAACTGCATTGACTCTTAATTGACCCTTAGCCCCTTAGTCGCCAATTATGACCAGAACCGATATTGAGTGGTACCAAGTCTTTCATGAACCTTAACTTCAGTGACCTAGTATGAGAATATTGAGAACGTACTGCATGTCTTCCGATGTGTATCATTACATTACTATCATTTCTATACTTGGTTTCTATACCGTGATGATCGCGCGAGTTCGCGATTCTTCTTCTTTTCGGGTCAATGGCAATGATCCCCGTATCAAACTTAATACCTGTTTAGGTTGTAGGTCCTACTCCTTATCCTATTTGTTATATTGATTGTGTATTTGTCCACAGGGCCTTAGTCACGCAAAAGCGAAAGAAAATCTGGAAAGGGATGGTCCAAACGCGCTCACGCCGCCAAAACAAACGCCCGAATGGGTGAAGTTTTGTAAAAATTTGTTCGGAGGTTTCGCGTTATTATTGTGGATTGGTGCTATTCTATGCTTTATTGCCTATGGAATTCAGGTAACTATTGTTCTTGTGATGCAATTTTTTATGTTGACGACTCTCTCATTATCTACCACAATAATTGGCTCTTACTACAAATCTTGGCTTGCAATATTTAATCCCTAATTTTTAAGACACTTTTACGTGCAGCCATGATACTGAGAATTTATGATTGGCTACTGCCCACTACAACTTTTGTAGTCGTCAGCAGTTACTAACGTGGCTGTTACCTATTTCTTGCCACATAGCGCTCGAAAACTAATCTGGACTTGCCCTATTCCAGGCGAGTACCGTAGAAGAACCGGCGGACGACAACTTGTACCTGGGTATCGTGCTATCGGCCGTGGTGATCGTGACCGGGATCTTCTCGTACTACCAGGAGAGCAAGTCGTCCAAGATCATGGAATCCTTCAAGAACATGGTGCCGCAGTTCGCTACCGTCATCCGCGAGGGGGAGAAGCTCACGCTGCGCGCTGAGGACCTGGTGCTCGGAGACATCGTTGAAGTAAGAAATCATCAACATAATGTTTTCTTTTATCCACCTTGACTAAATAATATCGTTTCTATTACATCGCCTTATAAAATATCCCCTTAACTTTTACTGTTACGTTTGCATACAGGCCCTAAGTGGGTAAAACATAACTTTTGTTTTGAAAATCGGAATACGCAAGTTTTACTTTTATATCTGTGGAAGGAACTCTTATATCATCTACTAGCGCCCTGCCCAGGGTTTCAGCCGCTGCTAAAAGTTCCTGATAATTTCCGCGAGAAAGAGATCTTCTCTTCTTTTCTTCTACGTAAAATTTAGTCTATAGCACTTAGAAATAATTAAACTTACATACGGGATATTTACGTCACCTTGTATTCTTACAAGATTAAACATTTCTTACCTCTCCCTAGGTGAAATTCGGTGACCGTATCCCAGCCGACATCCGGATAGTCGAGGCGCGCGGCTTTAAAGTGGACAACTCGAGTTTGACCGGAGAATCTGAACCTCAGTCCCGTGGCTCTGAGTTTACCAACGAGAACCCGCTGGAAACCAAGAACCTGGCCTTCTTCTCCACCAACGCCGTCGAGGGCACTGCCAAGGGAATCGTCATCTGCTGCGGGGACCAAACCGTGAGTATACCTACCCTTTGTCTGTAGAAGCTTAGTATAGTCAGAGCCTTAGTCTCGTGGTTCGGAGGACGCCAAAGAGCACCCGCTGGAAACCAAGAACCTGGCCTTCTTCTCCACCAACGCCGTCGAGGGCACTGCCAAGGGAATCGTCATCTGCTGCGGGGACCAAACCGTTAGTATACCTACTTTTCCTTTTTCAGGTCACTTCCTTCAATCGGGCTGATTACCCTAAAAGAAGCTACTACATTTTGTATGAGAAGAACTATTTTTTCTCATTTTTCAGTCTATTTGTTGGGTTTGGATGGGTTGATCAGTTTCACAGGGCTGGTTCACCCGTTGACCTAGCATACACATACAGAGTTAACATTACGATGGTGAACCTAATGAAATCAAAACCCATATATCTCAGTCTACGAAAAGTTATAGTCTACTTACATATTTACGAACAATACTACATATCTATCTTAGCTATTGTATTTGCTTTGTTTCTGCAAATTATATTGACCGAACAAATTACCACATTTAGGTCAACATATATCTCCATTTGTACGAGTTTTATATGCGGTATGAATCAACTCACTTATCGATTCATCTCGGTTTAGACGTCTGGATACGTTCCAAGAAATTATTTCCTTGGCTACTGTTGTTACTTTACCATAAGAATATAAGATTTTCTCAAAATGAACAATAGCTTATATTCTCTCGACCTTCATTTTCGACGTAACAACTTCTATAGTTCCATGTTAATTTTATGCTATAGAAAATAAGGTTCTGTATAGACAACAACGGTTACTTTATACACCGAACATAACAAATTATCTCTTTGGTCGTCTACTGTTTGTGACAAATAAACACGTGATAATTAATCTACTTTCGCCGAAAATAGGTCTAAATATAATATCGTAGGGATTTTCCTAGAAAATCAATCAGCTAAGTAATAGAATAGGGAGTGGCAAAATGTCCACTTCGCAAATTGTTTACCATTTTATTTTGCTGAATGCTCTTTAGTAGAATTTAATAGTAGTAAGCAGGAGTGTTTGTATTGTGACCAGTCGCAGTAAATAAAAGTTTACGTTAAACGCCTTTCGAGTTTCCATGAAAAGTAAGGACGAAAAAAATATGAAGAAAAAAGTTTTTACATGCAATACAATTTGGTCTGCTGGTACATTTTGTGCCGGAGGTTATTTTTTTCATATTTTCACTTATTTACCATGAGGAATATTCATTCTTATCACCAGCCCGTCTTGAGTTTTCGGTATCGGTCACTAGTAAAAATTCACCCTATATGAACCGATATCCGATGTGGTGCAATGGTTAGTACGACTGCCTGCGACGCAGAAAGTTCCGGGTTCAATTCCCGGTGGGGTTACAACTAAGTTGATATTTATCCCTTTGTGAATTTGTTCCGAAAAGCAAGATGGTTCCGTGCATCGAATGGGCACATTAAGCCGTCGGTCCCGGTTGCTATCTTTGATGGCGGTCGTTACACAAATATGTCAGAGGCCTGCTACTTGCAGTAGGCGGTTGAAAAACTCTGACACCAGGGTTCATCGGGTCGTTGGACGACTTGGTGTCCCACTCGAAGAAGAAGAAGACCCTATATGAAAACACTTTTACAATACCGTTATCCTCCCTTAGGTGATGGGCCGTATCGCGGGTCTGGCGTCTGGCTTGGACACTGGAGAGACCCCCATCGCCAAGGAGATCCACCACTTCATCCACCTGATCACCGGCGTGGCAGTGTTCCTGGGAGTCACCTTCTTCCTCATCGCCTTCATCCTCGGCTACCACTGGCTCGACGCCGTCATCTTCCTGATCGGTGAGTACAACACAAATGACAAGCCTCCTTTTTCCAAAGGGTCAACATCCATATCTAAAAAGTATAAAATATCGCCCATTATGCCAGTGTTGCGTGACGCGAATTGTCCGCGCGGATCCGCAATGAGAGAACTCGTGCGAAGTTCACTTAATTCATCTGTACCACTTAGAGGAACAAACACGCGACGCGGCGCAATGCATAAATCCAGTAGTAGATTAATTCTGGAGAAACCCACGTCTAACTAAATATTTGTACGCCTGATATTCAAACACCGTTTTTATCACAATACCTACTCGGGAGAGTCCAGCGATAGCGACCTAACTTAGTATAGATATCGACGGTCGCTAACTTGAGCCGGTTTTTATAATGCCATTATTCAAACATATCATTTCTAATATTTTCGTTTCTATGAAGTTTTATTTCATAACACATCTTCAATCTTCCAGGTATCATCGTGGCGAACGTGCCCGAAGGTCTGCTGGCCACTGTGACTGTGTGCCTAACGCTGACCGCCAAGCGCATGGCCTCCAAGAACTGCCTCGTCAAGAACTTGGAAGCTGTAGAGACCCTGGGATCCACTTCCACCATCTGCTCGGACAAGACCGGAACTTTGACCCAGAACAGGATGACGGTCGCGCACATGTGGTTCGACAACCAGATCATCGAGGCTGACACCACCGAGGACCAGTCCGGAGTGCAATACGGTAACTATACTTCACTCTCACTGGTAAGATTGGAAGGATCCACCTCCACATCCATTAAGGCTAACAGCATCTGAGAACCAATCTGAATTGCAATACGCTAAGTAGCTGGGAAGTTACCAAAAGAGGCACTTAAAATATCCTACTTGAAAATAAATTTATACAGGGTGTTAGGGACGGTGTACCGAAAACTTTGCACGCATGATCAGACCATCAAACTAAACAACTTTTACTATGGAGCCAATGGTGGGAAACGAAAAAAATTTTTCGACCTCCCATACAAAAATCACGAACAGCTGACAGATTTTGTATGGGAGATGGGAATTTTTTTTTTCGTTTCCCACCATTGGCCTCATAGTAAAAGTTGTTCAGTTTCATGGTCTGAGCACGCCTGCAAAGTTTTCGTTACACCGTCCCTAACACCCCGTAGATAGGCGTTACTAATCGTTTTCAATATTCAGGTTTATCTGGCTCCTTTTAGCAAAAGTTGTCTGGCATACAGACATGAACTTAAATTATATCATCGGGGATCCACCTGTATTCAAAATAGTCGATTTTATTGACAACTAAGACAAAAAGTATCTGACAGAAATGATGATTTTCTTGAAGATTACAAGAATATATTATTCATTAAAAAATAACTAATGTCCTAGAAAAAAGTGGTCATAAATGTTTATAGTTCTTTGTTCTATTTACAATTTATAGGATACAAAGACAATCTTATGGCCAACGCGTATCTGGAGGTTGGCTTATCATTCGCTTGACTACAACTTACACGAAAGCATAAAAATGACACTAAAGTAACAAACAGGATAATCTGTTTCCATAATGTACTTCTAATGGTTCATTTGTAATACTATCTTATGGTTGACATGCTTTATCTATCTTATAGCTGACATGCTTTTCGGGTCACTGTTTCACAAATCGACTTAGAGGAATCTAATCTTTTCCGACTCGGGTAATGTTACCAAAACTATTAGTTTCTGGAAATACTTTTGAAGTAATAAGTGAAATTAGATTATAACTTTACCAAGATTGTTTTTAATTAAATCAAACGGTCTTTTATTGAGACGTTTTTGACATGCCTACAATATATTATCGGTGATCCCTTTATCGTATTTCTGTGTATGTAAATGAAAATGAGAAATTGAAAAGATGTCAAGCGTCTACTGGGGCAGGAACCTGGGACACAGGGAACTGTCCCACTGAGCTATCGATGCACCGATCGACCCGTGCCAAATTTCAATCTCTTGATACTCGTCTCAAAGCTTATGCCTTCTGTGTATGTCCATGGTGCTCCGTTGTGATAAGCCTTATAGTAATTGGGGGAGTCTATAGTATGACTATCAGTACAAATTAACATTATGCCAAACGAATAGTACCTATATCAAAGAAAATGCAACCATAGAAATTTACTAGTTATGCCAATGTATATTAGGAACTTCAACAATTTGCAAAACAACGGTATCCCATGTTTTTCTTAAACCGCCTTTTACCCTCAGACCGCACGAGCCCCGGCTTCAAAGCCCTCGCCAAGATCGCGTCCCTGTGCAACCGCGCCGAGTTCAAGGGAGGCCAGGACGGAGTGCCCATCCTCAAGAAGGAGGTCGCTGGTGACGCTTCTGAGGCTGCCCTGCTCAAGTGCATGGAACTGGCGCTGGGAGATATTGTTGCCCTGAGGAAGAGGAACAAGAAAGTCTGCGAGATACCCTTCAACTCCACCAACAAGTACCAGGTACCATCAAAATAACCAGTTATTAATTATCGGCGTGCCCATCCTCAAGAAGGAGGTCGCTGGTGACGATTCCGAGGCCGCCCTGCTCAAGTGCATGGAACTTGCGCTGGGAGACATTGTTGCCTTGAGGAAGAGGAACAAGAAAGTCTGCGAGATATCCTTCAACTCCACCAACAAGTACCAGGTACTATCATCACTACCAGTTATGAGTTTTGTTTATAGGTTGTGGCGATAGAATTTCTTTATGCCAGAGTCAGATTTTTATAAAGCTAAGGTAACTTTTCGCGGAGATATTTATGGGCTCATACTACCAGCAACTGGAAGCGAAAAGCTGACAGACGTCGTCGCGGACGACCCAGACGCAAATGGCGAGACGCACTGGACAAATTTTCTAAAAATTGGCATGTCACAGGATCGAATTCAGTGGAAGAGACGGAGTGAGGCCTTTGTCCAGCCGTGGGATCCAGATGGCTCAATAATATAAGATTTACTACGCACATTAAAATAAGTAAAGAAATATGATGGTCTGTTATCTGATGGTAACTTCTAGAAATAGAACAACCTCCCCAGATTAAGGTCGTTACTTTACATAGTACTAACTAGGTCGACCCACGCTTCACTTTGCAATTTTCCTGACACGCTTGTTTTATGAGTTTGCCGTTCAAACAAGTCGTAGTCGTTCGGCTATGGCAAGATAAATTGTGTAAGCGCTTTGTGTCAACTTTGTAAGTTACAACTTACAACAACTACTACTTACTACCATAACAGCCACAATAAAGTTCACTGCTGAACATGGGCCTCCCACTAGTAGGGCGGGTATTTGCCATACTCACCACGCTTGGCAGGCGGGTTGGTGAGCGCAACGCAAGATGTTGCAATACGAATTTACTGAAATTGCATTCGCATGTATTGAAATGTTGAAGTTTGTTCAATGAGACTGAATTTCTCAGGTTTCGATTCACGAGAGCGACGACCCTAGCGACCCGCGCCACCTGCTCGTGATGAAGGGAGCCCCCGAGAGGATTCTGGAACGCTGCAGCACCATCTTCATTGGCGGCAAGGAGAAGGTAAATCACTACATGTATAAATCCAGATTAAAAAAACGCCGAAAAGTTTCAACAAAGTACTCGATAATTCCAACTAGAAATGTTATTGGTAGGGAATATATCATGGCAGCTGAGAGGTGTGGCTAGAAACCTGTAATAACAATCGTTTGTGTTTTGTTGCTATTGAAAATACAAGGAAGAATATGGGACCAAAGTATGACCCTTGAGGCACTCCCAGTCGATTAATAAGTAATTACACAAATTTTTGATATGTCATAATTCTTCTTTTCTTTTATCGAATTGGTATTCATAATAAGCTTAGCTTTATTATAGTTCAAAATGTATAAAACGATGTTTTATTTTGCTCAGGTTTTGGACGAGGAAATGAAGGAGGCATTCAACAACGCGTACTTGGAACTTGGTGGTCTGGGAGAGCGAGTGCTCGGTTTCTGCGACCTGCAGCTGCCTTCTGACAAGTACCCTATTGGGTAAGCACATCAACTTGTTTTAGCAAATCAAATGTTTTACCATAGTCTATCAATAAAGTGATTATATTTCTTATGCTATGAATCTAACAGCTGAAAATCGTAATTTTTGGGGAGCTTATCTTTTGACGACGAGTTTTTGTTGCCTCATCCAGAATGTTGTCCGAAAGAGTTCTTGTCTTATAGCAGTCGCGATTACTTTCACAGATAATAGCCCGCGACCATGACTGAGGCTACCCAGTTGAAATGTCGGGTTTCCCGGTAAATCGCTTATTTACCTGAAAAAAAAAACTGTCATAAGACCCGATATAATAGCCCTTGTCTTGTTTTAACGCAACATTTATAATTCGCTGTCAAATCCGGAATTTCGGTAAAAATTATCAAATCCACTATCACTAATTTGTTGAATAACATGTTCCCATCGAATAAATAGCTTCAAGTGGCTACACTTTTATATGACTGCATATTGTGCAACCGTTCGATAACAAGTCCAGTATCCTTCAAATTTCGGGAGGTTTCAGAGGCTTTAGTTTTTATTGTATAACCGCGTATTTTGCAACCCTCGTCTAACTCGTTGATGCTACAGTTTCAAGTTCAACACGGACGAGGTGAACTTCCCGGTGGACAACCTCCGCTTCGTGGGGCTGATGAGTATGATCGACCCCCCGCGAGCCGCCGTGCCCGACGCCGTCGCCAAGTGCCGGTCTGCTGGTATCAAGGTAAAGCTTTTTGTAACGTTGTAACACTTGGGAGATAGCTTAGGTCTCTAAAACAAAGGGTACTTTTATTTTATTTGGGAAGCTTACAGCCTTTACAAAATAAATGCCAATAACAAGCCACCATAGATAAGCAGAAAAGTTTTAAAAGGATATTAGACTCAACCATGATATTTTTGAGCTAAAAGTTTTTTTTGTAAATATCACTCGTTTACTAATTTTATGATCAATCTCTTTTTCGTTCTGAACAAATTTTTTTCCTTTTTTTATATTTCTCATTCAAGGTGTCTATCGATAAAGGTAGATTTTATGACATATACCTAAAAGTTGATTTCTAATTGACGATGATCACGAAACAAACTGATTTGTTGTGAACCAATGAATCAGCAACTTAACATTTTAGCTATAAGCTCGTAGCATAAGAACCAGCAAACCACACTGCCAAACCATTTATTCCTGTTAAAACTGAGGATTCGTGGGCCACCATCTAAATAACAGACCAAACTGTGCAGGTTATCATGGTGACTGGTGACCACCCCATCACTGCCAAGGCCATCGCCAAGTCCGTCGGAATCATCTCTGAAGGCAACGAGACCGTTGAAGATATTGCTGCACGACTCAACATACCCGTCTCTGAGGTAACCTCTTTTGTAACAAGATTTTTTTTAAAGTATAGTTCCGCTTTTGAAAAAAAAAAGTAAAATACATTATTAAATTCAATTCAGCAAAAAAAAAAACAATTTGAAACCTAAAACATAAGGCGACAGTTCTAAAAACAGTTTGACCTATCGGACCAAATGCGACAATCACTAACACATTTTGTATGGCAAAATTTAAACTGATATTCTTTAGAAAAAGTTGCTCAAGTTTGATGGGCTTGCCATTTTTATAGCTAATATCGAAACACTGTATATTATTTTTAGGTGAACCCGCGCGAAGCTAAAGCTGCTGTCGTACACGGAACTGAACTGAGAGACATCGGCTCCGACCAACTCGACGAGATTCTCAAGTAAGAACCATGATAAACACTCTAGGCTTTACATTTCTACTTTCCAAAGGCAGCGGCTTAGTATCGTCCCAAAATGCGACCACGGTGTAACCGCAAAGGTTAGACAAAGCTAAGGATATCTTCTTACAATTGAAACTGCTTTTGGAACAATAGGCACGTTTTGTAGACTATGGTATTGGATGTCATAATAACTTCTTGACCTGATTAAGCTTCCGAAACGGTGTACCTGACCTACTCAAACTCAAGGAAGTAGGTAGCGATGATCAGAAATGTTTTTTTTTTTTTATCTTATTAATTACTGTATTCTGCTGCATTAAAATTTACCTATCCAAGATGCTACTCCAAAACCAAAATTGGGAAAAAATATTCCTGACTACTTTAGACATTTGCAAACTAGCATTTTGCCTGGCAACCGCAAGTAGAAATAAAGCCCCATTCCGAATCAAAATAGACAGAAACAAAGACACGTTTACTTTTTACCTAGACAGATAGCTCCAGCAATAAAATTTTAGCACCGTATCGCGTGTTAGACCTCCATCTACACTAGCAACCTTGGCCAGTCTATCAAAACCCGATCAATACCGATGAATACTGTACGATTTACCTACTGAATTACTTTCAAGTTCTAGGCCGAATACGTGATTAGCCATCATTGTTGCGATGTAATTGTAAAAGAACCATGACATTTAGATTTTATTGTTAAATACAGCTAGTCCAATGGGCGTAACCTTTTATTGATGGATGACGTTTAAACCCTGTGTTAATGTCAAGGTAGCGAGTGGTACAATTTACTTACAAAATCTTACGTGCGGCACTAGACAAGCGGCTTAAAACAATGTAATGAAGTAGTCTTCCACTCCGATCTACTACAAACTTATGTTATGAATGTCTGATTAAAAAGAATGAAGGACTAACTTTGTATTATTGCTCTGATAGTCATTCGTATGTTCCTTCAAATTTAAGTTGACTCACGAGGGAGGATCGATTGACCTTGTTACACAGTTAAGGATTAATCTCACATTTTGTTACAAACAGAATTCCGGAGTGTATATGTCGCAGTCAACTGGTTAAAAACGCTGTGTAATTAAACAACTAGTTCTTTAATCAAACGTCGCCATCTAACCAAACAACTAAACATTCATCAGGTAAGTGGTTGAAGATCACGTTCTACACTACAGCTGTATGTTGGTTAGCCAACTGGCTTGCGTTCTATTTGTTAGGGTAGCAATGTGTGTTAGGGCATATTCACACATACGCGGGCTCCACGCGCGTTATTATAATGTCACACGCACAGCTTACGCGTTGCGAGTCGCAAACGGGCGCAGAGCCCGCGTATGTCTGATTCTGTGATCTGAAAGTAAGCCTATTCAAAATATAGCGGAATCCGGGTGGGTACGTGAGTACCGGAAGTCCGGAACTCAATTACTTGATATTTGTACTAGTCAGAATACCGCGTACCCACGTACAGAGCCGGTTCCGCTCCGGTTTGCATAGCTCATGCTTAGGGCAAGACTATAGGGGAGACTGGGGTTGGAGTGCACTAGGGGGCGGCAATACAAATGACACTTTTTCAAAATTTTCTTAGTGTTTCTCACTGGTTGAGGTGTATGAAAGGGCTGCCTGTAAATAGAAAAAATTACCCTCTCCTTTCCTCCACAATAGGCCCCTTGGGGTCATATTGACCCCCCTTTTTTATGACGGGAACGTACAGGGTTGCTCATCAGCAACAATGTTTACCTAGAACACTTTTCTCTGGAGGCCCAAAATCGATCAGAGGCCCCTAGGACCCCGTTAAAGGATCCAATGGACCCCTCGATTTTTTGACAAAAATGGATAGAGTGACTCATATACAACAACTTTTATTTACAAAGTATTCATCTGGGAGGCCTAGATTAGCTTGTAGGGCCCTACAGCCTCAATACTGGGACTTGAAAATAATTCGACCTGTGAGTAGCCATGATGACCTACAATTTTTCGACCGGGAATAGAAAAGGTTGCTCATCATCAACAACGTTTGCGTAGAACACTTTTTTTGCGGCCTCAAAAACAGGCAGTAGTCACCAGGGCCATAAAAGGCCTAGATTAAGCTAATCTAGGCCCCTCCAGATGAAAAAATGTAGATAAAAGTAGTTGTATATGAGCCACTCAATCCATTTCCGTCAAAAAATGGAGGGGTCCATTATGACATTTTAAGGCCCCCCCCTAGGGACCACCGGCTGATTTAAAGCCGCAGAATAAAGTGTTTAAGGCAAACGTTGTTACTGACCTTTTCCATTCCCGGTCAAAAAATTGTAGGTCATCATGGAGACCCACAGGTCGAATTATTTTTTAAGTCCCAGTATTAAGACTGTAGGGCCCTACATGCTAATCTAGGCATCCCAGATGAAAACTTTGTAGATAAAAGTTGTTGTATATGAGCCACTCTACCCATTTCCGTCAAAAATCGAGGGGTCCATTGGATCCTTTAACGGGGCCCTAGGGGCCTCTGACCGATTTTGGGCCTCCAGAGAAAAGTGTTCTAGGTAAACATTGTTGCTGATGAGCAACTTTGTACGTTCCCGTCATAAAAAAAGAGGGGTCAATATGACCCCAAGGGGGCCTATTGTAGAGGGGGAAAGGAGAGGGTATTTTTTTTCTATTTACAGGCAGCCCCCTTTCAAACACCTCAACCAGTGAGAAACACTAAGAAAATTTTGAAAAAGTGTCATTTGTGTTGCCGCCCCCCTAGTGCAAGCAACCCCAGTCTCCCCTACAGTCTAGCCCCGAGCATGAGTTATGCAAACCGGAGCGGAACCGGCTCTGTACGTGGGTACGCGGTATTGTGACTGGTACATATGGTCAAGTAATTGAGTTCCACTACGCTACCCAAGTAACCATCCGAATCCCGCTGCAGTTTGTATAGGGCTTTATACTTTGTAAGTACCTTCGGTCACATCACTCTATTTTCATCGAAAATTAGTAGATACTGCAAATTGAATGATTACGTAACGAATTACCCATGTTTTATTAGGTTTGTGACAGTTTAATAAACATTTAATGGCTCAATATTCGTGTAATAAGAACAAAATTACCTTGATGTTGGATTTCGTAGTTTCTCAGTGTTTCTTCAAACAACTGTTTGAACTTTTGGTCGGACGTTTCCCCCGTAGGCGCCCCCATCACTTATAATCATAAAAAACAGCACTGATTACGCAAATTACGGATTATTTATCATAAAATCACAAAATACGGTGTAGATTTTTGTGCCGCTGACGCCATCTTGTAAACAAACCGACTCTAGCGCCGCAGTGGCGTAAAAACGTACTTATTCCATTAAACAGCGGGTTTTCGGTCCGCCGCTGTGTTGAACGTTTGGAATGCTTCAAAATTCAGCCAGTGAACTAGTTGTTTGGTTAGATGGCGGCGTATGATTAAAGATCTAGTTGTTTAATTACACAGCGTTTTTAACCAGTTGGCTGCGACATATACACCACCATTTCTTTTCATTTCATTTTCGTAGCCAAGTATACTGAAAACAGTACCTTCCACGCAGATACCACACCGAAATCGTGTTCGCCCGTACCTCCCCGCAACAGAAGCTGATCATCGTGGAGGGTTGCCAGCGTCTGGGTGCCATTGTGGCCGTCACCGGGGACGGAGTCAACGACTCGCCCGCTCTCAAGAAGGCCGACATCGGTGTCGCCATGGGTATCGCCGGATCAGATGTCTCCAAGCAGGTAGGTTGTACTAAGATTGAAAGCTACAGGCTATCAAGATTGTTGAACATTTGATGATCAATGCATAACCACTTTATTGCACTTTAACTCTGTTCATATTATTAAGCAAATCGTAAAAGTTTAACTGACAGACTCAGACATACTTGTAAGAAAAGATACAAGTAAGAGGTTTTACTTCCTTTGTTACGAAACCTCAAACGTTTTGCACATTTCGCACGACTTAAAATTGCCTCGCCATCTTATAGGCCGCCGACATGATCCTACTGGACGACAACTTCGCGTCGATCGTGACGGGCGTGGAGGAGGGCCGACTCATCTTCGACAACCTGAAGAAGTCCATCGCCTACACCCTCACCTCCAACATCCCCGAGATCTCCCCCTTCCTCGCCTTCATCCTCTGCGACATCCCGCTACCCCTCGGAACCGTCACCATCCTCTGCATCGACCTGGGAACTGACATGGTAAGCCCCACTAATATAGGAAATCAGTACGCAATGATTGGCATTGTTTTAAGTGTGGACAATTCAACCACTTACCTAAAAATTGCTCGTAACAAAATTAATGCTTCAAGTGCATAAAACAGTGCCACTCGTTTACAAATTGTATGTCTCTGTAAAACGTCGCATTGTGAGAGGTCTAAGCTTGGTTCGTGTATGTGAGGTATAGCAAAGAGGGAACGCCTTGCTTGAGCCGCTATATGGAGGGCTATACTATAATACAAATTGACTCATTTCCACACTTTTTGATACAATTTACTTACACAATTAAAACTAAAATTTTGGTAATTTTAGCAGGTAGTATATTAAATAAACTTATTACCAAAGAGTTTATAGTTCAGAGCTTACATCTTTTTAAGGCCTTTTATAAAATCTCACAAAGCTACGTTAAAAATTTGACTTTAATAATTTATTTACTTACTACTTATTGCCCGATGAGATTGTCTTAAAAAATCCGATAGCTACTACTTACCTAAAAAGATGTCAATCTTGTCGGGCGTTTTAAAATTAAGAATTAACTATAACACTGGCAGTCGTCATTCATATGCATATGCCATTATAACAACAGCATTTGTGTTTGAATGTCAGCTGGCAGTTGCACTGTCTTCCTTAGCTTGCAGCGTGGTGGTGAATACAAAATGTAACGGAAAGGATAGAAAACTACCCGAAAATATGTCTTGCTGAAATAAAGTCCTTGTGTAATGTGTGAATAAAATATAACGATGTCTCAAATCATACTGTTTTAAGGGCGGGTTAAAAACTCACCAAATTTTATAAGAGAGATTTCATAAGATCGTTTATCGATTCAGTGTCCCATACGAAAGAAGATGAAAAATAACAACAAATGTGCCCAAAAATAAAAAGATCGGAGTCAGAATACGTGCGTTATTAAAAACCTGTCATAACTATTTTTTTTACATGTTTGGAGTTTATAAACCATCTAAATTCAATCGAGAATTCCCAAATAGTTCGTTGGTTAGACCTTTCCGTTACAGCTTGTATGTGTAGTACGGTGTATTGATAAGGTCCTGGTGTAGGTTCCGGCCATCGCGCTGGCGTACGAAGCGGCCGAGTCGGACATTATGAAACGCCCGCCTAGGAATCCGTTTTGCGACAAACTTGTCAATGAGAGGTCTCTATATGTACTTCGGTGTTCGCTGCCTCATCACCATAACCCTAACGGTTTCCAGCTAATAACCTGCCGGTGTTGTCTCGATATCGTGACCAGTGGGTGCCATCCTAACAGAGAGTTTTGCGTAACAGTAGTCTTTGTAAAAAAGTAAGACAATTATACAGGGTGCACGGGACGGTATATCGAAAACTTTGCGGACGTGATCAGACCATGAAACTGTACAACTTTCCCCGTGGAATATGGTGGTAAACGACAAAAAAAAAACCAACCTACCATACAAAATTCCCGATCAGGTGACTAACTTTGTATGGGAAGTCAAAAAAATTGTTTCGTTTACAACTATATGTTCCATGGGGATAGTTGTTCATTTTCATGGTCTGAGCACGCCTGCAAAGTTTTCGTTACACCGTCCCCTACCCACATTGTCTGGGATTTATGGGTTTAACTTGTAAATAGTGGATGATATACTGCTGTTACGTAAAACTAAAACATGAGAGTGTGTTATTTGTAAATTGTAAGGTGTGCAGTGGAATCGCGCATGATTCTACTATACTTATCTCAGACACTCGCTGCTCCAGGGTGAAGCCTTAAATTATATGGGCTTGAGGCCCAGTATCTAACCTAACGTCAATTTTTTTTATAATATTAAAGAGAATTGTAATTTTTTATACATTTATAAACGAGCAGCGACTGTTTGATTCTAGTATAAAATTAGGCAACTAATGAAAGATAACATAAAGTCTGACTTCTGAGTTAGGTTAGGATTAACTGCTGTAGATGTGTTTTGTTTGTTCTAATACGTGTTTTTGAACCTATCGTGTTGGCGAGCCATCGACAGGGCGTAGACCGACGTCCGCTAAGGTTACGTAGCGATAGACAGACACAACACTGTACCACAGTCATCCATATCACCCCATTCTCATGCCGTCACCGTCTGTGACCATGACCATTGGCCATCATTCATTCGTTTTACGTTTCACACCCCCAAAGGTTTTCCCCACAGAAGTCATTTTCATGATCGACATTTTTTATGTGTTATCGATAATTTTTGTTGTTAGTTTTAAGTATTTTTTGTGACTAAGTAACCATATGCCGCCACCAGGCTAACAAATACACGCAATGTGCTAACGTATGATTTGTAATACCAAAATATTTTTATCAGTTTTATACTTACTTGAAAGGAATAAAACAAAACTGGGCAAAAAATTACATGATCCTGGCCACCAAATTAGAAATTAAAATAATACCTATACCTTCTAAAAAAGTAGAACTGACATTGAGAAACTTGATGAATAAATCGAAAAGTAATTTTGATACCTGACTGGCTGTGAAAAGAAACGGTTTAACATAGAAAACAGAACCTACCTAATAAAATTATTTTGCACATTGAAATAAAGAAAAGAGAAAGAAAACATATGAAATAATACGGGGTGTTAGGGACGGTGTAACGAAAACTTTGCAGGCGTGCTCAGACCATGAAACTAAACAACTTTTACTATGGAGCCAATGTTGGGAGGTCAGAATTTTTTTTTCGTTTCCCACCATTGGCTCCATAGTAAAAGTTGTTCCGTTTGGTGGTCTGATCATGCCTGCAAAGTTTTCGCTACACCGTCCCTAACACCCTGTATATTCAAAGTGTTGTATGGAAGTTTAGTTGTTGGTGGCGGTGGCGGCTTATGGTCGCTTTGTGTGTGTCTATGTTGGATGTTGTCACCTGTGATCTGACGCACGCTTGAGCGCGGGCGGCGGGTGGCGGGCTGCGGGCGCTGCCTGTCACAAGGCAATCCCCCGCCCGCGACTCACATGGCTAGTGTTTGTGTAGGTGCCCGCCATTTCCCTGGCTTACGAGGAGGCCGAATCTGACATTATGAAGCGACAGCCGCGTAATCCTTTCACTGATAAACTAGTTAACGAGAGGTAAAACATCAAGAGTGATCTTCCACTCGTTCAAAGATATTATTCTATCCGCTATTGCTTGCTACCACGTGTTAGTCTTCAATATTGAGGTTTGGTTGTTGCCTGCAGTGTGAGTGCTCTGTGACACTAGCTCAAGGATATTGAAGGCGCCGATAGCACCGCTCCTAACTTCTGCCTTGCGATGTCTTTTCGATATTTTTCTGTAACTAACGTCTCTTTCTTTAATGTACGTAGTTTGGTGGAATGAAGCGATGCGGTCGCGTTCGCCGTTTCTTTCACAAACCCGACTTGAACGCATCGTTTCATAGTTTTCGTATTTATTACCTTCTTCCACTTATACTTGTATACTAGTCGAGTGCTCAGGTAAGTCCAGTGTCTCCTGATCCCTGTCTCTAATTGTGCATGTAGACGACACTATCGCCCTGTTGTACTCTGTGTTGTTTATTCTATTTATTATATTTTGACCTTTAATAATTTCTTACCCTTCATTACCTTCATGCACACCATAACACACGTTTGGTTTTACACACACGATTTATCGCTCATTCGATATTATACTATCACATTTACGCGTCAAGCATCATCAGGACACATTTATTTATTTATATACGTACGATCAGCGACACATTTTACAATATCACGTTAATATAAACGCTAGGGCTTACTTTGTAACTATCACTAGTGTAGTATTTCTATAATATTTTGTATTCTCTTTAAGGCCGGTAAGAAGCTACTCGTTTTTATCTTTCAAACACACCAGTACGTTTCTATTTTTATATTAACTAGTTAATGCGTAATATAAGTATTCTATATGATTATGATTAGTATTACTGTAATTATCTTTTTCTAATAATAATATTGTCGCTAGTTGTAGTTTAAAACTTGCGGCGTAGTGACGGGAGTGTACGTAAGCGGTATATTTTATAATGTATATAAGTTGCCCGCGCCATCGTTGGGCGGTTTGTCTGATTGCTTGGTGTTACCCAAGGTGCCTGCTATATCCTTGGCGTACGAGGCGCCCGAGTCCGATATCATGAAGCGGCAGCCCCGGAACCCTTACACCGACAACCTCGTCAACAGAAGGTTGGCCCCGCACCGCGCCAGCCTGCGGGCACGCGGACACGCTTACTAGTTACCATTGGGTGTTACCACGATAGTTCACTAAAAATACAATTCCTGCCGATCGGTGAGATACCTGCGAATGGAGGCCGCGACCAGCGCCGCCATTTGCTCCAGATGTGGAAGAGTATTGAAGATCCTGCCCCGACCCCTTGCCCCTACATAGCACTAAGCAATTGGCTTTAGCCGGAACAAATTTAGAATCCGTCCCGTTATCGCTCCCAGTAATAATGTCGTTGTAGTTTACACAGTAAATATACAGTACCTCACTGCTATCTGACTGCTTGAAGACTTGAAGCAGGTTTCTTTTCGAGTGTTAAAAATAGTACTTCCATTTTCTATAGACCTCTAGAGGAGCCTAGTCTGTCCCTGCGATCTTCACTCTTCCATGTTTCAGCGTAGTGCGGCGACACCCGCCGAGTTGCACGTTTAGCGAACAATTGCAGGATTAGTCTTCGTCTTAGACAGCGCACTAGTGAATTAATTTATGTGTGATTGATTTGTCGTAACCGTTAATGTAGAAATTAGAAAATTTTCAACCTGATTTCTAGAAAAATCATCTTTTTATTTTTGTTTAAGGGAATGTTGTAGGCGACATGGCGTTTAGTATGAAAATATTGTGACGTAATTTGTTTAATTTCCAGCGATGATCATTAGTTGATATTATTAGTACTTATATTATGTATTTTTATTACACGAAGCTAGAGTTTTCACCTGCTATAGACTAATGCTTACGCCCACGTACACACTACACTTAGGGCTATTTTTTTATAGTTTCGCCGTATCACATATGTATATTTACTATCAATATATATTGCTTTATATCAATATTCGAATGAATATCTTCCTTTTCCTTGAACGATGTGAATCTACAAGTCATTCGAATGTTGCTTGTTCCTACTTATTTGGTTCGCACACGCTTACTCTGACTTCCAAAACTCTTGCATGTTCGATATGAACAAATCAATGTGCTATTTTACAAAGATATCGCACTGTAAGAGTCAAAAATATTTTAACCATTTGCTACCTCTTTCCAATCCACTATGATATAATTTTACCAGTTACATGAAAAACTGGAAGCATTCTTTATAGGGCGATATAATTGTAATGAATGAAAAGTATTGCCTAAGCAAATAATACAAGATTACACTCACAAGTTTTCTTAATAGTTAACTAAGATACACCTTTTATTATTGCTTTTGCAAATACTAAATATTTGAATGTCAGATATGATGAGGTGGTAACAAGAAAACATTTTACCATAACTATTTATTACTAAAAATTGATAATTGGCTCATACAATCAACAACCATTTTACCAGTTTGTCATGTCCATTCAAATCAGTGCTACTCCTAACATTAAGAAACTAATAATTGCTTAACAGTTAAGCCTCAAAGGCAAACATTATTACAGTAATAACTATACATATCCAATGATGTTGCATTCAAAGTTACAAAAAAATACACAAACTGATCAATAGTCCAAGAATTTAGACTTGCTTATGAATCCACATAGACAAAAGCACGTGCATAGTAAAACGCTTAATTCCACTGAGAGTCCAATGCAGTGCTACCACACAGCACTGCGTTGGCTTGCGAACAGTCTCTAAGACTTTCTGGTGCGTAGGTTGATCTCGATGGCTTACGGGCAAATCGGCATGATCCAAGCCGCGGCCGGCTTCTTCGTGTACTTCGTGATCATGGCTGAGAACGGATTCTTGCCTGGGACGCTCTTCGGCATCAGGAAGCACTGGGACTCGAAGGCTATCAACGACTTGCCCGACTCGTATGGACAGGAATGGGTGAGTGGAAATTTTACAGGATTTGTGAGTGTGGCTTTCAGAACATTTAAAACATACAAAGGATAGATAACAAGTTTTGTATATATGTCTTTTTGGAGACAGTTAACACATAAAAACTGTATATTACATGTTTTCTTCGTGTGCCCTTTCAGAGACTGTTAAAGCAAAAGTTTCCATGATTCTAAGAATTGTACAAATAAAAGTATCCGATTTTTATAATCACAAAAAATACCAACAGAGAGTTCACGGTTCCTATAAATAAAATGTTTTAACTCCATATTTAAATTATATGTCCTCTTCTGCATACTAAATACTGCCACAACTTGCAGACCTACCGCGACCGCAAGGCCCTCGAATACACCTGCCACACGGCGTTCTTTGTGTCCATCGTGGTGGTACAATGGGCTGATCTGATCATCTGCAAGACGCGCCGCAACTCCATCGTGCACCAGGGCATGCGCAACTGGGCACTCAACTTCGGCATCATCTTCGAGACCGCGCTCGCCGCCTTCCTCTCCTACACGCCCGGCATGGACAAGGGGCTGCGGATGTACCCGCTCAAGTGAGTACAATGATCTGGTCTGATCACCTTCAAGACAAGACTAGGATACAAGATAATCGGCGGGTCGTTGCGTCGCTCTAAATTCTACATTGCAGTCATAAAGCGTTTATGGCTTCGCCTAGGCTATTATTTGCTTATTTCAAACCGAAGTCATTCCCTAAGTATTATATTATTGGCCCAGCACACTCACTGCATTGGCCGGGTATTGGGGAGAGCTGATTTGAATAATCAAGTCTGCTATCAAATTACAAAAATTTTGTTTGCTGATCACAATTTTATGGCTTCTTTTACCCCCCAAGCCCCCAACAGATTTGACCCAGACTATAGTCAAAAGCAAAGACATCACTCATGAAAGATGCAATAATATATAAAAAATAAGAAAATTATATATTGATATCTCGCTTCCTCAGGTCTGCTAGAAATAAGCAGTAGGTGTTGTAGCAGTCTTTTTTCGTGTCATATCTTTTTGTATCTGTGTATAACTTGTTAAATAAATAAGAACAATCAGACTAATGTGGTTGTTTCCTCCAGGTTCGTGTGGTGGCTGCCGGCGATCCCGTTCATGCTGTCCATCTTCATCTACGACGAGATCCGGCGCTTCTACCTGCGCCGCAACCCCGGCGGCTGGCTCGAACAAGAGACTTACTACTAAGCACCAGTCCAACCCACACTCACAACCATAACGTTCATTTGTGTTCTATATCAGACTGACAGAGATCGCATCGCGGCGGACCACCCACCACTGCCGCCCACTGCCCACTGCCCACCCCCCACCACGGGAGGCCGGTTGCCAGGATATAGGACAACACCATACCACAGACGTCCAGCTTTCACTGGCCCATCAGCTTCTGACCCCCAAGCTACAGAGCGAGATTTCCTTTTTAAATTATGAAGTGAACAAATGGACCTCCCATACTTATATTGTTGGCGATGTTTCGTATTGGAGACCCAATTTTTAACTAATTCAAATTTTAATATATTTCTTATTTTATTCGTGGCTCGGAAGTTCAGAATACATGGGCCAATAAAGCGAGACGTTCTGTATAATAATAAAACATAGATTTTATGTAATGATAAGAGTCCGGGAATCTAAATTGTGGCTGTTTCTAATAAGTGCACCTGGCAACCCTGGTCAGGTATATGTGTAATCGCTGTCGTGTACGCTTCTCACCGCTTGTTACCGCCCGCGCCCCGCCCCGCCCGCGACGCCCCGCCCAACGAGCCCCGCCCACCGGCAAGCCCCGCCCACAAGATCGACGACAGTAAAACACCAAGTTCCTTAGTTTGACTGTTCTGGCTGCATCTCTTTAGCTGCGGAAGTTCGGTTGATCCAAACAATAATATCGAAAATATGTCACTCATACTTGATATTAGAAAGCCATCTTTTTAAATTAACATCTTGATATTTTTAGTATCACATCTAACAGAACTAGAGTCATAATCTCTATAGTTCTGTCATAACCGAACAGTAGCGACTAAAGAAGTCGTACATTATCGAGCTATTGGAACTTGCGGGACTAAAAATTCCTCTTTTACCGCCCCCCGCCCCCATCCGCGCACAACTCGAGCTGTTGTTTTAATGAAGTACCTTATGTATGTATATATGCACGGTGGAGAATCGCGTTGGATACTTGTGATGACAAAAAAATTATACACGTTATTTTGAACGATCATGTTATTTTTGTAATGAAATCTGAAATGAACGAATCTCGATAGTGGACGAATCTCTACCCTCTCGGCGCGGCGCGGCGGTCGGGCGGGGGAGGGGGGAGGGGTGGCGCGCCGACCACACGAGACGGACGCCGATTGACTTGTGTTTTCACTTATGTAACTCGTAAGTAAAGTAAAGGTTTATCGTTGCCTGCGTGTAGCTCGCTGCAGCATGCAGTAGCCAGTAGCGCGCGAGGCCCGAGCGGGCGAGAGTCGGCGCTCGGCGGCCAACGAAAAGCATTTGTTGTAAAATTAACAGATAAGAGCCATTATTATTATAATTTAAGCGTTTAGATTAAGTTGAATTTTTCGAGTGAATAATGTTTAGTTTTTGATTCGGTCGGATGCATGGTGTGTGAGAGGTCGATGTGAGTGCCTGAGTTTTAGTGTACTACTGCTTACTGTTAGGTAGGTAGTTGAAATTTTGATGCCGTATTTTCAATTGTAAAAGTAGATATGAAGCATACACAGTCGCGAACGCTTGGAGGCGCAGCGCGGCCGCCGCCGCCCGCAGCCGCGCGACCGCGCGGACACGCGGAACAACCGCGCACGCGGTCGCCCGCGCCGACACGACGCTTTTCTTTTCTAAACGAATAATCAGAATCATTAGATTTCGTCAAATTTATTAAAATAGGCTGCTCATGGTAATTATGTAAGATTTTAATTTCTTAACTAAAAGATAATAACAAAACGTAGGAATGCGTAATTAGAGATTTTTAAAATTATACAGTTATGATAGATTCATTCTTGTTTTAGTCGCCACTTGGCTCTTCCAGGCGTCGGTCTGTGTGGCCTACTGGGTAGGTACAGAGGAGGAGGCACGAAGCAGGAGCAAGGGCGATATGAGCGCGCGGAAGGACCAAGTGGAACGTTCATTTCGATTTTTCGTAACGAATACATATAACATTATAATAATGGTTACAAAAGTAAAATATAACATTATAGCGACTAATAAATCTAAATTATATGAAATGTTTATAGATTTAAAATGACGTTTGTTTGTTTAGGGTGAACTTCTGTGCTTGTTTGTTGAGGACGAATGTACTCACTGACTATACTATAGAGGTTGATTTGATTTACGTACGATCTGGTCTTTGTAAGCGGTTTGTTTGTACACTGTAGAACTAACATTGTTTTGCGTTCGACAGTTCTTTACACCGATTCATTTTATAGTATTACTCTGTTGGCTAGGAGCGCTGTAAAAATGTAAGTGTTAATAAAAAAAACATTTTCAAAATATTATTATGATGTTTTATTGGAAATTTATGTTTGATTTTGTCCTTATAGTTTTACCCTGCTCCTATCCTAAACCGTTAAAATGCCCCTAATTAAGTCCGATTTATATGCACCCACTTTCAGTCGGTGAGTGCTAGTACTGTAATCGATTACAACAAAATGGCAAGAAAATTGCGATAGAGCGACCTAACCCTTTGTTTCCCAGGTATCCTACTGATCAGTTCTACTATAGAACAGGCGGAACATATTTTTTCACTAGTTCCCACTTCTACGTTGTATATGCGGGGAAAAATATCCCTATCTGTTCTATTGTAGAACTGATCAGTAGGACACCTAGGAACAAAAAGTCCTGACCTCCGGGCGTACAAATAAATTTAGATAATCCAATCTGCCACCCCAGAATGGATGGACACTAGGGTGAATTCTTGGAAACATGTCCAACCAGTCACCCTGGGCTATGTATCCACCCTAGCTCAGAGTGACTGACAGACGTTGGACAGTCTTTTCCAATCTACTGCCCTAGACACCCCTAGGGTGTCCAATAGTGTCTATCCTAGGCTGTCAGATTGGACAACCCCAACAATTTATTAGAATGTTGCTTTCTTAAATATATTGAAAATGAATTGATGAATAAACCGGCAAAAAATATAAAGCTTCGTACCTTAGAGCAGGGTGTACCTAAAGCGTAAAGTGACTCTGTCGCGTTATGACTAGACTAAAATTAATTTATGCTTTAGGTAGACCCTGCTCAAAGGGAAGGCCGTAAAAATATGAACAAGATCCTGGGTCATTTTCTTTTACTTAGACGATATTCAAATACCTAAGAAAAAACATATATACTAAAGAAAAAAAAATTAAGAAAAACATTCGCCTAAAGTAAATTAAAAAATAAATACTTTTATCTACACTTCATAATGTTCCTATTACAAATTCGAAAGCAAATGTATAAGCAACTGCTTTACAGCCATTCAGCCTTTTAAAAAAAATTTCGATATCATAAAGTAAAATGTCGATGTCATAAAGTACTTTTTTCTGACTTTATGATATCGACATTTAGCAGTAAGATAATAAAAAAAAACAAATGTCACGACACAATCAAAGAATCCCAAGCAGCAAAAAAGTCGAATAAGAATTGGTTTACTCAGCTTTCAATCGTATAAAAGCCGAGTAACCGTTGTCAAAACACCCATGTATCGTATAATAGCAGTTATCTCGACTATTTGGCAATATTTGCTAATTTGTGCTATAAGGACGTCGAATAAACGTTTATAACACTATGTTATAGCACTTTTACTCCACCTTTTATCAGATGCTGAATTAAAGTGGCTATAATACTCGTTATTCGACCGATTGATCTATAACAGTCGTGTAATAGCAGTAGAATAGCTGATTCTCTGAATAGGGCGCTTTTATACAGCCGTTATTCAGCATTCTTTTATGTATCTATAAAAGCTCTATAAATGCAATCGAATTGCTTATAGCAACATGGCTGCTGTTATTACACGCTTATAGAGTAACTCGTATAATAGAAATCAAAACGTTTTTATAGGATCTGTAGTCATTTTAAGAGCTATTATACGATATTCATTCAGCTTAAAGTAGAATTGTAGAGTTTTGGGAAACATTAATAGCACAAGTCCGTCCATGTTGTCGGTCGACATCTTGAAGACGTTTTTCGTACAATTTTACTATCAAAATGGATAAAAACAAATGGAAAAAGTTGAAAAGAAGCAGCCATTTTCGAAAGAAAGTTAAGAAAACGTTGGAGCAGATGAAATATTCTGCAAAACTAATGCAGCCCAATTTAATTTCTGCTAGTAATGCTAGTGCACATCTAAGCGCGAGTCCGCCAGTTTTAAGTGGTTCCGTAGACGCAAGCAATGAAATCGTGATCGTGAACAGCATGACATGAGCCGAGCTGGCTGGCCACCATGATCACGCGTGACATTGCAAACGTCTTGCATAAAGTTCGTACACTCACCAAAGGGTTGTAAAAATATTTAGTTACAGTAATAACACTCATCATTAGTAAAATTATCATAAACAGCAAAGTAAGCACAACCGCGATACCAAAAGATATTTATACATGCTTTATTTTATTGTCAGGTAGAACAAAGTGAAATCTTCTTCCGATTGAGTTATTGTTTGTACTAAGGCCACATCCGTTACATTTATCTGATAATATAAAATGCGCTTCCTTCCAAGGCCAGCGCAATTGGCCAAGTTGTTTTAAATCATCTTTTTTAAGAAAGGTATCAACATCCAAGAAGTCTGGCATTGTTTTATGAAATAAGATGTTCCTTGAAAATAAAAAGAAAATTTAATTTGTTTTTTGGTCTTGTACCAAAGGAACCCTAAATATTATCATGGCGACACCTTGTGCTATAAATGTGGTGACAAAGCACTCTTATTCGACTTTTAACGGAATAAGTGAGCTGTAACTGCAACTAGACTACCAATATGGACATTTGCTTACACAATTATTATTTAATATATATTTAATTTAATAAATTCGTCGTCAAATTTAAGAAAACAGGCGGCGCATGAATGTTTATGTAAAAATGCCTTGAGGTTTGTCAATAAAGCTTTTTGCGCATGTTGTTTTGGAGTAACTACACGATCATTAAAAATCGACACATGTACTACTGAATAACTTAATAAAATGACCTTTGAAACTTATTTAGTTTGCTTTACAAATATTTTTATACACCACAGCCTCGATCGTTGAGGAGATGAAAATGATCAGTAATTAGTTGTAAAAAAGCCTCCCTAAGATCTTTTACTGCACTTATTAGTCGAGTAAAAGCATTCTGTTTGCTGTCATAGCACTAAAAAGGCGAATAAAAGCAATTCAGCTGCTATTATAGCACATTTAATCTGTATAAAGGCAAATCGATTGCGTTTATAGAACTAAATATCCCATATACGCATTTTGGTTGCTCTTATAGCACTCTTAGTGTTTTTTACCACGTTTACTCAACTCTTACAGCACCTTTTTGCTGCTTACTCAGCGCTTATTCTTCTTTTATAGGACTTTAGTCTGAATAATTTGCGTTTTTCGCGTCGAGTAAACGTTTACAGCGCTTTTACTCGACTGTTTTTAGAACTTTTATAGAACTTAAAGAGAAATAAGGAACGTGCTCTCGACCATTATAGCACGTCCAGTTGCTGCTTGGGATGGGACGACACTTGAAATTATGAGGACTTATTTATTATTAAATCTTTGCTTCAAATCATTTTCCGAATTAAAATTTACCGATTAATGCTTTTTAATTTTAAAAGTTGTTCCGTTTTTATGAGCTTCCATTTTAACGTTTAGTTAAAAAGTTACTTATGTATAAAAGTCGTTCAGTTGTTGGTTCAGTAGATATGCTTGCAATCGCCATAGTGAAGTGCGGAGGTATGAATTATTTTTCATAGTTTTTCTTGTAAAGTGTAGATAAAATAGTGTATGCAATTGCAATATAATTAGGCTTTAGAATGCTCGTGTCAAACTATTATCAACAGACACTCACATCCTAAAGCCTCTTATTATAAGGCAATTGCATAAACTACTATTACGGCATCCTTTATCGATACTTAACCTACCCTGAAACTATGGCACGCATTTAAATTAACACCTGTATATTGCTACGCAGAAGTCGTTATCCGCTACGTAAAGATTAAAGTACCTACCTATTAAATTGACCTATTATAATAAAGCTGAAAACAGGGAACTAATTGGCGCCAGTCGCGACTATACATTTTTTTAATAGATCAAAACTGTGGAAATGTCACAAGTCAAGCTACTTTCTGTGGCGCCATCTACAACAATCTTTGAGTATTCTTCACCCATTTTCGTGGCACTTGTGAGAATTCGTAGCAAATGCTACGTAAGTAGTCGTTGTAGCATTCACTACACAGAGGTCGTAGCAGCCCCTACGGAGCCATTCGTAGCATCCCCTAGCCCTACGCAGCTCTTGTAGCAGTCGCTACGAATGTGTCGTAGCAATGTTTTTGAAAACATTTTATTTACAGAACTTACAATATTTCTCAAATACGATAGGATAGAGATAACAGGAACACCAAAAGTTTTTGCCAAGTTTTAACTCACTAGGGCTTTACCTAGTTTATATTATAGAAGTCTATGGCCTTACCACAAAAAAATTCGGCGCCTAGATATTTTTTTGTATGAAGATATTTTTTAAACACACGACCATAATGCGTTTATATGTAGCTAAAGTAATTGTTTCGTGTTGTTAACTTAGTTGCGTAGCCAAGTTGCTACGCCGTAGCAAACTAACGTCTTTTATTATAATTAATTAATTTAACTTTTTGTACGGGTAATTTCCACTCAACTAATTCTTAGCCAAGCAACTAAAAACTAAACTACATGTCACAAAGACTATGTAATGAAAGTAAGTAAACCGCTTACTTATCGATTTAACGTTAAAAAACTACTAGAAGCCGCAATCGGTCCGCTGCCATAGATAACTCGTAGGCGGTAATATTAAGAATGTATGGACTGAAACCCCCTTAGAGATCGATAAATAATTGAAACATCCATTATGCCACCGCCATTTGCAACATAAAGTCGCAGAATTTCCAGACTATCAATCTCACTTTACATTCATTTCAGCTGAACTTATTTCATTACTCGCGAAGGTGATTTAGGCAAAGTGTCTGAGGTTGGTCACGTGTCGCCGCCGTCCTTGGAAACAGTACACATACCTACCAATATCTAGCTACAGTCTGAAGGGCTAGGTACAGATACACCTGTGAACGAAGCCACGAAGGTCCTTCGCCCTATAGCCGCGCACCAACCCCACACGCCTTGCCGTGCCCCTCGGCCACTGCGCGTGCGCGAATCTGACAGCCAGTGCCAACACGTCCCAAATTTTCCTCTTTGTAGAACGCATTTAGGTTTAACAATTTTGTATTTTCGCCAGTGGAACGCGAGGCGTCCGGCCATGCGTCCTATATGATGGTGGCTAACATCGGAGGCGTCAACCCAGCGAATGGTGAGTGTTTTGAACAGTTGCAAACCAGTAAACATCCTCGGACAGTGCGTCCTTCCTGTCACGTAGCTTCCTTTATCTCGACGCAGTTAATCGCTGCGTTTTATTTTGACACCGATGTGGTTTAATGCATCGTGTCATTATCGTATTCTGATAGTTATAGACGTCTGTAAGAGTGCGTGAATATAATGGAAGTCATCCCTAGTTAGTTGTAGTTAGCATTAGTCACCTACCACTATGGTTGAATCATTTTTCCCCATTACTTACACTTAAGTCGTCATCAAGAATTTTATTACCTTAGACTCTACGACGTAGAGAGCCTTGAAGGGAAAAAACACGTAGATACCTAAATATGTACTTACTTAGGTACTTTGTTCAAGGAAGAAGTCTCACCTCAATTGAAATTGAGACTAAGTAGTATAGCTAATCTTTTTGGGTTTCATCGACATCATTCTGTTATATCCAAAGACATTTGTTATATCTATTCATTGATTGGTTGGGACTATCAATACAAGTCAGTCTAAGCACAGCCTAAAAAAAATGCAAGTTTTGTTATGATGTTACTCGATCGGTGTTTAATAATTTGAATTTCACTCATTATTTAGCTCTATCCAGTACTTGTAAATTAACATAAGTCGAAAAGAGAGACTGCCCTTCGACCTTGGGTCGTAAAATAAATTATTCAAGTCTAGCCAGCAGGCTTTGTTCTGTGGCTAATTGTCTATGCGTAACATTGGAGGCCACACACTTTTACGGCAGTTTTTCTGCCAGAGCCACGGAAAACTGAAGGTCTTTGGATAAAGACTTCCATAAATGGCCGCGTATTTATCTGTTAATTTTATACTTATTTATCGCACGTTGTAAGTACAGAAGGTGGGTCAAAGCCACGCTATCTATAAACTGGAGAGCTCGTATCTATCTAGTGAAAAGCAAGGTCTAATTCTCGCTGAAAATCTCACTCATTATATTTAAGTACCTTCATTATAGCTTGAAGCCAGGTATTCATTGGGGACAAAATCCCTGATACTTTGTATCATAGACAATGTTTATGGACAATGTCCCGAATGTGTACGCTTTTTTTCGGGGATTTTGTTCGGGGACATTGTTCAAAACACGTCCACATTGGGAACATTCTCCTGATACTTTGTGTCATATACAAAGTTCCTGGGATTTTGTCCCCAATAAATACCCGCCTTTACATGATTACTGAAAGCGAACTAGGTACTCAACTCAGGTAGATAGATATCTACTCCGGTTGTCTGATATAATTAAGCTTTGTCATGCTCCCACTTTACTGAACATGAACATTAAACATAGATTTGTACTCATACGTATCAGATACTTAGATATTTATTATACAACGTAAGTATCGTTTACCCCGCAAGGGAAAAAGGCGTGATATATGTAATGTATGTATCGTTATAAATTGACTGAAAACTTTGATTTTTCAAAGTTTTTGTGTGAGCAGTCAAGTTGTTACTACATGCTCGCATTGGTCACGATGACACGTACTACTTACAAGCGTAGCACAAATAAGGGAGGGCGCGCAGGGCACTTTTACAGATAGCTCCCTCAGTACTAGCAACGATTTTGACGCTTCTGGTATCAACTGGAACCTCAGAGGAACTCAAGGTATCAAAAAAGATGGTTGCCACGAACGTCATATTTCTTTGAGTGAAATCGGCTTACGTTCTTGTATTAGATTTAGCCGTATTTCGTCCTAGAAACCCTGGCTATGTGACAAGTGACAATCGTAAAAATCCTAAATAAGGTCGAGTGATCCTTCTGTAAACTGTATATTTTGTGTAATTAAGGAGTTTCGTGCTTGTGGCAAGGCACTGGTACATTTCTTCGTAGTATTTTGTAATCTCGTTCGATCCAGCAGTGGAGGCCACAGCGTACATAAGCGCGGTCGCGGCGTTCGCAGCGGTGGTGCTGGTGGTCCTGCTGGTGCTGGGCCGGCGCTGGTGCCACGTCGCCGCCTTCGGCCGCAAGCGCTGCGATGCCGGATCATGTCGCTCCTAATAAAATCCCCTTTCATCCAGCAGTGGAGGCCACAGCGTACATAAGCGCGGTCGCGGCGTTCGCAGCGGTGGTGCTGGTGGTCCTGCTGGTGCTGGGCCGGCGCTGGTGCCACGTCGCCGCCTTCGGCCGCAAGCGCTGCGATGCCAGATCATGTTACTCCTAATAAAGTCCCCTTTAATCCAGCAGTGGAGGCCACAGCGTACATAAGCGCGGTCGCGGCGTTCGCAGCGGTGGTGCTGGTGGTCCTGCTGGTGCTGGGCCGGCGCTGGTGCCACGCCGCCGCCTTCGGCCGCAAGCGCTGCGATGCCAGATCATGTTGCTCCTAATAAAATCCCCTTTCATCCAGCAGTGGAGGCCACAGCGTACATAAGCGCGGTCGCGGCGTTCGCAGCGGTGGTGCTGGTGGTCCTGCTGGTGCTGGGCCGGCGCTGGTGCCACGTCGCCGCCTTCGGCCGCAAGCGCTGCGATGCCAGATCATGTTGCCCCAAATAAAATCCCCTTTCATCCAGCAGTGGAGGCCACAGCGTACATAAGCAGGGTTGGATTCAGACCCTCAAAAAATTATTGTCTACGGAATTTAAAAATATACTACTTGTCTAAAATTATACTACGTTTCGTTGTACATCATTTTTGATTTGTTTTGAAATAAAATTACGTTTATAAGTGAAATTTTGCTTTATTATTTTGTAACAAAAATTTCGAATTAATCAAATTCAGGCAAGTGGACGTCTATTTGAATTCGTCAATTGGAATTTCGTCCTTGGGAGCGAGTTGTTTTTGCCAATTTAACTTTGCTAAATACTCTCTCACAATCAGCGTTTGCGGCAAAACCAGTCAATCAAGAGCAAATTTGGCGATTTTTGAATGGATAGTTTTCGGACATATCACACCAAACGCTCAGTTTCGCCTAATTCCCTATATTGTGGGGTAAATATTAAAAAGCAAAATGACCTAGAGCGACCTGATGATAAATTATGGTATTTTCGCGTAGTATACTGACATTGCTATACTACATACTACACATCATGAAATAATGGTACGAATAGTATAATTATACTACAAAATCCAACCCTGTACATAAGCGCGGTCGCGGCGTTCGCAGCGGTGGTGCTGGTGGTCCTGCTGGTGCTGGGCCGGCGCTGGTGCCACGTCGCCGCCTTCGGGCGCAAGCGCTGCGATGCCAGATCATGTCGCTCCTAATAAATCCCCCTTTAATCCAGCAGTGGAGGCCACAGCGTACATAAGCGCGGTCGCGGCGTTCGCAGCGGTGGTGCTGGTGGTCCTGCTGGTGCTGGGTCGGCGCTGGTGCCACGTCGCCGCCTTCGGCCGCAAGCGCTGCGATGCCAGATCATGTTGCTCCTACACTGCATGTTGGCATTGGTCACATAAACACCACAAAATAGAGAATTTTCAGAAGGACAGCTCGCTCATTATTCGATCATTTATACCTACACCCTAGGGTTGCTATGTCTTCTTTCTGATATTTTGTAAATTAGGTACGTTGACAATTCCTTGTAGCCGTCTCTCTGTATTAAGAGCCCGCCAACACTTACTTTATGATGGCACGTAGTGTAAAAGTACTGGTGCCATAAAGTAACGCGGATTTTCCGTCCTGAAGGCAGCCGTGTTGCTCGAAGGCTGGTACAAACGTCAGCAGATAATATTTTGAAATCCCCCTTTAATCCAGCAGTGGAGGCCACAGCGTACATAAGCGCGGTCGCGGCGTTCGCAGCGGTGGTGCTGGTGGTCCTGCTGGTGCTGGGTCGGCGCTGGTGCCACGTCGCCGCCTTCGGCCGCAAGCGCTGCGATGCCGGATCATGTTGCTCCTAATAGAATCCCCTTTTATCCAGCAGTGGAGGCCACAGCGTACATAAGCGCGGTCGCGGCGTTCGCAGCGGTGGTGCTGGTGGTCCTGCTGGTGCTGGGCCGGCGCTGGTGCCACGTCGCCGCCTTCGGCCGCAAGCGCTGCGATGCCAGATCATGTTGCTCCTAATATAATCCCCTTTCATCCAGCAGTGGAGGCCACAGCGTACATAAGCGCGGTCGCGGCGTTCGCAGCGGTGGTGCTGGTGGTCCTGCTGGTGCTGGGCCGGCGCTGGTGCCACGTCGCCGCCTTCGGCCGCAAGCGCTGCGATGCCGCGCTAGCCGCGCCGCGCTCGCGCACCGCGGACCTGCCCAGGGACAATGCTCAGTTTGGTTAGTGGTTGTAGCTATCTGTATTAAAGTAGTGTAGCACGTTCCCTGCCAACTACGAGTATACTCGTAACATTTTTTCATACATCGCTACGAGTATACTCGTCTGGCAGCGAAAGGGGTAATTAGTTTTTAAGAAATCTCTTTTACGTAATACCAATTAGAGCTAGATTCGTTACCTTTGTGCGCTAGGTCACGTGTTTTATCTCCGGCGAGAAACACACGGTAACGTCCGTTAGTGCGTCGTATGTTCGTTTTTCCCACCTAATTTTCATACGAAAACGGTTTATGTCTAATGGTTTGATAGATGTAGGTATCCGTCAACGCAGCGTTGTGCGATGCCGTTTGACATAAACCGTATTCGTATGAAGGTAGGATAGAGAATCATAATGACGTACAAACAGACGTTGCATATGTTTCACGCCTAAACTTAACACCAACATAAAGATTTGCGTAACTCTACGCAGAAAGTGCTCGAATATTAATTATTTACAACACTTTCGAGAATCTTCAATGAATCAATTTGAATACTTAGGTACTTGAGAATAAGATAACATAATGATTTATTCATGAGATGAAAACTTCAACCGCTGTGTGTTTTGAACTTGAAAATTAATCCTGACAATTTCTGGAAGTTTCTTAGAAATTTTCAATTCCAACGTTTAAAGATAAAATTATCCTTATTGTGTCTTTGAACATTCTAGATAGACAACTTTAGGTTGTAATATTCACAAACATCAACTTAGTCTAGGTAAAAACTTAGAAACTAGACAGACGTATTGATTCTTAAACTTATGCATTATTAACACTAATGTTTTAAATTACGTGTTATAGGAATCGTCGAGGCTAGCAGTTAGAATAGCATGGAGTGTAGCTTTAATATTCTATCAAGTAGTCATTCTACGTTCAGTCAATAATAAATCGTTTAGTGGTAGAGCAGTTTATAGCATAAAATATTCAGTCAATGCATGATACTAAAGTTCTTGTGACGTACCTATCTAAATTATTGCTAATAGTTGGTCGACAGTCAGTATTGAACAACAACTTGTGTCAATATCACCACATTCTATGGAAAAGGGGAAAGAAACTAAAATTCAAAACATTTCAGTTAAGGGTTAATTTATGAATGACCATTACAGTGACAAATTAGGTTCCAATAAGTCATTTACGGTATATTCTTTTGTGCCATGGAAATACGAAGAGAACTATCAAATCAGTAAGTATATCTGACTCCAAATAAATGGTAGTACCTCCGTAGGTACTTATGACCCGAAACTAAGCTCCCTACGACTAGGTCACCCTATACGGGGTGTTAGGGACGGTGTAACGAAAACTTTGCAGGCGTGCTCAGACCATCAAACTGAACAACTTTTACTATGGAGCCAATGGTGGGAAACGAAAAAAATTTTCCGACCTCCCATACAAAATTTACGATCAGCTGACTGACTTTGTATGGGAGGTCGGAAAATTTTTTTCGTTTCCCACCATTGTCTCCATAGTAAAAGTTGTTCAGTTTGATGGTCTGAGCACGCCTGCAAAGTTTTCGTTACACCGTCCCTAACACCCTGTATATCCAGTGTCTTAGTACCCTGTATGAATTTAGCTATATTCTATTAGAGTAATATTGTGAAACAATGCTGGGTGTAAGTCGCTAATCTACTTAACGAGTGTCATTGCCACTGGTGACCTGTATTTGACATTATTAGTGCTGTGGTAACCGTTAGATGGATTTGGCGCGCTGCCTAAGAGGGGTATAGACCTAATAAATCGAGCCATTCGCTGAAAATGACCGGATAAATGCTGAAATTTATTAAGCGTGAGTACTTATTGATAACTGTTTTCTATTCATTTGTCCACTACTCATATTGTGTGTTATTTACACTGATTTGAAGAATGATCAAACGTCCTTACAGATACTACCTACCTACCTCAATAATTTTTTTAGTGTTAGATATTCTTTGTGAAAATTAAAAATGCCATACCTACATACAAGATTGACATTTTGTTCGTACTACGTAGGTTAATTTTTGTGGCTAGTTGAATTTATCCATAAAAGAAAATTTAAGGCAAATTGTAGACCTATTATTGCCTATTGTTAGTACCTAATTTATGTGCGTTCCTCGGAAACCCGTAATTTCTAGTAGGTAGTTAGATTAGCAAGTTTAAGTAGGATTACATGACCTTACATCCAGCATGAAAATTTAGTGATAGTCCCTAGTATTAAACAATAAGTAGGACCCTAGCATAGTCAAGCTAAGTAGCGATTCGTGCAGTCGGTTTATGAAAACTTTACCCTACATTATGAAAGAACTTTGTCACATATTAAGTAGCCCTACTACTTCAGAAGTTCAGATGATTTACCTCATGTATCTTCAACAAGCTTAAGCTATCAACATTCAAATTAGAAGTGAAATATTTATAAATCTTGCGTAAAGTGAAAGGATTCTGCTGGTCCTTTAATAATCAATGTGACAAAGTCCTATCAGTTAGTTTTCATAAGCGGCCCGTACACTCGACTGAAGTTTGGTACTGGTCTGTGTTATAGATGCTTTGTCGAAACCCACGCATTACCCCGAGCGGGTTTTCACGTTCGAGGCGTCGGACGAAGACGACGAGCTACGGTTGCACATACAGCAGGTGAGACGCTAGTCGGGTGTGACTGGGCTAAAGGAGACTACGTTTTTGTACTTTTGACTTTTAGAGCCTTGCTACAAAAACGTTAGACAAGTATTGAATGAGTGCTTAAAAAATATCTGCGCCTAAACAACGTTAGAAACGCCTTCAATGTGCGTCTAACTTTTTGTGGTGAAGACTAAAGCTAAAGAAGCTCTGATTTACCCATAAGGTGTCCTATGGTAAATTCAAAAAGAAGTGTGAGACGAAGATCCGATTTTGGATAGGTACGATACAAAACAAATAGTCATTTCAAATTTGATGTTCAACCAACACAAAATGACTCATTTGACAATAAAGAAGCTGCGTTTATCTTGGGACACCTTATTTTCTTGTTTTAGATGTTCCGTAGCGTTTTACGTAAATTACCTACCCTTACTTAATCGTAGAGATATTACTTCTACAACGTTAAATCGTTGAATCCTCGGTGCAAGATAGATAACAGCCTAACAATGGAAGATGTAACTTTAACAAAAACCTCCTAACCTCAAGACGATAGCATTTTAACGAAGTCGTGACCGTTTTCGTGCAATTGCAACGAATTAGTGTCATCATTTTCTCTCACTTAAGCCTAATTTAAGCCGACGCTAAGAAAGCCGACGCAAATTAGCAATGGAGCGTATAAAATTCCATCTCTTGAGAACTTTCAAATTAAGCTCTTCCAAGACCGAAATGTTTATGAAAGCATAAAAGTTAAACAGTATCTAACCTAATGAATTATTTACGATATTGTTCTTTAATTTTGTTCGCCCTTTAGGGGTCACTTTTAGGACCCTTTTGGGTCACTTACTTTAGAATTAGAAGTAAAGCGTAGCCGTCGTATTCCATTTGTATTTCTTCATTATTTTCTTATGTAGATGTCACGTAGAGAAGACTCATTACAAATCAACTTTCTGAACAAATCGCAAAATGTTACTTATGTTCTATTTCAGGGTTTTTATTGTGTAGGTTTTTCATTTTTACGTCCTGGAAAAGCTTTGTAACCCTATCCAACTTGCAGGATAAAGAGGAAGTCGAATGTCACTACGAGGAGAAGAACGAGAACCTTGGCCAGCCGAAGCTGGAGGTGGCGGTGGTGGAGGGGCTCCGGCAGAGCACCGTGGCTCTCCGGGAGACCAGGATTGATGACGTGGGGGCCACAGGGGCGGCCACGGTTGGAGCACCGAGACGCGCGCATCATATACTAGCGCTCGAGGCCCAGAGCAGTGTAGAGAGCGACGTCATCGCACATAATGTAAGTTATATACAGTAGCAGGGATATAGGGGCTCCGGCAAACCACTGTAGCACTACAGGAGACCAAGATTGACGACGTGGGCGCTACAGGGGCGGCCACAGTGGGGGCGCTTACACACTTAACAGTCTGCCACACTCAGGGCTCTTGCCCCCGAAGGGGGCTTACACACTTAACAGTCTGCCACACTCAGGGCTCTTGCCCCCGAAGGGGGCTTACACACTTAACAGTCTGCCACACTCAGGGCTCTTGCCCCGAAGGGGCTTACACACTTAACAGTCTGCCACACTCAGGGCTCTTGCCCCGAAGGGGCTTACACACTTAACAGTCTGCCACACTCAGGGCTCTTGCCCCCAAAGGGGCTTACACATAACAGTCTGCCACACTCAGGGCTCTTGCCCCCGAAGGGGGCTTACACACTTAACAGTCTGCCACACTCAGGGCTCTTGCCCCCGAAGGGGGCTTACACACTTAACAGTCTGCCACACTCAGGGCTCTTGCCCCCGAAGGGGGCTTACACACTTAACAGTCTGCCACACTCAGGGCTCTTGCCCCCCAAAGGGGGCTTACACACTTAACAGTCTGCCACACTCAGGGCTCTTGCCCCCGAAGGGGGCTTACACACTTAACAGTCTGCCACACTTAGGGCTCTTGCCCCGAAGGGGCTTACACACTTAACAGTCTGCCACACTCAGGGCTCTTGCCCCAAAGGGGCTTACACTTAACAGTCTGCCACACTCAGGGCTCTTGCCCCCCAAAGGGGGCTTACACACTTAACAGTCTGCCACACTCAGGGCTCTTGCCCCCGAAGGGGGCTTACACACTTAACAGTCTGCCACACTTAGGGCTCTTGCCCCCGAAGGGGGCTTACACACTTAACGGTCTTTATTTCTTCCTTGGGTAGCCAGGATTGATGGCGTGATGACAGGGGTGGTGGGGACGCCAAGACACGCGCATCATATAGGTTCTGGCGCTTGAGGCCTGAAGAAAAGTATATAGCGACGTCAACGCGCATAATGTAACATTTTATGTCTTCAGTCCTTCTTCTATCTCTTGTTTTTTAATCTTTGTCTTTTAGTGCCGTTATTCGAAACTGGAATAGACTATGCGGGACCAACGAAGCAGTAAGTAGTGGAGGCTGGAACGTACCATAAATTTTAATTCCTAATCAACGCAAAAGAGTTAACGTTTAAATCCGTTTCTTACTTTCAAAGTATCTGACTGTAGCTGATGTCTGAACTTTCCGGCTATAATAAAATATATGAATCAACGCTATTATTCCATTTTTCTTTATGAAGGATAATTCAAATAACATTAAAATGTTAAATCTACACTAATATAATAAAGAGGAAAACTTTGTTTGTTTTTTTGTTTTTTTGTTTGTTTGTTTTTTTGTATGTATGTAATCGATAAACTCCGAAACTACTGGACCGATTTCGAAAATTCTTTCACCATTAGAAAGCTACAACATTCCTAAGTAACATAGGCTACTTTTTACCACGGGAAAATTCCTTATTCCTACGGGAAAACGGTTAGCAGTAGGAAAAGCGGGAAATACAGCGGATATTTCACAAATTAGCCGAACCGCTTTACCGATCTTCGCGAAATTTGGCACTGATATTACTAGCATAGTAAAGACGGACATGGACTACTTTTTGTCAGCCCTCGAGGATCTGGAGTACCTGATGAAGACCACCAGCATCCCATCTAAACTATAAAAGATACGGTCATGGCCTCATAGAAAAAGTTGTTCGCCATGACGGGCCGCTTCGGCTGGCACATGGTCATCGAGGATCTGGAGTACCTGATGAAGACCCCCAGCATCCCATCTAAGCTATAAGAGATACGACCATGGCTTCATAGAAAAAGTTGTTCACCATGACGGGCCGCTTCTGCTGGCACATGGTCATCGAGGATCTGGAGTACCTGATGAAGACCACCAGCATCCCATCTAAACTATAAGAGATACGGCCATGGCTTCATAGAGAAAGTTGTTCACCATGACGGGCCGCTTCTGCTGGCACATGGTCATCGAGGATCTGGAGTACCTGATGTAGACCACCAGCATCCCATATAAACTATCAGAGACACGGTAATGGCTTCAAAGTAAAAGTTATTCAGCATGACGGGCCGCTTCTGCTCGCACATTTAGCTCTGCTGGAACGGAGTAATACACTTTTTACTACGGGCAAAGATCCAATTTCTACGGGAAAACAGGTAAAGTAGCAGCGGGTGAAACCGCTGGGTGGGCTGCTAGTGTTAAAATAACTTCCAAGACATACCTACCTACTTATTGTAGTTGACATACGCTGTTTTATAAACAGGACACGTCTCTACTCTGCGGCGAGAGCTCCCAGGAGCGAGGGTCGGTCGAGTTGACACTTCTTTACGACGCTCCAGTCCGGAGCATGACGATCCACGTGCTGCAAGCGCGCTCCCTGCCCCAACGAACGCCGGGACAGATTCTACAGAGCCAGGTACAGTACAGATCATCATCATCATAGACCATTGTTGTGAACAGGACACGTCTCTACTCTGCGGCGAGAGTTCCCAGGAGCGAGGGTCGGTCGAGTTGACACTTCTGTACGACGCTCCAGTCCGCAGCATGACGATCCACGTGCTGCAAGCGCGGTCTTTGCCCCAACGAACGCCGGGACAGATTCTACAGAGCCAGGTACAGTACAGACCATCATCATCCATCATACCATTGTTGTGAACAGGACACGTCTCTACTCTGCCGCGAGAGCTCCCAGGAGCGAGGGTCGGTCGAGTTGACACTTCTGTACGTCGCTCCAGTCCGGAGCATGACGATCCACGTGCTGCAAGCGCGCTCCCTGCCCCAACGAACGCCGGGACAGATTCTACAGAGCCAGGTACAGTACAGACCATCATCATCCATCATACCATTGTTGTGAACAGGACACGTCTCTACTCTGCGGCGAGAGCTCCCAGGAGCGAGGGTCGGTCGAGTTGACACTTCTGTACGACGCTCCAGTCCGCAGCATGACGATCTACGTGCTGCAAGCGCGGTCTTTGCCCCAACGAACGCCGGGACAGATCCTGCAGAGCCAGGTACAGTACAGACCATCATCATCCATCATACCATTGTTGTGAACAGGACACGTCTCTACTCTGCGGCGAGAGCTCCCAGGAGCGAGGGTCGGTCGAGCTGACACTGTTATACGACGCACCAGTCCGCAGCATGACGATCCACGTGCTGCAAGCACGCTCTTTGCCCCAAAGAACGCCGGGACAGATTCTACAGAGCCAGGTACATATAGACCATCATCGTCATACCATTGTTGTTTGTAGAGTACCTACAACATGCTGTTGTATAACCCCAAGGGACAAAAACAGCGCAAGATTCGTTGCTCTGTAGAGCCAAACTGGCAGTTGTGTGTAAGCTTTAATGCTTATATGATATGCTTTCTTCACAGGTTCGCGTTGTTCTTCTGCCTTTGAAAAAGCAAAAGTTCAAATCCAAGATTCGTAACGGAGAAAATCCTCAGTACATGGAAAGCTTCGTACTTCATAAAATAAATCCAGGTAAGAAGACTACGCATTGTTTAGCTCCTAGATACCAGATAGATCGTGAAACTTCAGAAAAGAAATGTGGAATACCGCTGCTGGTTTCGAAAGAGCCTTCAGCCAAAAAAAAAAGTGGTTGATACGCTGTTAAAGTTTCACAGTTGTTGACGATGATTTACAGGTTTTCATTTCAAGCAAGTTCTTAGACACAGTGGAACCCTCATCTTGTGTATTATTCAACTAGTGAGATTTACTTTAAAAAGCTTGCAGGTAGTTGGTTGGGATACACATTTGGCCCAAATCCTGCTTACGTGGTGCAAGTTTATTGGAAGTCCTACAGTTGTTGATGATGTTAAAATTACTCAGGTTGTAGTTGAGCGCATGTTTCTTGACAACATGCGTAGAACTAATGACCCAATGTTCCAACTTTTTTCCAGAGGATGTCCACGGGCTGGGTCTCCGTATCCGCATCTACGGGTGCGAACGCATGCGCCGTCACCGTCTGCTGGGCGAGGCGCTGGTCAGCTTCGCGACTCTCAACCTCGAGCTGGAGAACAGCCTGTGGCTGCAGCTGGCGCCCAGGCAGCATCACCCCACTAGCCTGCAGGTGTGTATACAGCATCACCCCACTAGCCTGCCGGTCTGAAGCGTTTTTCACAGAGGATGTCCACGGTCTGGGTCTCCGCATCCGCATCTACGGGTGCGAGCGCATGCGGCGTCACCGTCTGCCTGGCGAGGCGCTGGTCAGCTTCGCGACCCTCAACCTGGAGCTGGAGAACAGCCTGTGGCTGCAGCTGGCGCCCAGGCAGCATCATCCCACTAGTTTGCAGGTGGGAAGCATTTTTCATAGATAATGTTTCTTTCTGCTCTGAACATTTTCATGGGAGACATCTGATGCTTGAACATCTGATCGTGATTTGGTCTATGACTATGAGAAATAAGCAATTATTACTAAGTGCAACCCCCTTCGGGGGAAAGACTTGTGTATGACAATCTGTGGTGTGTAAGACCCCTGCTGTGTGTGTTAGGATGGCAGATGTAAGCCCCCTTCGGAGGTACGATTTGTGTGGATGTGTGTTGTTATCTATGTTTGCTGACATTGTTGTATTTCCACAGTTACCGAAGCTGGAAACGAGCCAGTCGATCACCGGCATCCTGGCCAGCCCGTCATCTGTAGCGACAGTAACGCTGGGGCACTTCGGGGGTGCAGGCGGAGGGGAGGGAGGAAGTCTCGCGCGCTCGGACTCCGCCTCGTCGTGCTGCAGCGCGCGCTCCGCCCCCGAGCTGCTGCTGGGCCTGCAGTACAACTCCGTCACTGGACACCTGGCAGTCGAGGTCAGGGGAACCAAATTGTTTAAAAGCAGCTAACACATTTTATAGTTGCAACGAAGCCGATCCTGTAAGACCAAAATGCAATCCTGGCTAAAGAATAAATTACGAACATTAGGTACATAACTATACCTCATGTTTTAATCTGGTGTGGTGATATTCCAGGTGATAAAAGGCACGCACTTCCGCAAGCTGTCCCCGAACAAGGCTCCAGACACGTACGTGAAGCTGGTCCTCATCAGCTCGTTGGGCATGGAGATGGGGCGCTGCAAGTCCACCACGCGCCGCGCGCAGTCCAACCCGCTCTACAAAGAGCTTTTTATCTTCCAGGTTAGTGAAACATTTATCGGTTAGACATCGAAGAGCCCTCTCTTGCCCCCGAAGGGGGCTTACACACTTAACAGCCTGCCACACTCAGGGCTCTTGCCCCCGAAGGGGGCTTACACACTTAACAGTCTGCCACACTCAGGGCTCTTGCCCCCGAAGGGCGCTTACACACTTAACAATCTGCCACACTCAGGGCTCTTGCCCCCGAAGGGGGCTTACACACTTAACAATCTGCCACACTCAGGGCTCTTGCCCCCGAAGGGAGCTTACACACTTAACAGTCTGCCACACTCAGGGCTCTTGCCCCCGAAGGGAGCTTACACACTTAACAGTCTGCCACACTCAGGGCTCTTGCCCCCGAAAGGGGCTTACACACTTAACGTCTGCCACACTCAGGGCTCTTGCCCCCCTAGGGGGCTTACACACTTAACAGCCGGCCACTGCGATATTTTCTGAATTTTAAAATGTAGCTACTAACATTCTCGTTTTCAATGTGTCGATCTGCTAATCATCTTTCTGTTTCATCCAGGTGGCGCTATTCCAGTTGACGGAGGTGACGCTGATGGTGTCGGTGTGGTGGCGGCGCAGCGTGAAGCGGAACGAGATGGTGGGGTGGTTCTCGCTCGGACACTCGCCCTCCGGCCGCGACGAGCAACGCCACTGGCAGGAGCTCACTGAGCGACCTGGGGAACAGGTATGATCAACCGCAAATAGATGTTTGACCAAAGCAACTAATAGTCATCTGGTTGACTGAAGCCAACCGCACAAGTTGCAAGATAGCCGATTGTATTAGCTATGTCACTCCCCTGCTTACATTGTTAACTATTGTTGTCAGGTGCAACGCTGGCACGTGTTGCTGGACTCCTGACGCTCGTCCACCTAGCGCGACGCAGACCCGCCGGCCTGAACGCTCCCCGCCGCCCGGCGCCCGCTGGCCTCACCCGCGGCTAAAGTGGCACTCACTACTGCCACCCGCCTCAAGCTTCCTCACCGTAAGTCTACTTTCTGACTATATGGCGTGAGAGAACGACTTCTGTCTCCAAACGTGGAGCTTTCCTTCGAGGGATTTGGATGTTGTAAATTATGATGGAATTTTGGTGTCGTTTGTATGACTCTAAGAGTTTCGTTGCCAGCCTTGACTTGCATGCAAGATCTGAAAGCTCTTCGAAATAAATACCTACTTACTTGTTAAAGTTTTGAAGGGCGCCTTATGAAGATTTGCCTAAGTAGGTACGTCTTATTTAAACAAGATCTTCAGAAAAATAAAGTTTCAAAAACTTCTAAGATCCAAAAGATCTTTTTGGATCAATGTTTTATGGTATCGTAAGTATATTTGGTGCGTGTTGACTGTTGAGTGTGCTAAGTTTGATTATTTATGATTTTAACACACACACACTAAAAGTATGATGTGCGTTTTTGTAGCTTTATATTCGCAAAACATATATCTATTATGGAACTGTGAAAAGGAGCGCTATACAAAAACAATACTTTCTGTATGGTGCCGTCCTTTTGTATAAATTTGAAAACGTTTATAAATGCGTTTATAAATAAAATAGAAACCATTCGAATGGAAAAATTGGCTATTTATTTATCTATAAGAAAGTCTTCGATGGCACGCACATTTCTGACTGATTGGAGGTTTTGCTGTAGTAATTGTAAGGATTTGTATAAAAATATTCATTCGAAAACCTAAAAAAACTAAATAAAATAAAGACGCAAGTCGATTCTCCAAAAATTGTATTGTATTTTTACGTATTAAATGCGTATTTAACGGAATTGTATTTAAAGGAAATTATTCCTGAAACTAGTCGTTTTAAGGTGTTCTAAATGATATTGTTCTTTGGTTCGAAGGTTGAGTGTTTTGTAAATGTAGAATTTATATGATGATGAAGAATTGGAGCGCACAAACAATGTGAGATGTAGAAATACTTATAAAGGAACATAATATTGATATTTAAGAATGTAAAAGACGACTAAAGGGGTTTGAACATTTTTGTTACATTAATCCTCAAATTAGACATATTTCTCAAGAATAAATGCCAGAATTATTGTTGTACCAACTAATTTAAAAAAATCTATTCAAAAGTTAATATAATTATGTTATGACAAACTAAACTTTAGTTACTTATAATACGTTAATAGGTACATTAGGTACTTACTATTAACAAACAAAAATGTTGAAGCCCCTTTCATCAACTCTTTATTTATTTGTTGAATCGAAACTTCCTAAGCTAAGAATTATGTTATTTTTGCTCTTCAAATACATCTATAGAATTATAATATAATAGGTAAATAAAGTACATAGTTCGACCATTAATCATTGACATAACTTCTTGTTATAAGTATTTGTAATTTTTATATTTATCCATCGCTTACTCGAAGTTTTTAAACAAAATAGCAAGATTTTACTCTCCACTGAATATGAAATCCTTACGTATATATTTAAGGCTTATTTAATATTTTGTTTTATAAAAATATTCTACCCTAAATTAACTCTTACAGTTGAAATAGAATAATTTTTACTAGAAAGACGGTTGAAAGGGATGGAATTTATTCTGAAATGTTTACTGTAGTTATATTACGCCGAATAACCTTAAAAGTACTCATTTAGTTTCGTTTGAAAATAAAATTTTATACTGTAAGGGATGTTAGTGAAAAAATAAGATTTAACTTGACTGTTGAACTATAAAAGCCCCAAAGTAGGTTACTGTCTTTTGATTAGTGCCTCTATATACTTGAAAACTTTATAATCTACGAGTACCGTGGTAAAAATAACTAGATGAAAACCAAATTTTTAAACACTTCCTGTGTGTTAGGTGTACAATTTTTGGAAAACTTGCAAAATTTTCCGCTTTTCAACTTCAAATTTCCAATTTTCCGCAAATTTACAATGCAGGTGCCTGCTTACGCATATATAATTTTTGGAATATAAAATTACTGGCGTATTATATACGAAGGCGTTTGTTTATAAAGATTGGCAGGGCCTTTTACGAACAACGTAATAAACCTATGTAGGTTTAAAGTTTTCAAGTAGGTAATAGGCTTAGAAGGTTTCAGATAAAATAATGAGGAGTAAAAAAAAGATTTGCCTAGAAAATAGATTTGTTTTAAATAGGAAAATATTTATATAAGTATATTTATTAATCCTGTTAGTCTCCTATATTATTCTATATTAATTTAATTTTTCTTATTGTTATAACAAATATTTACCAGGAATATAAACCATGATAGGTGTAGGAACCATACGAGATATTATCTTGGCGTTTTTATTTATATAAAATGTTGTCTTATGTTGGTTTGATCCTCACGAGCTACGAAACTTTTTTATCAAAATATGGAACGTATAACGATTTTACTTTTGATGAATATCGAATGTTTAGAAAACGCTTAGTTCTGCTTAAAATTTGACCAATGTAAATAATAAGATTCGTGTACCTAAATGTTTTCATACATAAATACCGTTCATAATTATGTCTCTATACTAAAATATTGTATTGGACAACATTCATGTACAGTACATGCCAGTATTTCATTCCATATTGCATGATACATTACTTTATTCGCTACTAGGTAGGTAATGCTAAATATTTTTCTGCCAAAAGTTACTAATCCGTATAATTGTTTTGGTGCCGTAGTGCAGGATGCTGATTACATAAAAATAGGCATTTTTTTCTCATATTATACCTACTTTATCAATCTATTATACCTGTGTGTAAACTACATAATACTAGAAGGCGTGTGGATACCAAGCATAGAAGTACCAACAAATTTTCTGTTCTATCAATATTTAAAATATTTAATTACGCAACTTAGAAAAAAAGATGATTTTCCATTACGAGTTAAATCATTTAAATATATATGTATAACGTTGAATATTTTCTATTCTCTTGAAGTGTTGTTCCTTGGAATAAATTATTATTATAAAAATAGCTTGTTACAGATATGAATTTTTGAACAAAACCACTCGATTTATGTGTAATTCTGATATATACCTATATTCCATTATTCATCTGATAATCCAATAACACCTGATGAACATGCAAAAATGGTTTTTTATAATGTGCAATTTGCTGATATTCAAAATGATACTCATGTATGGAAAATTTCAATAAATCACTTTATACATTTTTCCTAAACATTGTTTTATTTCTTATTATAGGTATATCTAGTACTAGCTGCCCGTCAGCGGTTTTACCCGCTGCAACCCATCTTTTACCCCTTTAGGGGTAAAAAATCGAAAATCCCTGAAACACGTACTCAATTTTTTTAGCTCTTTGATCTAATCGCAAATTTTGAAACAAATCACATTTAAAAATAATGATTTCCCATACAAACTTTTAAACCCTTTTTTGCCCCTTGAGGGGTAAAATATCGAAAATTACTGAAACACGTATTTCCTTTTGTTAGCTTTTTTATCTAATCGCAAATTTTGAAACAGATCGCATTTTAAAATAAAGATTTTCTATACATACTTTTAACCCCTTTTTTACCCCTTTAGGGGTTAAAAATCGAAAATCCCTGAAACACGTGTTTAATTATTTTAGCTCTTTAATCTAATCACAAATTATGAAACAGATCGCAATTAAAAATAATTATTTTCCATACAAAATTTTAACCCCTTTTTTACCTCTTTGGGGGTTAAAATTTGAGATAAAGAATGTTTAAAAACCTGCCCCTTAATTTACTTTACATACTCCAAAAACCGCATCAAAATCCGTTGAGGGGTTTTAAAGATATAAGGAAACATACATACAGACACGGGAAGGGACTTTACTTTATACTATGTATTGATTTACTTTAAAAAAAACATTGCTAGATTTTAGTTGATAATGAACAATAATTAAGGCCAATTACTCGTTAAATATTTGATCAAATTACCATAGCGTGACTCAAAATAACATGAAAAATAGTAAACGTACCTAATTTAAAATCACTACAAGTGTAAGTAGTTAATTAAAAGTGTGGAAGTTGTGACATTTACCGATGCAGGTTGGTATGTTTTAGCATTTTTTAAGTTAAATAACAAATCTGTTTTATGAAATTACTTTATGAATTTTGTCCAACTACTTAATAAGTAATAAAATTATAACTATCCTAACACTTTTTAACAAGTTTCTACTTTGTAGCACGCGTTGATGTCTTTATTCTGCAACTAGTTACATGCCTACGTCGTAGGCACTTTGCTACGAGAATTCATAAAAAAATAATGCAGTTTCTTCCACATATTTATATTTTCCAAGCTAGAGTTAGCTATCAGCCTTAGACAAATCAACCTCACCGATGTATATTTGCTTATACTCGTAGAAAAAAGTTATATAGAGAGGCTATGTGCAATTTTCGTAATAGGCGCAGGAGCTACGACTGCGTAGCAGTGCTACGTCGAGGCGTGCTACAAGATACCATATTTTTTTAGTTCTTATAAGTTTTGTCGCAAATACTGATAAGTACTTTCTAAACAGCGTTTCTGGCATCATGAAAGGTAACCTGCGTGCTCTAGTGCGCACGTTCTGCCTGGACGGATCTGTATTGGGGCTCAAGTATTTCTACCTGTTCCCGGATAAATGCTCCAGGTAGGTACACCACTTTTTCTATTTTTTAATAGCCACTACCATCCTAAAAAACCTCAGTTTGATTTATTCGCGTTCATTTGTTTTATCATCAGGTAGGTATTATACTTATTTATTTCTTTTTTATTGAGGCGCTTTATTTAATAGATGACGTTATGCAGTCAGCATGAAAAACTTTAGAAAAAAACATTATTCATTATTTCTGCATGAAACAGAATTTGATGATTTTGTCAGTAGGTATTGTATTTTAAAGTAAAACTTAACTTATTAAATTAAATGAAAGGTTTTTCAGGCTATAAAAGGCACTCCTTTCTAAATACGATACTGCCTTATTGACTACCTTTTTAGATGTTTTTGGTTCATCTGGGTGCTCTGCATCCTGTGGTTCGCGGCGCTGCTGACGCTGCTGCTGTACCGTCGGTTCGAGGACATGCCCACGCGCATCACGATCGAGAACCAGTTCGAGCCGGTCGCGGAGCTGCCCTACCCCTCCGTCACGCTCTGCACGCCCAACCAGCTGACCATCGGGGCCGTCAGGCACCTGGATGAGACGCTCGTGTAAGGACAGTGGCGTATACAGTTTCAGATTATATATGAGGGAGTTCACAACAGATGCGAGCGAAGCAAGTTAGGCATTTTACCTAAAAAAGGCGATGAGACTCACGGTGTAAGAGAGCGAAGCGAGTTCGTTGACCATCGGAACCGTCCGACACCTGGATGAGACACTCGTGTAAGGAAGTGGCGTATATAGCTTCAGATCATATATGGGGGATCTCACAACACATGCGAGCAAAGCAAGCTCTGTATTTTATTTTACGTTAAAAAGGCAGGCAAGAGACTGATACTGTGTATGTGAGCGAAGTGAGTTTGTCAAAAAGACATGCGACGTGACACACGGTATTTGCGAACCAAGCGAGTTCAACGTTATTTTCCTACCTCTTCGACCTGCCCTTATCCCAAATCAGTAGTGGTTATCGCAACATGTTTTGTTAGAACACACAATCGATAGCAAAAGGATTTGGCCATGTTTTATGACTGGTCGCCTGCCTGACGTCAACTCTCTTAGGGAATGCTATTGTGGGTGGTAGATATCACCGCCCGCCACCATGCGGTTGACCATAGTCGACAGATATTCAGCCGAGGTCAAAAACTCTACGTCGTCTTTTACGAAATACCCTAAATGGACTATGGGTTATATATAAGCCGCTACCATGTGGCGAAGCGACTCAACATTTAGCGTTAGCCGCACCATCACAGCTTGTCTTGTCTTTTCTATTGTGGACAATTAAAAAAACGAGCAACATTGCAGGAACGGAAATCGCTCGTCTGACCTGACAGAAACGGTTCGTCAATTGCTCGGGTTCTACCACTTCGTGCAGATTGACTTCGATGAGCTCGCACAGTTCCAGAGAATCATTGAGCTCAACAGGTATACGGTAGGTAACTAACTACACTCTACTGCAGTACAGATAGCTCCACACCTTTGGTGCACAATTAGGACCCACCCTTTTGACCTGTGGGTTTCATTTGGTCGTTACATGGCCTGCGGCAGACATTCGTCGCTGTTGATTTATCTCGTCAAATTCTCAGCACTCCCTACCATTAGGCAGAACACAGTTACCATAAAACGAAATTTTATGTTTTCCTTGGCGCCGTAGGTGCCGGAAATAATGGTAATGCTGCCGCAATCCTGCGACCGGTTCCTGCGGCTCTGTTTCTTCCGGCGTCGTCCGTACTGGCGCTGCAGAGGCCTGTTCAGACCCGTGCTCACCCAGCACGGCCTGTGCTGCACCTTCAACAACGCATACCACTTCCAAAATAGGCGTAGCGGTGGCAGGTAAAGTAATAAGTAAATAGTATTTCTATTCTATTCTGTTCTGTTCTGTTCTGTTCTGTTCTGTTCTGTTCTGTTCTGTTCTGTTCTGTTCTGTTCTGTTCTGTTCTATTCTGTTCTGTTCTGTTCTGTTCTGTTCTGTTCTGTTCTATTCTATTCTATTCTATATAAAAACATCCAAACCTGAAAAAGATACTTAAATACACCAGAGAGCTTACGATTTTAACATAATTTTATTTAATAGTTTAGCCTAGTAACTTTTCCTGATGTTAATCTGAAATATAGATTGACCGGTGAGGCTGTGACAAAATCACTAAGACCTATTTTAGTTGCCAAAACACATAACTCATATCATAAGTATTTGCCTATGATGTTTTCTTAGAAACGAGCGTGACCCGAACTTCAAGCCGCACCTGGTGGGTCCGCACACCGGCATCACCAATTCCCTGACCGTCATCACCGACTACGAGCCGCACGACGCCATCGACTTCTCCATACACTACGCCGGCGCCACCAAAGTAAAGTTTTGAATAATAAAACAAATGAAGATTTTTGTTGGTGGAGCTAATGAGCACCCCTCTAACATACCTAAGTTGAACTTAAAAAAATTCCATGTAGCGTAGGGTGCTACCCCTAAATGCTAACGCACCATTTCCTATGATTTTGACGTAAATCTACGAACTCACTTTGCTCACCTTTGAATTTCCGTATTGTATCACTCCACTACAATTTTGACGTACTGGAAAATTGAGGAGGTGACATTGCTCGCATAAATTTTACCTATGTGGGTTCAGTCGCATAATGTACGATTCGCAAAATGTATACTCACTACAAAATGTCGCTTTCGCACAATGACGCTTTCGCATAATGTCGCTTTCGCATAATGTCGCTTTCATAAAATGTCGCTTTCGCATAATGTCGCCTTTTGATATGATAGGGCAAAATCGTTCAGTTGATCATCCACTATAATATTACTAGGTTTCCGTCCCGCGGTTTCACTCGCGCATTAATATTTTTGTATGCTGTGTGTTGGATAACTGTCTTTAGATTTCTGAGAAGTTTTATTCTTATCGTCCAGAGTCCTAGCGCCTGATTGCTAATTTCATGTACATGCGCTCCACATAGGTACATTCATACAGTCTCCTGAAACGCGGTAGCCGTTCACTATACAGGGTGTTAATTTAAATGCGTGCCATAGCTTCAGAGTAGGTTAAGTATCCATTAAGGATGCCTTAAAAAATAAAAAAAACAGTCAAAAATACTTTTTTCCGGATTTAGTCAAAACTTTTTTTTATAATCTATTTTTGTCTATTTTGTAGTTTAGAGAGTGCCCATACAAGTACTTTCGTCTAAACAACTTTTAAATTGAACGAATTTCGACTGAAATATAGGCATTTGAATCAAATGTCAGCCAAGTAAAACAAAAATTTGTGACTGGGTTTTTTAGGGTTTCGTAGTCTACTAGAAACCCTTGTAGTTTCGTCATGTCTGTCTGTCTGTCTGTCTGTATGCCGCGCCCTCATATCTTCGTCAGTTTTAGAGCTATCGACATGAAATTTGGTGAGTAGATAGATCGTGTTGACCCAAATGTAGAAATGTTAAGAAAAAAATATTTAAAATGTTTTTTGGACCCCCTCCCATACAAGTGAAAGGGGGGCAAAAATTTTTTTTTTCTTCTGTAATATTGAGTAGGGTGTCGTTGAATAGGTCTTTTAAAACTAAGGTGAGGTTTCTTTGAAACAAATTCTCTAAAATGTTTCTGTCACGAGATATTTGCTTTTAAAAAGGTCGTTTTTGACCCATAATTTGTTCCAGCTGTAACTTCTAAAGTATAAACGCTAAAAATTTGAAATAAATATGGAATATAGCTTACAATCTGAAGTTACAATGAAAACTATAACGGATATCGTACCCTTAAAGGATTTCGAAAAAAATTAGTTTTTCTATTTGCGGTTGGTCATCATACTGCTGCTAACAAACCAGCAACAAAATTAAGTTTGTAATGCTGAAAAACCTGATATTTAAACGTTGACTACGAAACCCTATTTGTGGGCGTGTTTGACACGCTCTTGGCCGGTTTTTTTCAATATTTTTTACGGCCTCCTTTAACGATACTAAACCTACCCTGAAGCTATGGCACGCATTTAAATTAACACCCTGTATACAGGATATAAGAAACGGTATAACGAAAACAAATGCAGGCATGCTTAGACCATGCAACTGAACAACTTTCACCATGAAACATTATGGTCGTAAACAAAAAAATTTTTTTACTCCCCTCCCTTAGAATGTCAGTCAGCTGATCGTGAAATTTGTATGGGAGGTCGGATTATTTTTTCGTTTATCACCATATGTTCAATTGGAAAAGTTGTTCAGTTTCATGGTCTGAGCACGCCTGCAAAGTTTTCATTACACCCTGTATAGCGAACGGCTACCGCGTTTCAGGAGACTGTGCGGATGTATGTGGAGCGCGTGCACATGAAAATAGCAAGTAGGCGGTAGATTCTTAGAATAAAATTTAAAACATTTAAAGACAGTTTGTACATAGCACACAAAAATAATTAAGCGCGAGTGAAACCGCGGGGCGGAAAGCTAGTAATAATAAAGTGATGATTTAACTGCACGATATTGCCCTATCATATCAAAAGGCGACATTATGCGAGAGCGACATTTTGCGAAAGCGGCATTATGCGAAAACGACATTTTGCGAAAGCGTCATTGTGCGAAAGCGACATTCTGCGATGAGTATACGTTTTGCGAATCGTACATTATGCGTCTAAAGGCCTATGTGGTGTGTTGTTATGAAGAGTAGTGCACATATTGGAACTAAAAAGAAGCGGCCAAGAGCGTGTCAGACACGCTCACAAATAGGGTTTCGTAGTCAGTCTACTTTTCAATATCTTTCAGCTTTACAAAGTTAATTTTGTTGCTCGTTTGTTTGCAGCTGTATGGTTACCAACTGCAAATTGAAAAACTTTAATATTTCCTTAACCTTAAGTGGTACAGCATTCGTTATAGTTTTCATGGTAACTGCATATTAAGAACTATATTCCATATTTTTTTCTAATTTTTAGCATGCATACTTTATAAGTTACAGCTGGAACAAATTATGGCTCAAAAACACCTCTTTTAAAAACAAATATCTCGAGACAGAAACATTTTAGAGACTTTGTTTGAAACAAACCTCCCCTTAGTTTTAAAATACCTGACGGCGCATGCCGTCTCCTTGATTCAAGATAGTCTCTGGTTGCTGGCTGGGACAAGATTGACGGCTAGTCAATCTGGAGAAGCGTCAAAGCTGGAGCGCTGTCAATGATTTTCTACAGAGAAAAACGATCAGCGCTGCAAGCTGGTCACGACTCTCCCGGTTCCAGTAATGTTTCCGCCCAAAGAGGGCTATATTGGTTGTCCTGTAGCAGTATCGCCTACGGCCCGTCATGATACTTCTTCATCAGAAGTAACACTGGACCCAGTACGCCCACTGAAAAGGGTTAAACAATGATGACGATCTTTCCGGTCGGGGCACGAAATCCTTGAAAATTATGAGAGCGTTCGGAAATCCCTACCGACTGCTACCTAAGCACGTTCCAAAGGACATGTGATTGTTTTGTTTGTTTCTCGCTCGATGGTGTTTTCAGTGTTTTCAGTGATTAATACTTGTGTTGCATGTTTCAGCCGCGTTGTTCCTACTAAAAGATGTCCAATCTATCTAAATTAAATGTTCAATGGCAAGTTTAATCTGCGTGCAAACGGGGACCGTATATTGCAGGATTGGACCCCCCCTCCGTATTTCTATGGACCCATATCTGGAGTTGGCTATATTCTACTTTATTACTGGATGGTTGTTTACATCGGGTGAGACGTTTCCAGTTTTATCATGATTATCGGTGATTTTAGACAAATATCTTTGTAAACATTTAGTAATCAGAAATCCTATCAAAACTGATACTGAACGTAAATGCAGCATGCTGATACTGTCTGTTTATTTTCCAAACCTAGGTTCGAATGATATATTTTCCTTTCCTTTCCTTATTATAGTATAGTAATAAGTTATTGGAACAGCAGCAGAACAGAAAACTTTTCAATTCAAGAGGGATTGTGCCGATTTAAAATCGTATCTCGATGGCAAGGTGTGTCCCCGTGGGGATGTGTCTCGATGGGAACGTGTCTCAATGGATCCGATTATATAAGTCATGCATGATTTTGTATCCAATATGAAATTATCACAACACAGACATTACGTCATTACGTCTTTCATATTATAAATATTTGTCTTTTCGATTTGCAACTTCATAGGAGTTGACTTCAATCTTCGTAGGAGAGCTGTAATGTGCTAGAGACTACAACAGGAACAATATTCTGTATACTAGGTCTGTAGTGGTTAACAATGGCAACGTTGTCTAATTAGTAATACATAGATGCAGCGTAACCGCACATGTTTGTCGTCATAAACGACACAACATGGCGTCTCTGCTAAAAATATTCTCGAAAAATGTTATGAAATTATTGAGATATCGCTAGTTTTAGTTTCAAAACAAACAAAATTTACGCGCTCAAGAGCCGGCGAGCAACTGAGTCAGTTGGAGCCGCGTGACTCCACATGCGTGGAACCTTTTGGATGTGAGTGGTGCCATTTCTATACTAAGTACTAGGTAGTTAACATTTGAAATCGGATTGCTAGAGCTATAAGCGAGCATATATATTTCTTTTCAAATTTCAAATACATGTTATTTGCGTGAATTTGGACGTTCAGGAGGGTGAAGATTCGTGGCATTTTGCGTTGTATCTCAGCACGCGTAGTTTCAGAAGGTTCCCTTGCCACGGCATGACTTTATCTTTGTTGCATCTTAGACGCTGCATACTGTTTGCTTGACCGCAACTATAAAGGAGAAATATTACTGATTTGCAGGTGCTTGTAGAGAGTTTACAGAGGGATCGCTTGTCGTATAGCCAGGGTTGCTTCAGCCACGCACGGGTCACGTTCGACGCGTGGCGAGTGTGCTTGTTGTGTTCAATTTAGATGCTTGCTGTGTTCTATCCGTGTTTTCATACAGTTGCAAAATTTCAATGCCGAAAACTAAATGCGGCAAAGTTTCATCTTCGTAAAACGGTAACGGGGGCAAATACCAAAGTTGCACAAACCGGAGAGAGGAATGTCAGGGTGGTGGTTAGTAGGTCGGGAGCTTCGATGGCTGTCGTCACAGGTGTGGAACTGTGGACCTTACAAATAACAACTTCTTTCAAAAAAATTGGTTTTTAGTTATCCATTTCAATAAATACCTTTACAACAATTTAATACGGCTAGGTTCAACTCGGGGATGAGGTGCAGGTGGATCTGGTGCAAGATCGTGATGTGATCGAGCCGGCTTCAATGCAAGAACGTAATGATGATGTCCCTTCAGACGTACCCGTCGACGACGGCACACTGTCAAGTACTTCTTTGCTCGTGAGCACGAATGCGACTCAAAAACCGAGTTTAGATTTGAAGTTTCGGTCGCAAGCAGCGCAGTGAAGCTGCCCCCTTTCATTGTACGTATATAATTGGGCCACGTATGGCGAATAAAGAACGTAATATGACGTTCATGGTTGCCTTGAGTTCCTCTGAGATTTCAGTTCATTCCAGTAAGCGTCAAAGTCGTCGCTGGTGCCATGAGGACCATCCGGTGGAGGTCGCGAGCCGTATCCCTAATTTGAGCTCGTAGCATTGTAAGGTACCTACATCAACTTGCTGCAACGCCAAAGTTAAATAACTATGAACTATAGTTGGCCTCCGATAGATGTCGCTGTTAGTTTACCAAAACGCGCTATCGAGATGTTTAGCTGTAAACTACATAGGTGACCTATGAAATAAAGGCTCATCAGTTCTTCATACAAGCAAAATGTGGTATTATATTTACTTAGGGAAGTAAAGTGGTAGATAGCAAGTTCAGTTCAGGGCCTTTTCAATAGTTGTTGCGTGACTTCTTACAAATGGTTTTTATAAATATGGGAATAATCATTTATTTGGTACGAATTAGGAGTATACAAATACAAGTTACTGAAAAGCAAAAAGCAGATTGGTGCAGGGTGCAACGGGTCGTTGGACAACTCGGTGTTTCACTCGAAAATAAGAATAAGTAAAATTGGTTCTTGACTAAGAGTAGTCTTGCAGCTAATGCAAGTTTGCGTGTTGGGAAAAACAGCTTTTACGACGCGTTTTGTGCAGAAAGGCAGATGGTCACAACCGTGTTCATGGGCTTTAATGAAACATGTTTTCTTTTTTTTTCAGTATTATGTCGAGTTCAATTATCCATCAAGGGTCATCAGCCATCACTATTACAATGGCTATTCATTACATTACTATCGTCTGATGAAATGTGAAAATACAGCTCCTAAGATGTTTAGTAACCTGAAGGCACTATTTACATGAGTATTAGCTACTTTAAAGCCGCCACTCGTTGGATCTAATACGCTGTCCTGTGATGTAAAGCTGCTAATTCGGTCCTGATGATGGCGATGCCAATATAAGACTGGTGTAAGATTGCAGAACTCATAGTTGCAAACACCTTATGGACATTAACTTGCTTACTGGTGATCCTTAAGGACGTGCAGTCTCTTGTTTAGCAAAGATGATTATGAAGTTGATGAACTTGCAGACGATGCTGTAAAATAGAGTTAAATGGCCAGATTTTGTTACACGAAATTGTATCGAGCTACTCGATGGAAGTTTACAAGTTATTTAGAATTCTAAGCTTTATTCCATTAAAGCGATGCATGAACAACCCTGAACACTAAAAACTGAGCAATGTCACAAAATGTGAATCGTAACTATAGTCGGGGAGCCCAAGGAGAAATTAGAGTTATTGCTCAAGCGCGGCATATGATCGTACATTGGGATTCTTTGTACCTGTCGGTCAAGTGGTCTTGTCTAGAGATTTTTATCCGGTGAGTCAGATTCATGTTGGTTGGCTGTTATGAACTGATTGACTGTTACTGTTGTGCAATGAAATGAATACGGTTGGATGCCGTGACGGCGGTGGTTACTGTGGTGGTTGAAGGGATCATGTCGTACCAAGCCATGCAGCTTAGAGCGGCTGGTTGAAAGGACACATGCATCCGGTTCAACGTTTAGAGTGTATGTGTCTGGTCGAAAGGACATCCAGGTCTAATGGTGGATCGTACCGGGCTACACCCAGGTGGGTTTAGTTGAAAGGACATCTGGTCTGAAATGGATCGTGCCAGGCTACACCCAGGTGGGGTTAGTTGAAAGGACATCTAGTTCTAGACCAGATCGTGCCGGGTCACACCCAGTTGGGGTTAGTTGAAAGGACATCCTGTTCTAGACTGGATCGTGCCGGTCCTGACACATGGTGGTTGTTTGGATTATTGGTGGATTACACGCTGACAGACTGGACTCGTCAGATTGGACGAGCGGGTGTTTTGAAATGGAGCATTGACTGCTTGCGTGATTGTTACAGATACACCTGCTGAAGCGACCGAGGGAAGCGCCCGAGGACGGTCGCATGTCAGTCTGGCCGTGACGGCGCATGCCGTCTCCTTGATTCAAGATAGTCTCTGGTTGCTGGCTGGGACAAGATTGACGGCTAGTCAATCTGGAGAAGCGTCAAAGCTGGAGCGCTGTCAATGATTTTCTACAGAGAAAAACGATCAGCGCTGCAAGCTGGTCACGACTCTCCCGGTTCCAGTAATGTTTCCGCCCAAAGAGGGCTATATTGGTTGTCCTGTAGCAGTATCGCCTACGGCCCGTCATGATACTTCTTCATACCTATTCAACGATACCCTACTCAATATTACAGGTGAAAAAAATTATTTTTGTCCCCCTTTCACATGTATGGGAAGGGGGTCCAAAAAACTATTAAAATATTTTTTTCTCAACACTTCTAAATTTGGGTCAACACGATCTATCTTCACACCAAATTTGATGTCGATAACTCCAAAACTGACGAAGTTATGAAGGCGCGGCATACAGACAGACAGACAGACAGACAGACAGACTTGACGAAACTATCTAAAAACGCATACCATAAACATGGGTCGGTTAGTCATAATTACCCCAGACGCACGGTACGGCACTGGCTAGGACCATTGACTGCCTACAGTGCGCGCGCGAGTTCATGACCATCCTGAAATAATGTGTCTCCTTGTCTCACTCGCAGTGATCCTTGCGTGTGCGACAAAGAGGTGCGTATTTCATGATGGCCATGATCTACTCTACTCTATATTCTCAGGTGATGTTCACCGACTGGACGGAGTTTCCAACGGACGACGAGTCCCTACTGTTGGCTCCAAACACCGAGAGCTTCCACCTCATCCATGCCATCGCCACCTACTGCTCCAACGACGTACGGGAACTTCCCTCTTACAGGTATGAGTAGCTTAGGTATTTTTTTTTACTAGCAGGAAGAGAACAGGATAATTGGCAAAAGAAAAGTGTTTCCAAAAGACACGTTTTCTTGTATTGTAGCATCCGGTAATTTGGTCAGCATTATTGTCACAAGAAATAGTCAGAATTTACTTTCTTGTTTTACGACCAACATAGGTACTTATAATAAGCTCGTGATCCCCATTCCAGCCGCAGATGCTTGCTGGAAGACGAGCGCTTCCTGCCGTTCTTCCGCAAGTACCGCAACTCCGACTGCGACCTGCTGTGCCTCGTTCACGCGGTGCAGGAGCACTGCGAGTGTCTGCTGTTCTACCTGCCGCATCTGCACTCCATGAACACGTGCGACGTCTCCAGCATCCGGTGCATCACGGACACCAAGTGTGAGATTTTTGTACCTAGGTTAAAAAAAATAAGGATCTAGCAACCAACACACGCCTTTTGAACAATGTGTGATGTAGTAGGTTAGGTATCACTAGATGGCGCTAGTAGTTTTTTAAAACGCGGTAATGAAATGTTTTCCGCGATATGATAAAGGTGCGTGGTGCATAGTGTTCGCCACGCGGACACGTTCGCCTCGCGAAAACTTAGAACTTAGAACTTAAAACTTAAAAATTAAAAATTAGAACTGGAAAACCTTGTGCGGTACGGTAGTAGGTAGTAGTAGGTACCATGTGTGGGGTGTCGTTTGAAAGAGGAACTCGAGCCGCGTTCGATGGTACAACACTTACGGCGATCGGTGGCGCAACATTGCGCTAGCAAAATTTGAACGATGTTGCGCAACATTGTATATGGCACACTGTACTTAGCAAACTGTTTGAAATCGCACCAGAGTCGAACATAATTATAGTGGTCCTCCATACAGTCACTAAGTGAGGCAGCTAAAACTGGTCTCTCGTAGTGTTTCGATGAAAACACCAATACTATGGTGATCCCTTGCTTGGGGTAGGTTCATGTGCTGCCGATAGTACCCAGTAAGGTTGCCTAGATTGTTCCTAGTTTGGTTACGTCCGTTTTGTTTTAGCTTTGTATTGTAGCTCGATAAATGGTCAAGAGCGAGTCGGACACACAACATGAGGTTAACCTCACTAAATGTAACATTCTGAAGTTAACCTCACGGCATGTAACATATAGTTAGAAAGTGGGTAGAATAGGCCAAGAGCGTGTCGGGCACTCTAGTAGGTAGAAAGTGGGTAGAATGGGGCCAAGAGCGTGTCGGGCACTCTAGTAGGTAGAAAGTGGGTAGAATAGGCCAAGAGCGTGTCGGGCACTCTAGCAGGTAGAAAGTGGGTAGAATGGGGCCAAGAGCGTGTCGGGCACTCTAGTAGGTAGAAAGTGGGTAGAATGGGGCCAAGAGCGTGTCGGGCACTCTAGTAGGTAGAAAGTGGGTAGAATGGGGCCAAGAGCGTGTCGGGCACTCAAGTAGGTAGAAAGTGGGTAGAATAGGGACAAGAGCTTCTCGGGCACTCTAGTAGGTAGAAAGTGGGTAGAATGGGGCCAAGAGCGTGTCGGGCACTCTAGTAGGTAGAAATAGGAAAGACATAGGCCAAGAGCGTGTCGGGCACTCTAGTAGGTAGAAAGTGGGTAGAATGGGGCCAAGAGCGTGTCGGGCACTCTAGTAGGTAGAAAGTGGGTAGAATGGGGCCAAGAGCGTGTCGGGCACTCTAGTAGGTAGAAAGTGGGTAGAATGGGGCCAAGAGCGTGTCGGGCACTCTAGTAGGTAGAAAGTGGGTAGAATAGGCCAAGAGCGTGTCGTGCACTCTAGTAGGTAGTGGGTAGAATGGGGCCAAGAGCGTGTCGGGCACTCTAGTAGGTAGAAAGTGGGTAGAATAGGGCCAAGAGCGTGTCGGGCACTCTAGTAGGTAGAAAGTGGGTAGAATAGGCCAAGAGCGTGTCGGGCACTCTAGCAGGTAGAAAGTGGGTAGAATGGGGCCAAGAGCGTGTCGGGCACTCTAGTAGGTAGAAAGTGGGTAGAATGGGGCCAAGAGCGTGTCGGGCACTCAAGTAGGTAGAAAGTGGGTAGAATAGGGCCAAGAGCGTGTCGGGCACTCTAGTAGGTAGAAAGTGGGTAGAATGGGGCCAAGAGCGTGTCGGGCACTCTAGTAGGTAGAAAGTGGGTAGAATAGGGCCAAGAGCGTGTCGGGCACTCTAGTAGGTAGAAAGTGGGTAGAATAGGGCCAAGAGCGTGTCGGGCACTCTAGCAGGTAGAAAGTGGGTAGAATGGGGCCAAGAGCGTGTCGGGCACTCAAGTAGGTAGAAAGTGGGTAGAATAGGGCCAAGATCGTGATCCCCATTCCAGCCGCAGATGCTTGCTGGAAGACGAGCGCTTCCTGCCGTTCTTCCGCAAGTACCGCAACCCGACTGCGACCTGCTGTGCCTCGTTCACGCGGTGCAGGAGCACTGCGAGTGTCTGCTGTTCTACCTGCCGCATCTGCACTCCATGAACACGTGCGACGTCTCCAGCATCCGGTGCATCACGGACACCAAGTGTGAGATTTTTGTACCTAGGTTAAAAAAAATAAGGATCTAGCAACCAACACACGCCTTTTGAACAATGTGTGATGTAGTAGGTTAGGTATCACTAGATGGCGCTAGTAGTTTTTTAAAACGCGGTAATGAAATGTTTTCCGCGATATGATAAAGGTGCGTGGTGCATAGTGTTCGCCACGCGGACACGTTCGCCTCGCGAAAACTTAGAACTTAGAACTTAAAACTTAAAAATTAAAAATTAGAACTGGAAAACCTTGTGCGGTACGGTAGTAGGTAGTAGTAGGTACCATGTGTGGGGTGTCGTTTGAAAGAGGAACTCGAGCCGCGTTCGATGGTACAACACTTACGGCGATCGGTGGCGCAACATTGCGCTAGCAAAATTTGAACGATGTTGCGCAACATTGTATATGGCACACTGTACTTAGCAAACTGTTTGAAATCGCACCAGAGTCGAACATAATTATAGTGGTCCTCCATACAGTCACTAAGTGAGGCAGCTAAAACTGGTCTCTCGTAGTGTTTCGATGAAAACACCAATACTATGGTGATCCCTTGCTTGGGGTAGGTTCATGTGCTGCCGATAGTACCCAGTAAGGTTGCCTAGATTGTTCCTAGTTTGGTTACGTCCGTTTTGTTTTAGCTTTGTATTGTAGCTCGATAAATGGTCAAGAGCGAGTCGGACACACAACATGAGGTTAACCTCACTAAATGTAACATTCTGAAGTTAACCTCACGGCATGTAACATATAGTTAGAAAGTGGGTAGAATAGGGCCAAGAGCGTGTCGGGCACTCTAGTAGGTAGAAAGTGGGTAGAATGGGGCCAAGAGCGTGTCGGGCACTCTAGTAGGTAGAAAGTGGGTAGAATAGGGCCAAGAGCGTGTCGGGCACTCTAGCAGGTAGAAAGGGTAGAATGGGGCCAAGAGCGTGTCGGGCACTCTAGTAGGTAGAAAGTGGGTAGAATGGGGCCAAGAGCGTGTCGGGCACTCTAGTAGGTAGAAAGTGGGTAGAATGGGGCCAAGAGCGTGTCGGGCACTCAAGTAGGTAGAAAGTGGGTAGAATAGGCCAAGAGCGTGTCGGGCACTCTAGTAGGTAGAAAGTGGGTAGAATGGGGCCAAGAGCGTGTCGGGCACTCTAGTAGGTAGAAAGTGGGTAGAATAGGGCCAAGAGCGTGTCGGGCACTCTAGTAGGTAGAAAGTGGGTAGAATGGGGCCAAGAGCGTGTCGGGCACTCTAGTAGGTAGAAAGTGGGTAGAATGGGGCCAAGAGCGTGTCGGGCACTCTAGTAGGTAGAAAGTGGGTAGAATGGGGCCAAGAGCGTGTCGGGCACTCTAGTAGGTAGAAAGTGGGTAGAATAGCCAAGAGCGTGTCGGGCACTCTAGTAGGTAGAAAGTGGGTAGAATGGGGCCAAGAGCGTGTCGGGCACTCTAGTAGGTAGAAAGTGGAATAGGCCAAGAGCGTGTCGGGCACTCTAGTAGGTAGAAAGTGGGTAGAATAGGGCCAAGAGCGTGTCGGGCACTCTAGCAGGTAGAAAGTGGGTAGAATGGGGCCAAGAGCGTGTCGGGCACTCTAGTAGGTAGAAAGTGGGTAGAATGGGGCCAAGAGCGTGTCGGGCACTCAAGTAGGTAGAAAGTGGGTAGAATAGGGCCAAGAGCGTGTCGGGCACTCTAGTAGGTAGAAAGTGGGTAGAATGGGGCCAAGAGCGTGTCGGGCACTCTAGTAGGTAGAAAGTGGGTAGAATAGGGCCAAGAGCGTGTCGGGCACTCTAGTAGGTAGAAAGTGGGTAGAATAGGCCAAGAGCGTGTCGGGCACTCTAGCAGGTAGAAAGTGGGTAGAATGGGGCCAAGAGCGTGTCGGGCACTCAAGTAGGTAGAAAGTGGGTAGAATAGGGCCAAGATCGTGATCCCCATTCCAGCCGCAGATGCTTGCTGGAAGACGAGCGCTTCCTGCCGTTCTTCCGCAAGTACCGCAACTCCGACTGCGACCTGCTGTGCCTCGTTCACGCGGTGCAGGAGCACTGCGAGTGTCTGCTGTTCTACCTGCCGCATCTGCACTCCATGAACACGTGCGACGTCTCCAGCATCCGGTGCATCACGGACACCAAGTGTGAGATTTTTGTACCTAGGTTAAAAAAAATAAGGATCTAGCAACCAACACACGCCTTTTGAACAATGTGTGATGTAGTAGGTTAGGTATCACTAGATGGCGCTAGTAGTTTTTTAAAACGCGGTAATGAAATGTTTTCCGCGATATGATAAAGGTGCGTGGTGCATAGTGTTCGCCACGCGGACACGTTCGCCTCGCGAAAACTTAGAACTTAGAACTTAAAACTTAAAAATTAAAAATTAGAACTGGAAAACCTTGTGCGGTACGGTAGTAGGTAGTAGTAGGTACCATGTGTGGGGTGTCGTTTGAAAGAGGAACTCGAGCCGCGTTCGATGGTACAACACTTACGGCGATCGGTGGCGCAACATTGCGCTAGCAAAATTTGAACGATGTTGCGCAACATTGTATATGGCACACTGTACTTAGCAAACTGTTTGAAATCGCACCAGAGTCGAACATAATTATAGTGGTCCTCCATACAGTCACTAAGTGAGGCAGCTAAAACTGGTCTCTCGTAGTGTTTCGATGAAAACACCAATACTATGGTGATCCCTTGCTTGGGGTAGGTTCATGTGCTGCCGATAGTACCCAGTAAGGTTGCCTAGATTGTTCCTAGTTTGGTTACGTCCGTTTTGTTTTAGCTTTGTATTGTAGCTCGATAAATGGTCAAGAGCGAGTCGGACACACAACATGAGGTTAACCTCACTAAATGTAACATTCTGAAGTTAACCTCACGGCATGTAACATATAGTTAGAAAGTGGGTAGAATAGGGCCAAGAGCGTGTCGGGCACTCTAGTAGGTAGAAAGTGGGTAGAATGGGGCCAAGAGCGTGTCGGGCACTCTAGTAGGTAGAAAGTGGGTAGAATAGGGCCAAGAGCGTGTCGGGCACTCTAGCAGGTAGAAAGTGGGTAGAATGGGGCCAAGAGCGTGTCGGGCACTCTAGTAGGTAGAAAGTGGGTAGAATGGGGCCAAGAGCGTGTCGGGCACTCTAGTAGGTAGAAAGTGGGTAGAATGGGGCCAAGAGCGTGTCGGGCACTCAAGTAGGTAGAAAGTGGGTAGAATAGGGCCAAGAGCGTGTCGGGCACTCTAGTAGGTAGAAAGTGGGTAGAATGGGGCCAAGAGCGTGTCGGGCACTCTAGTAGGTAGAAAGTGGGTAGAATAGGCCAAGAGCGTGTCGGGCACTCTAGTAGGTAGAAAGTGGGTAGAATGGGGCCACGAGAGTGTCGGGCACTCTAGTAGGTAGAAAGTGGGTAGAATGGGGCCAAGAGCGTGTCGGGCACTCTAGTAGGTAGAAAGTGGGTAGAATGGGGCCAAGAGCGTGTCGGGCACTCTAGTAGGTAGAAAGTGGGTAGAATAGGACCAAGAGCGTGTCGGGCACTCTAGTAGGTAGAAAGTGGGTAGAATGGGGCCAAGAGCGTGTCGGGCACTCTAGTAGGTAGAAAGTGGGTAGAATAGGGCCAAGAGCGTGTCGGGCACTCTAGTAGGTAGAAAGTGGGTAGAATAGGCCAAGAGCGTGTCGGGCACTCTAGCAGGTAGAAAGTGGGTAGAATGGGGCCAAGAGCGTGTCGGGCACTCTAGTAGGTAGAAAGTGGGTAGAATGGGGCCAAGAGCGTGTCGGGCACTCAAGTAGGTAGAAAGTGGGTAGAATAGGGCCAAGAGCGTGTCGGGCACTCTAGTAGGTAGAAAGTGGGTAGAATGGGGCCAAGAGCGTGTCGGGCACTCTAGTAGGTAGAAAGTGGGTAGAATAGGGCCAAGAGCGTGTCGGGCACTCTAGTAGGTAGAAAGTGGGTAGAATAGGCCAAGAGCGTGTCGGGCACTCTAGCAGGTAGAAAGTGGGTAGAATGGGGCCAAGAGCGTGTCGGGCACTCAAGTAGGTAGAAAGTGGGTAGAATAGGGCCAAGATCGTGATCCCCATTCCAGCCGCAGATGCTTGCTGGAAGACGAGCGCTTCCTGCCGTTCTTCCGCAAGTACCGCAACTCCGACTGCGACCTGCTGTGCCTCGTTCACGCGGTGCAGGAGCACTGCGAGTGTCTGCTGTTCTACCTGCCGCATCTGCACTCCATGAACACGTGCGACGTCTCCAGCATCCGGTGCATCACGGACACCAAGTGTGAGATTTTGTACCTAGGTTAAAAAAATAAGGATCTAGCAACCAACACACGCCTTTTGAACAATGTGTGATGTAGTAGGTTAGGTATCACTAGATGGCGCTAGTAGTTTTTTAAAACGCGGTAATGAAATGTTTTCCGCGATATGATAAAGGTGCGTGGTGCATAGTGTTCGCCACGCGGACACGTTCGCCTCGCGAAAACTTAGAACTTAGAACTTAAAACTTAAAAATTAAAAATTAGAACTGGAAAACCTTGTGCGGTACGGTAGTAGGTAGTAGTAGGTACCATGTGTGGGGTGTCGTTTGAAAGAGGAACTCGAGCCGCGTTCGATGGTACAACACTTACGGCGATCGGTGGCGCAACATTGCGCTAGCAAAATTTGAACGATGTTGCGCAACATTGTATATGGCACACTGTACTTAGCAAACTGTTTGAAATCGCACCAGAGTCGAACATAATTATAGTGGTCCTCCATACAGTCACTAAGTGAGGCAGCTAAAACTGGTCTCTCGTAGTGTTTCGATGAAAACACCAATACTATGGTGATCCCTTGCTTGGGGTAGGTTCATGTGCTGCCGATAGTACCCAGTAAGGTTGCCTAGATTGTTCCTAGTTTGGTTACGTCCGTTTTGTTTTAGCTTTGTATTGTAGCTCGATAAATGGTCAAGAGCGAGTCGGACACACAACATGAGGTTAACCTCACTAAATGTAACATTCTGAAGTTAACCTCACGGCATGTAACATATAGTTAGAAAGTGGGTAGAATAGGGCCAAGAGCGTGTCGGGCACTCTAGTAGGTAGAAAGTGGGTAGAATGGGGCCAAGAGCGTGTCGGGCACTCTAGTAGGTAGAAAGTGGGTAGAATAGGGCCAAGAGCGTGTCGGGCACTCTAGCAGGTAGAAAGTGGGTAGAATGGGGCCAAGAGCGTGTCGGGCACTCTAGTAGGTAGAAAGTGGGTAGAATGGGGCCAAGAGCGTGTCGGGCACTCTAGTAGGTAGAAAGTAGCCGAATCGGGCCAAGAGCGTGACGGGCACCTAGTAGGTAGAAAGTGGGTAGAATAGGCCAAGAGCGTGTCGGGCACTCTAGTAGGTAGAAAGTGGGTAGAATGGGGCCAAGAGCGTGTCGGGCACTCTAGTAGGTAGAAGAATAGGCCAAGAGCGTGTCGGGCACTCTAGTAGGTGAAAGTGGGTAGAATGGGGCCAAGAGCGTGTCGGGCACTCTAGTAGGTAGAAAGTGGGTAGAATGGGGCCAAGAGCGTGTCGGGCACTCTAGTAGGTAGAAAGTGGGTAGAATGGGGCCAAGAGCGTGTCGGGCACTCTAGTAGGTAGAAAGTGGGTAGAATAGGCCAAGAGCGTGTCGGGCACTCTAGTAGGTAGAAAGTGGGTAGAATGGGGCCAAGAGCGTGTCGGGCACTCTAGTAGGTAGAAAGTGGGTAGAATAGGCCAAGAGCGTGTCGGGCACTCTAGTAGGTAGAAAGTGGGTAGAATAGGGCCAAGAGCGTGTCGGGCACTCTAGCAGGTAGAAAGTGGGTAGAATGGGGCCAAGAGTGTCGGGCACTCTAGTAGGTAGAAAGTGGGTAGAATGGGGCCAAGAGCGTGTCGGGCACTCAAGTGAGGTAGAAAGTGGGTAGAATAGGCCAAGAGCGTGTCGGGCACTCTAGTAGGTAGAAAGTGGGTAGAATGGGGCCAAGAGCGTGTCGGGCACTCTAGTAGGTAGAAAGTGGGTAGAATAGGCCAAGAGCGTGTCGGGCACTCTAGTAGGTAGAAAGTGGGTAGAATAGGGCCAAGAGCGTGTCGGGCACTCTAGCAGGTAGAAAGTGGGTAGAATGGGGCCAAGAGCGTGTCGGGCACTCAAGTAGGTAGAAAGTGGGTAGAATAGGGCCAAGATCGTGATCCCCATTCCAGCCGCAGATGCTTGCTGGAAGACGAGCGCTTCCTGCCGTTCTTCCGCAAGTACCGCAACTCCGACTGCGACCTGCTGTGCCTCGTTCACGCGGTGCAGGAGCACTGCGAGTGTCTGCTGTTCTACCTGCCGCATCTGCACTCCATGAACACGTGCGACGTCTCCAGCATCCGGTGCATCACGGACACCAAGTGTGAGATTTTTGTACCTAGGTTAAAAAAAATAAGGATCTAGCAACCAACACACGCCTTTTGAACAATGTGTGATGTAGTAGGTTAGGTATCACTAGATGGCGCTAGTAGTTTTTTAAAACGCGGTAATGAAATGTTTTCCGCGATATGATAAAGGTGCGTGGTGCATAGTGTTCGCCACGCGGACACGTTCGCCTCGCGAAAACTTAGAACTTAGAACTTAAAACTTAAAAATTAAAAATTAGAACTGGAAAACCTTGTGCGGTACGGTAGTAGGTAGTAGTAGGTACCATGTGTGGGGTGTCGTTTGAAAGAGGAACTCGAGCCGCGTTCGATGGTACAACACTTACGGCGATCGGTGGCGCAACATTGCGCTAGCAAAATTTGAACGATGTTGCGCAACATTGTATATGGCACACTGTACTTAGCAAACTGTTTGAAATCGCACCAGAGTCGAACATAATTATAGTGGTCCTCCATACAGTCACTAAGTGAGGCAGCTAAAACTGGTCTCTCGTAGTGTTTCGATGAAAACACCAATACTATGGTGATCCCTTGCTTGGGGTAGGTTCATGTGCTGCCGATAGTACCCAGTAAGGTTGCCTAGATTGTTCCTAGTTTGGTTACGTCCGTTTTGTTTTAGCTTTGTATTGTAGCTCGATAAATGGTCAAGAGCGAGTCGGACACACAACATGAGGTTAACCTCACTAAATGTAACATTCTGAAGTTAACCTCACGGCATGTAACATATAGTTAGAAAGTGGGTAGAATAGGGCCAAGAGCGTGTCGGGCACTCTAGTAGGTAGAAAGTGGGTAGAATGGGGCCAAGAGCGTGTCGGGCACTCTAGTAGGTAGAAAGTGGGTAGAATAGGCCAAGAGCGTGTCGGGCACTCTAGCAGGTAGAAAGTGGGTAGAATGGGGCCAAGAGCGTGTCGGGCACTCTAGTAGGTAGAAAGTGGGTAGAATGGGGCCAAGAGCGTGTCGGGCACTCTAGTAGGTAGAAAGTGGGTAGAATGGGGCCAAGAGCGTGTCGGGCACTCTAGTAGGTAGAAAGTGGGTAGAATAGGCCAAGAGCGTGTCGGGCACTCTAGTAGGTAGAAAGTGGGTAGAATGGGGCCAAGAGCGTGTCGGGCACTCTAGTAGGTAGAAAGTGGGTAGAATGGGGCCAAGAGCGTGTCGGGCACTCTAGTAGGTAGAAAGTGGGTAGAATGGGGCCAAGAGCGTGTCGGGCACTCTAGTAGGTAGAAAGTGGGTAGAATGGGGCCAAGAGCGTGTCGGGCACTCTAGTAGGTAGAAAGTGGGTAGAATGGGGCCAAGAGCGTGTCGGGCACTCTAGTAGGTAGAAAGTGGGTAGAATAGGCCAAGAGCGTGTCGGGCACTCTAGTAGGTAGAAAGTGGGTAGAATGGGGCCAAGAGCGTGTCGGGCACTCTAGTAGGTAGAAAGTGGGTAGAATAGGCCAAGAGCGTGTCGGGCACTCTAGCAGGTAGAAAGTGGGTAGAATGGGGCCAAGAGCGTGTCGGGCACTCTAGTAGGTAGAAAGTGGGTAGAATGGGGCCAAGAGCGTGTCGGGCACTCTAGTAGGTAGAAAGTGGGTAGAATAGGGCCAAGAGCGTGTCGGGCACTCTAGCAGGTAGAAAGTGGGTAGAATGGGGCCAAGAGCGTGTCGGGCACTCAAGTAGGTAGAAAGTGGGTAGAATAGGGCCAAGATCGTGATCCCCAATCCAGACGCAGATGCTTGCTTGAAGACGAGCGCTGCCAGCCGTTCTTCCTCAAGTACCGCAACCCGACTGCGACCTGCTGTGCCTCGTTCACGCGGTGCAGGAGCACTGCAAGTGTCTGCTGTTCTACCTGCCGCATCTGCACTCCATGAACACGTGCGACGTCTCCAGCATCCGGTGCATCACGGACACCAAGTGTGAGATTTTGTACCTAGGTTAAAAAAATAAGGATCTAGCAACCAACACACGCCTTTTGAACAATGTGTGATGTAGTAGGTTAGGTATCACTAGATGGCGCTAGTAGTTTTTAAAACGCGGTAATGAAATGTTTTCCGCGATATGATAAAGGTGCGTGGTGCATAGTGTTCGCCACGCGGACACGTTCGCCTCGCGAAAACTTAGAACTTAGAACTTAAAACTTAAAAATTAAAAATTAGAACTGGAAAACCTTGTGCGGTACGGTAGTAGGTAGTAGTAGGTACCATGTGTGGGGTGTCGTTTGAAAGAGGAACTCGAGCCGCGTTCGATGGTACAACACTTACGGCGATCGGTGGCGCAACATTGCGCTAGCAAAATTTGAACGATGTTGCGCAACATTGTATATGGCACACTGTACTTAGCAAACTGTTTGAAATCGCACCAGAGTCGAACATAATTATAGTGGTCCTCCATACAGTCACTAAGTGAGGCCAGCTAAAACTGGTCTCTCGTAGTGTTTCGATGAAAACACCAATACTATGGTGATCCCTTGCTTGGGGTAGGTTCATGTGCTGCCGATAGTACCCAGTAAGGTTGCCTAGATTGTTCCTAGTTTGGTTACGTCCGTTTTGTTTTAGCTTTGTATTGTAGCTCGATAAATGGTCAAGAGCGAGTCGGACACACAACATGAGGTTAACCTCACTAAATGTAACATTCTGAAGTTAACCTCACGGCATGTAACATATAGTTAGAAAGTGGGTAGAATAGGGCCAAGAGCGTGTCGGGCACTCTAGTAGGTAGAAAGTGGGTAGAATGGGGCCAAGAGCGTGTCGGGCACTCTAGTAGGTAGAAAGTGGGTAGAATAGGGCCAAGAGCGTGTCGGGCACTCTAGCAGGTAGAAAGTGGGTAGAATGGGGCCAAGAGCGTGTCGGGCACTCTAGTAGGTAGAAAGTGGGTAGAATGGGGCCAAGAGCGTGTCGGGCACTCTAGTAGGTAGAAAGTGGGTAGAATGGGGCCAAGAGCGTGTCGGGCACTCTAGTAGGTAGAAAGTGGGTAGAATAGGACCAAGAGCGTGTCGGGCACTCTAGTAGGTAGAAAGTGGGTAGAATGGGGCCAAGAGCGTGTCGGGCACTCTAGTAGGTAGAAAGTGGGTAGAATAGGGCCAAGAGCGTGTCGGGCACTCTAGTAGGTAGAAAGTGGGTAGATGGGGCCAAGAGCGTGTCGGGCACTCTAGTAGGGAGTAAGGGTCTAGACTGGGGCCAAGAGCGTGTCGGGCACTCTAGTAGGTAGAAAGTGGGTAGAATGGGGCCAAGAGCGTGTCGGGCACTCTAGTAGGTAGAAAGTGGGTGAATAGGCCAAGAGCGTGTCGGGCACTCTAGTAGGTAGAAAGTGGGTAGAATGGTACCAAGAGCGTGTCGGGCACTCTAGTAGGTAGAAAGTGGGTGGAATAGGGCCAAGAGCGTGTCGGGCACTCTAGTAGGTAGAAAGTGGGTAGAATAGGCCAAGAGCGTGTCGGGCACTCTAGCAGGTAGAAAGTGGGTAGAATGGGGCCAAGAGCGTGTCGGGCACTCTAGTAGGTAGAAAGTGGGTAGAATGGGGCCAAGAGCGTGTCGGGCACCCAAGCAGGTAGAAAGTGGGTAATAGGCCAAGAGCGTGTCGGGCACTCTAGTAGGTAGAAAGTGGGTAGAATGGGGCCAAGAGCGTGTCGGGCACTCTAGTAGGTAGAAAGTGGGTAGAATAGGCCAAGAGCGTGTCGGGCACTCTAGTAGGTAGAAAGTGGGTAGAATAGGCCAAGAGCGTGTCGGGCACTCTAGCAGGTAGAAAGTGGGTAGAATGGGGCCAAGAGCGTGTCGGGCACTCAAGTAGGTAGAAAGTGGGTAGAATAGGGCCAAGATCGTGATCCCCATTCCAGCCGCAGATGCTTGCTGGAAGACGAGCGCTTCCTGCCGTTCTTCCGCAAGTACCGCAACCCGACTGCGACCTGCTGTGCCTCGTTCACGCGGTGCAGGAGCACTGCGAGTGTCTGCTGTTCTACCTGCCGCATCTGCACTCCATGAACACGTGCGACGTCTCCAGCATCCGGTGCATCACGGACACCAAGTGTGAGATTTTGTACCTAGGTTAAAAAAATAAGGATCTAGCAACCAACACACGCCTTTGAACAATGTGTGATGTAGTAGGTTAGGTATCACTAGATGGCGCTAGTAGTTTTTTAAAACGCGGTAATGAAATGTTTTCCGCGATATGATAAAGGTGCGTGGTGCATAGTGTTCGCCACGCGGACACGTTCGCCTCGCGAAAACTTAGAACTTAGAACTTAAAACTTAAAAATTAAAAATTAGAACTGGAAAACCTTGTGCGGTACGGTAGTAGGTAGTAGTAGGTACCATGTGTGGGGTGTCGTTTGAAAGAGGAACTCGAGCCGCGTTCGATGGTACAACACTTACGGCGATCGGTGGCGCAACATTGCGCTAGCAAAATTTGAACGATGTTGCGCAACATTGTATATGGCACACTGTACTTAGCAAACTGTTTGAAATCGCACCAGAGTCGAACATAATTATAGTGGTCCTCCATACAGTCACTAAGTGAGGCCAGCTAAAACTGGTCTCTCGTAGTGTTTCGATGAAAACACCAATACTATGGTGATCCCTTGCTTGGGGTAGGTTCATGTGCTGCCGATAGTACCCAGTAAGGTTGCCTAGATTGTTCCTAGTTTGGTTACGTCCGTTTTGTTTTAGCTTTGTATTGTAGCTCGATAAATGGTCAAGAGCGAGTCGGACACACAACATGAGGTTAACCTCACTAAATGTAACATTCTGAAGTTAACCTCACGGCATGTAACATATAGTTAGAAAGTGGGTAGAATAGGCCACGAGCGTGTCGGGCACTCTAGTAGGTAGAAAGTGGGTAGAATGGGGCCAAGAGCGTGTCGGGCACCCTAGTAGGTAGAAAGTGGGTAGAATAGGGCCAAGAGCGTGTCGGGCACTCTAGTAGGTAGAAAGTGGTAGAATAGGGCCAAGAGCGTGTCGGGCACTCTAGCAGGTAGAAAGTGGGTAGAATGGGGCCAAGAGCGTGTCGGGCACCTCTCTAGGTAGAAAGTGGGTAGAATGGGGCCAAGAGCGTGTCGGGCACCTAGCAGGTAGAAAGTGGGCAGAATAGGCCAAGAGCGTGTCGGGCACTCTAGTAGGTAGAAAGTGGGTAGAATGGGGCCAAGAGCGTGTCGGGCACTCTAGTAGGTAGAAAGTGGCAGAATAGGCCAAGAGCGTGTCGGGCACCTAGTAGGTAGAAAGTGGGTAGAATGGGGCCAAGAGCGTGTCGGGCACTCTAGTAGGTAGAAAGTGGGTAGAATGGGGCCAAGAGCGTGTCGGGCACTCTAGTAGGTAGAAAAAGGGAGTATGGGGCCAAGAGAGTTTAGGCCACTCTAGTAGGTAGAAAGTGGCAGAATAGGCCAAGAGCGTGTCGGGCACCTAGTAGGTAGAAAGTGGGTAGAATGGGGCCAAGAGCGTGTCGGGCACTCTAGTAGGTAGAAAGTGGGTAGAATAGGCCAAGAGCGTGTCGGGCACCTAGTAGGTAGAAAGGGCAGAATAGGCCAAGAGCGTGTCGGGCACTCTAGCAGGTAGAAAGTGGTAGAATGGGGCCAAGAGCGTGTCGGGCACTCTAGTAGGTAGAAAGTGGGTAGAATGGGGCCAAGAGCGTGTCGGGCAACGAGTAGGTAGAAAGTGGGCAGAATAGGCCAAGAGCGTGTCGGGCACTCTAGTAGGTAGAAAGTGGGTAGAATGGGGCCAAGAGCGTGTCGGGCACTCTAGTAGGTAGAAAGCAGAATAGGCCAAGAGCGTGTCGGGCACTCTAGTAGGTAGAAAGTGGCAGAATAGGCCAAGAGCGTGTCGGGCACCTAGCAGGTAGAAAGTGGGTAGAATGGGGCCAAGAGCGTGTCGGGCACCAAGCAGGTAGAAAGTGGCAGAATAGGCCAAGATCGTGATCCCCATTCCAGCCGCAGATGCTTGCTGGAAGACGAGCGCTTCCTGCCGTTCTTCCGCAAGTACCGCAACCCGACTGCGACCTGCTGTGCCTCGTTCACGCGGTGCAGGAGCACCGCAAGTGTCTGCTGTTCTACCTGCCGCATCTGCACTCCATGAACACGTGCGACGTCTCCAGCATCCGGTGCATCACGGACACCAAGTGTGAGATTTTGTACCTAGGTTAAAAAAATAGGATCTAGCAACCAACACACGCCTTTGAACAATGTGTGATGTAGTAGGTTAGGTATCACTAGATGGCGCTAGTAGTTTTTAAAACGCGGTAATGAAATGTTTTCCGCGATATGATAAAGGTGCGTGGTGCATAGTGTTCGCCACGCGGACACGTTCGCCTCGCGAAAACTTAGAACTTAGAACTTAAAACTTAAAAATTAAAAATTAGAACTGGAAAACCTTGTGCGGTACGGTAGTAGGTAGTAGTAGGTACCATGTGTGGGGTGTCGTTTGAAAGAGGAACTCGAGCCGCGTTCGATGGTACAACACTTACGGCGATCGGTGGCGCAACATTGCGCTAGCAAAATTTGAACGATGTTGCGCAACATTGTATATGGCACACTGTACTTAGCAAACTGTTTGAAATCGCACCAGAGTCGAACATAATTATAGTGGTCCTCCATACAGTCACTAAGTGAGGCCAGCTAAAACTGGTCTCTCGTAGTGTTTCGATGAAAACACCAATACTATGGTGATCCCTTGCTTGGGGTAGGTTCATGTGCGCCGATAGTACCCAGTAAGGTTGCCTAGATTGTTCCTAGTTTGGTTACGTCCGTTTTGTTTTAGCTTTGTATTGTAGCTCGATAAATGGTCAAGAGCGAGTCGGACACACAACATGAGGTTAACCTCACTAAATGTAACATTCTGAAGTTAACCTCACGGCATGTAACATATAGTTAGAAAGTGGGTAGAATAGGGCCAAGAGCGTGTCGGGCACTCTAGTAGGTAGAAAGTGGGTAGAATAGGCCAAGAGCGTGTCGGGCACCTAGTAGGTAGAAAGTGGTAGAATAGGCCAAGAGCGTAACGGGCACTCTAGTAGGTAGAAAGTGGGCAGAATGGGGCCAAGAGCGTGTCGGGCACTCTAGTAGGTAGAAAGTGGGTAGAATGGGGCCAAGAGCGTGTCGGGCACTCTAGTAGGTAGAAAGTGGGTAGAATGGGGCCAAGAGCGTGTCGGGCACCTAGTAGGTAGAAAGTGGGTAGAATAGGCCAAGAGCGTCGTGCACTCTAGCAGGTAGAAAGTGGGTAGAATGGGGCCAAGAGCGTGTCGGGCACTCTAGTAGGTAGAAAGTGGGCAGAATAGGGCCAAGAGCGTGTCGGGCACTCTAGTAGGTAGAAGTTGGTAGAATGGGGCCAAGAGCGTGTCGGGCACTCTAGTAGGTAGAAAGTGGGTAGAATGGGGCCAAGAGCGTGTCGGGCACTCTAGTAGGTAGAAAGTGGGTAGAATGGGGCCAAGAGCGTGTCGGGCACTCTAGTAGGTAGAAAGTGGGTAGAATAGGCCAAGAGCGTGTCGGGCACTCAGTAGGTAGAAAGTGGGCAGAATGGGGCCAAGAGCGTGTCGGGCACTCTAGTAGGTAGAAAGGATTTTTAAAACGCGGTAATGAAATGTTTTCCGCGATATGATAAAGGTGCGTGGTGCATAGTGTTCGCCACGCGGACACGTTCGCCTCGCGAAAACTTAGAACTTAGAACTTAAAACTTAAAAATTAAAAATTAGAACTGGAAAACCTTGTGCGGTACGGTAGTAGGTAGTAGTAGGTACCATGTGTGGGGTGTCGTTTGAAAGAGGAACTCGAGCCGCGTTCGATGGTACAACACTTACGGCGATCGGTGGCGCAACATTGCGCTAGCAAAATTTGAACGATGTTGCGCAACATTGTATATGGCACACTGTACTTAGCAAACTGTTTGAAATCGCACCAGAGTCGAACATAATTATAGTGGTCCTCCATACAGTCACTAAGTGAGGCCAGCTAAAACTGGTCTCTCGTAGTGTTTCGATGAAAACACCAATACTATGGTGATCCCTTGCTTGGGGTAGGTTCATGTGCTGCCGATAGTACCCAGTAAGGTTGCCTAGATTGTTCCTAGTTTGGTTACGTCCGTTTTGTTTTAGCTTTGTATTGTAGCTCGATAAATGGTCAAGAGCGAGTCGGACACACAACATGAGGTTAACCTCACTAAATGTAACATTCTGAAGTTAACCTCACGGCATGTAACATATAGTTAGAAAGTGGGTAGAATAGGCCAAGAGCGTGTCGGGCACTCTAGTAGGTAGAAAGTGGTAGAATAGGGCCAAGAGCGTGTCGGGCACCTAGTAGGTAGAAAGTGGGTAGAATAGGGCCAAGAGCGTGTCGGGCACTCTAGTAGGTAGAAAGTGGGTAGAATGGGGCCAAGAGCGTGTCGAGCACCTCTAGTAGGTAGAAAGTGGCAGAATGGGGCCAAGAGCGTGTCGGGCACCTAGTAGGTAGAAAGTGGGTAGAATGGGGCCAAGAGCGTGTCGGGCACTCTAGTAGGTAGAAAGTGGGTAGAATAGGCCAAGAGCGTGTCGGGCACCTAGTAGGTAGAAAGTGGGCAGAATGGGGCCAAGAGCGTGTCGGGCACCTAGTAGGTAGAAAGGGCAGAATAGGCCAAGAGCGTGTCGGGCACTCTAGTAGGTAGAAAGTGGGTAGAATGGGGCCAAGAGCGTGTCGGGCACCCTAGTAGGTAGAAAGTGGGTAGAATGGGGCCAAGAGCGTGTCGGGCACTCTAGTAGGTAGAAAGTGGGTAGAATGGGGCCAAGAGCGTGTCGGGCACTCTAGTAGGTAGAAAGTGGGTAGAATAGGCCAAGAGCGTGTCGGGCACTCTAGTAGGTAGAAAGTGGTAGAATGGGGCCAAGAGCGTGTCGGGCACTCTAGTAGGTAGAAAGTGGGTAGAATAGGCCAAGAGCGTGTCGGGCACTCTAGTAGGTAGAAAGTGGTAGAATAGGCCAAGAGCGTGTCGGGCACTCTAGCAGGTAGAAAGTGGCAGAATGGGGCCAAGAGCGTGTCGGGCACTCTAGTAGGTAGAAAGGATCTAGAAAGGTGCCAAGAGCGTGTCGGGCACTCAAGTAGGTAGAAAGTGGCAGAATAGGCCAAGAGCGTGTCGGGCACCTAGTAGGTAGAAAGTAGAATGGGGCCAAGAGCGTGTCGGGCACTCTAGTAGGTAGAAAGTGTGGCAGAATAGCCAAGAGCGTGTCGGGCACTCTAGTAGGTAGAAAGTGGGTAGAATAGGCCAAGAGCGTGTCGGGCACTCAGCAGGTAGAAAGTGGGTAGAATGGGCCAAGAGCGTGTCGGGCACCAAGTAGGTAGAAAGTGGGCAGAATAGGCCAAGATCGTGATCCCCATTCCAGCCGCAGATGCTTGCTGGAAGACGAGCGCTTCCTGCCGTTCTTCCGCAAGTACCGCAACCCGACTGCGACCTGCTGTGCCTCGTTCACGCGGTGCAGGAGCACCGCAAGTGTCTGCTGTTCTACCTGCCGCATCTGCACTCCATGAACACGTGCGACGTCTCCAGCATCCGGTGCATCACGGACACCAAGTGTGAGATTTTGTACCTAGGTTAAAAAAATAAGGATCTAGCAACCAACACACGCCTTTGAACAATGTGTGATGTAGTAGGTTAGGTATCACTAGATGGCGCTAGTAGTTTTTAAAACGCGGTAATGAAATGTTTTCCGCGATATGATAAAGGTGCGTGGTGCATAGTGTTCGCCACGCGGACACGTTCGCCTCGCGAAAACTTAGAACTTAGAACTTAAAACTTAAAAATTAAAAATTAGAACTGGAAAACCTTGTGCGGTACGGTAGTAGGTAGTAGTAGGTACCATGTGGGGTGTCGTTTGAAAGAGGAACTCGAGCCGCGTTCGATGGTACAACACTTACGGCGATCGGTGGCGCAACATTGCGCTAGCAAAATTTGAACGATGTTGCGCAACATTGTATATGGCACACTGTACTTAGCAAACTGTTTGAAATCGCACCAGAGTCGAACATAATTATAGTGGTCCTCCATACAGTCACTAAGTGAGGCCAGCTAAAACTGGTCTCTCGTAGTGTTTCGATGAAAACACCAATACTATGGTGATCCCTTGCTTGGGGTAGGTTCATGTGCTGCCGATAGTACCCAGTAAGGTTGCCTAGATTGTTCCTAGTTTGGTTACGTCCGTTTTGTTTTAGCTTTGTATTGTAGCTCGATAAATGGTCAAGAGCGAGTCGGACACACAACATGAGGTTAACTCACTAAATGTAACATTCTGAAGTTAACCTCACGGCATGTAACATATAGTTAGAAAGTGGGTAGAATAGGCCAAGAGCGTGTCGGGCACTCTAGTAGGTAGAAAGTGGGTAGAATAGGCCAAGAGCGTGTCGGGCACCTAGCAGGTAGAAAGTGGGTAGAATAGGCCAAGAGCGTGTCGGGCACTTAGTAGGTAGAAAGTGGGTAGAATGGGGCCAAGAGCGTGTCGGGCACTCTAGCAGGTAGAAAGTGGGTAGAATGGGGCCAAGAGCGTGTCGGGCACTCTAGTAGGTAGAAAGTGGGCAGAATGGGGCCAAGAGCGTGTCGGGCACTCTAGTAGGTAGAAAGTGGGCAGAATAGGGCCAAGAGCGTGTCGGGCACTCTAGTAGGTAGAAAGTGGCAGAATGGGGCCAAGAGCGTGTCGGGCACCTAGTAGGTAGAAAGTGGCAGAATAGGCCAAGAGCGTGTCGGGCTCTCTTGTAGGTAGAAAGTGGGTAGAATGGGGCCTAGAGCGTGTCGGGCTATCTATTAGTTAGAAAGTGGGTAGAATGGGGCCAAGAGCGTGTCGGGCACTCTAGTAGGTAGAAAGTGGGTAGAATGGGGCCAAGAGCGTGTCGGGCACTCTAGTAGGTAGAAAGTGGGTAGAATAGGCCAAGAGCGTGTCGGGCACCTAGTAGGTAGAAAGTGGGTAGAATGGGGCCAAGAGCGTGTCGGGCACTCTAGTAGGTAGAAAGTGGGTAGAATAGGGCCAAGAGCGTGTCGGGCACCTAGCAGGTAGAAAGTGGCAGAATAGGCCAAGAGCGTGTCGGGCACCTAGCAGCTAGAAAGTGGGTAGAATGGGGCCAAGAGCGTGTCGGGCACTCTAGTAGGTAGAAAGTGGGTAGAATGGGGCCAAGAGCGTGTCGGGCACCCTAGTAGGTAGAAAGTGGGTAGAATAGCCAAGAGCGTGTCGGGCACTCTAGCAGGTAGAAAGTGGGTAGAATGGGGCCAAGAGCGTGTCGGGCACTCTAGTAGGTAGAAAGTGGGTAGAATAGGGCCAAGAGCGTGTCGGGCACTCTAGTAGGTAGAAAGTGGGTAGAATAGGCCAAGAGCGTGTCGGGCACCTAGCAGAAAGTGGGTAGAATGGGGCCAAGAGCGTGTCGGGCACCAAGTAGGTAGAAAGTGGGCAGAATAGGCCAAGATCGTGATCCCCATTCCAGCCGCAGATGCTTGCTGAAGACGAGCGCTTCCTGCCGTTCTTCCGCAAGTACCGCAACACTGACTGCGACCTGATGTGCCTCGTTCACGCGGTGCAGGAGCACTGCAAGTGTCTGCTGTTCTACCTGCCGCATCTGCATTCCATGAGCACCTGCGACGTCTCCAGCATCCGGTGCATCACGGACACCAAGTGTGAGATTTTGTACCTAGGTTAAAAAAATAAGGATCTAGCAACCAACACACGCCTTTGAACAATGTGTGATGTAGTAGGTTAGGTATCACTAGATGGCGCTAGTAGTTTTTAAAACGCGGTAATGAAATGTTTTCCGCGATATGATAAAGGTGCGTGGTGCATAGTGTTCGCCACGCGGACACGTTCGCCTCGCGAAAACTTAGAACTTAGAACTTAAAACTTAAAAATTAAAAATTAGAACTGGAAAACCTTGTGCGGTACGGTAGTAGGTAGTAGTAGGTACCATGTGTGGGGTGTCGTTTGAAAGAGGAACTCGAGCCGCGTTCGATGGTACAACACTTACGGCGATCGGTGGCGCAACATTGCGCTAGCAAAATTTGAACGATGTTGCGCAACATTGTATATGGCACACTGTACTTAGCAAACTGTTTGAAATCGCACCAGAGTCGAACATAATTATAGTGGTCCTCCATACAGTCACTAAGTGAGGCCAGCTAAAACTGGTCTCTCGTAGTGTTTCGATGAAAACACCAATACTATGGTGATCCCTTGCTTGGGGTAGGTTCACGTGCCGATAGTACCAGTAAGGTTGCCTAGATTGTTCCTAGTTTGGTTACGTCCGTTTTGTTTTAGCTTGTATTGTAGCTCGATAAATGGTCAAGAGCGAGTCGGACACACAACATGAGGTTAACCTCACTAAATGTAACATTCTGTTAACTCACGGCATGTAACATATAGTTAGAAAGTGGGTAGAATAGGGCCAAGAGTGTCGGGCACTTTAGGTAGAAAGTGGGTAGAATAGGGCCAAGAGCGTGTCGGGCACCAAGTAGGTAGAAAGTGGGTAGAATAGGGCCAAGAGCGTGTCGGGCACTCTAGTAGGTAGAAAGTGGGTAGAATGGGGCCAAGAGCGTGTCGGGCACTCTAGTAGGTAGAAAGTGGGTAGAATGGGGCCAAGAGCGTGTCGGGCACTCTAGTAGGTAGAAAGTGGGTAGAATGGGGCCAAGAGCGTGTCGGGCACTCTAGTAGGTAGAAAGTGGGTAGAATAGGCCAAGAGCGTGTCGGGCACTCTAGTAGGTAGAAAGTGGGTAGAATGGGGCCAAGAGCGTGTCGGGCACTCTAGTAGGTAGAAAGTGGGTAGAATAGGCCAAGAGCGTGTCGGGCACCTAGTAGGTAGAAAGTGGGTAGAATAGCCAAGAGCGTGTCGGGCACTCTAGTAGGTAGAAAGTGGTAGAATGGGCCAAGAGCGTGTCGGGCACTCTAGTAGGTAGAAAGTGGCAGAATGGGGCCAAGAGCGTGTCGGGCACTCTAGTAGGTAGAAAGTGGTAATAGGCCAAGAGCGTGTCGGGCACTCTAGTAGGTAGAAAGTGGGTAGAATGGGGCCAAGAGCGTGTCGGGCACTCTAGTAGGTAGAAAGTGGTAGAATAGGCCAAGAGCGTGTCGGGCACCAGGTAGAAAGTGGGTAATAGGCCAAGAGCGTGTCGGGCACTCTAGCAGGTAGAAAGGGCAGAATGGGGCCAAGAGCGTGTGGGCACTCTAGTAGGAAAGTGGGTAGAATGGGGCCAAGAGCGTGTCGGGCACTCCTAGTAGGTAGAAAGTGGGTAGAATAGGGCCAAGAGCGTGTCGGGCACTCTAGTAGGTAGAAAGTGGGTAGAATGGGGCCAAGAGCGTGTCGGGCACTCTAGTAGGTAGAAAGTGGGTAGAATAGGGCCAAGAGCGTGTCGGGCACTCTAGTAGGTAGAAAGTGGGTAGAATAGCGCAAAGAGCGTGTCGGGCACTCTAGCAGGTAGAAAGTGGGTAGAATGGGGCCAAGAGCGTGTCGGTCACACAACTAGGTATAAAGTGGGTAGAAAATGCCCAAGATAGTGATCCCCATTCCAGCCCCACATGCTAGCTGGAAGACGAGCGCTTCCTCCCAATCTTCCGCAAGTCCCGCAACACCGACTGCGACCTGCTGTGCCTCGTTCACGCGGTGCAGGAGCACCGCAAGTGTCTGCTGTTCTACCTGCCGCATCTGCACTCCATGAACACGTGCGACGTCTCCAGCATCCGGCATCACGGACACCAAGTGTGATTTTGTACCCAGGTTAAAAAATAAGGATCTAGCAACCAACACACGCCTTTGAACAATGTGATGTAGTAGGTTAGGTATCACTAGATGGCGCTAGTAGTTTTTTAAAACGCGGTAATGAAATGTTTTCCGCGATATGATAAAGGTGCGCGGTGCATAGTGTTCGCCACGCGGACACGTTCGCCTCGCGAAAACTTAGAACTTAGAACTTAAAACTTAAAAATTAAAAATTAGAACTGGAAAACCTTGTGCGGTACGGTAGTAGGTAGTAGTAGGTACCATGTGGGGGTGTCGTTTGAAAGAGGAACTCGAGCCGCGTTCGATGGTACAACACTTACGGCGATCGGTGGCGCAACATTGCGCTAGCAAAATTTGAACGATGTTGCGCAACATTGTATATGGCACACTGTACTTAGCAAACTGTTTGAAATCGCACCAGAGTCGAACATAATTATAGTGGTCCTCCATACAGTCACTAAGTGAGGCCAGCTAAAACTGGTCTCTCGTAGTGTTTCGATGAAAACACCAATACTATGGTGATCCCTTGCTTGGGGTAGGTCATGTGCGCCGATAGTACCCAGTAAGGTTGCCTAGATTGTTCTAGTTTGGTTACGTCCGTTTTGTTTTAGCTTGTATTGTAGCTCGATAAATGGTCAAGAGCGAGTCGGACACACAACATGAGGTTAACCTCACTAAATGTAACATTCTGAAGTTAACCTCACGGCATGTAACATATAGTTAGAAAGTGGGTAGAATAGCCAAGAGCGTGTCGGGCACTCTAGTAGGGAAAGTGGGTAGAATAGGCCAAGAGCGTGTCGGGCACCCTAGTAGGTAGAAAGTGGGTAGAATAGGGCCAAGAGCGTGTCGGGCACCTAGTAGGTAGAAAGTGGGTAGAATGGGGCCAAGAGCGTGTCGGGCACTCTAGTAGGTAGAAAGTGGGTAGAATGGGGCCAAGAGCGTGTCGGGCACTCTAGTAGGTAGAAAGTGGGTAGAATGGGGCCAAGAGCGTGTCGGGCACTCTAGTAGGTAGAAAGGGTAGAATAGCCAAGAGCGTGTCGGGCACTCTAGTAGGTAGAAAGTGGGTAGAATGGCCAAGAGCGTGTCGGGCACCTAGTAGGTAGAAAGGCAGAATAGGGCCAAGAGCGTGTCGGGCCCTCCAGTAGGTAGATAGTGGGTAGTATAGGGCCAAGAGCGTGTCGGGCACTCTAGCAGGTAGAAAGTGGGTAGAATGGGGCCAAGAGCGTGTCGGGCACCCTAGTAGGTAGAAAGTGGGTAGAATGGGGCCAAGAGCGTGTCGGGCACTCTAGTAGGTAGAAAGTGGGTAGAATAGGGCCAAGAGCGTGTCGGGCACCCTAGCAGGTAGAAAGTGGGTAGAATGGGGCCAAGAGCGTGTCGGGCACTCAGTAGGTAGAAAGTGGGTAGAATGGGGCCAAGAGCGTGTCGGGCACTCTAGCAGGTAGAAAGTGGGCAGAATAGGCCAAGAGCGTGTCGGGCACCCTAGCAGGTAGAAAGTGGTAGAATGGGGCCAAGAGCGTGTCGGGCACTCTAGTAGGTAGAAAGTGGTAGAATAGCCAAGAGCGTGTCGGGCACCTAGTAGGTAGAAAGTGGGCAGAATAGGCCAAGAGCGTGTCGGGCACTCTAGCAGGTAGAAAGTGGGTAGAATGGGGCCAAGAGCGTCGGGCACCCAAGTAGGTAGAAAGTGGGTAGAATAGGCCAAGATCGTGATCCCCATTCCAGCCGCAGATGCTTGCTGGAAGACGAGCGCTTCTCGTTCTTCCGCAAGTACCGCAACCCGACTGCGACCTGCTGTGCCTCGTTCACGCGGTGCAGGAGCACTGCAAGTGTCTGCTGTTCTACCTGCCGCATCTGCACTCCATGAACACGTGCGACGTCTCCAGCATCCGGTGCATCACGGACACCAAGTGCGTGAGATTTTGTACCTAGGTTAAAAAAATAAGGATCTAGCAACCAACACACGCCTTTGGAACAATGTGTGATGTAGTAGGTTAGGTATCGCTAGATGGCGCTAGTAGTTTTTTAAAACGCGGTAATGAAATGTTTTCTGCGATATGATAAAGGTGTGTGGTGCATAGTGTTCGCCACGCGGACACGTTCGCCTCGCGAAAACTTAGAACTTAGAACTTAAAACTTAAAAATTAAAAATTAGAACTGGAAAACCTTGTGCGGTACGGTAGTAGGTAGTAGTAGGTACCATGTGTGGGGTGTCGTTTGAAAGAGGAACTCGAGCCGCGTCGATGGTACAACACTTACGGCGATCGGTGGCGCAACATTGCGCTAGCAAAATTTGAACGATGTTGCGCAACATTGTATATGGCACACTGTACTTAGCAAACTGTTTGAAATCGCACCAGAGTCGAACATAATTATAGTGGTCCTCCATACAGTCACTAAGTGAGGCCAGCTAAAACTGGTCTCTCGTAGTGTTTCGATGAAAACACCAATACTATGGTGATCCCTTGCTTGGGGTAGGTTCATGTGCCGCCGATAACCCAGTAAGGTTGCCTAGATTGTTCCTAGTTTGGTTACGTCCGTTTTGTTTTAGCTTTGTATTGTAGCTCGATAAATGGTCAAGAGCGAGTCGGACACACAACATGAGGTTAACTAACTCACTAAATGTAACATTCTGAAGTTAACCTCACGGCATGTAAATATATAGTTAGAAAGTGGGTAGAATAGGGCCAAGAGCGTGTCGGGCACTCTAGTAGGTAGAAAGTGGGTAGAATAGGCCAAGAGCGTGTCGGGCACCAAGTAGGTAGAAAGTGGGTAGAATAGGGCCAAGAGCGTGTCGGGCACTCTAGTAGGTAGAAAGTGGGTAGAATGGGGCCAAGAGCGTGTCGGGCACCTAGTAGGTAGAAAGTGGGTAGAATAGGCCAAGAGCGTGTCGGGCACTCAGTAGGTAAAGTGGGTAGAATGGGGCCAAGAGCGTCGGGCACTCTAGTAGGTAGAAAGTGGGTAGAATAGGGCCAAGAGCGTCGGGCACTCTAGTAGGTAGAAAGTGGGTAGAATGGGCCAAGAGCGTGTCGGGCACCTAGTAGGTAGGTAGAAAGTGGGTAGAATAGGGCCAAGAGCGTGTCGGGCACTCTAGTGGTGGGAAGGGGGGGGGGATGGGGCCAAGTGCGTGTCGGGCACTCTAGTCGGTCGAAGGGGGGGAGAATGGGGCCAAGAGCGTGTCGGGCACTCTAGCAGGTAGAAAGTGGGTAGAATGGGGCCAAGAGCGTGTCGGGCACTCTAGTAGGTAGAAAGTGGTAGAATGGGGCCAAGAGCGTGTCGGGCACTCTAGTAGGTAGAAAGTGGGTAGAATAGGGCCAAGAGCGTGTCGGGCACTCTAGTAGGTAGAAAGTGGGTAGAATCGGGCCAAGAGTGTCGGGCACTCTAGTAGGTAGAAAGTGGCAGAATAGGCCAAGAGCGTGTCGGGCACTCTAGTAGGTAGAAAGTGGGTAGAATAGGCCAAGAGCGTGTCGGGCACTCTAGCAGGTAGAAAGTGGGTAGAATGGGGCCAAGAGCGTGTCGGGCACTCTAGTAGGTAGAAAGTGGGTAGAATGGGGCCAAGAGCGTGTCGGGCACTCAAGTAGGTAGAAAGTGGGCAGAATAGGCCACGTGTCACACCCTAGCAGGTAGAAAGTGGGTAGAATGGGGCCAAGAGCGTGCGGGCACCCTAGTAGGTAGAAAGTGGGCAGAATGGGCCAAGAGCGTGTCGGGCACTCTAGTAGGTAGAAAGTGGTAGAATAGGCCAAGAGCGTGTCGCACTCTAGCAGGTAGAAAGTGGGTAGTGGGGCCAAGAGCGGTCGGGCACCAAGTAGGTAGAAAGTGGCAGAATAGGCCAAGAGCGTGTCGGGCACTCTAGTAGGTAGAGTGGTAGAATAGGGCCAAGAGCGTGTCGGGCACTCTAGCAGGTAGAAAGGGTAGAATAGCCAAGAGCGTGCGGGCACCTAGCAGGTAGAAAGTGGCAGAATAGGCCAAGATCGTGATCCCCATTCCAGCCGCAGATGCTTGCTGGAAGACGAGCGCTTCCTGCCGTTCTTCCGCAAGTACCGCAACCCGACTGCGACCTGCTGTGCCTCGTTCACGCGGTGCAGGAGCACCGCAAGTGTCTGCTGTTCTACCTGCCGCATCTGCACTCCATGAACACGTGCGACGTCTCCAGCATCCGGTGCATCACGGACACCAAGTGTGATTTTGTACCTAGGTTAAAAAATAAGGATCTAGCAACCAACACACGCCTTTTGAACAATGTGTGATGTAGTAGGTTAGGTATCACTAGATGGCGCTAGTAGTTTTTAAAACGCGGTAATGAAATGTTTTCCGCGATATGATAAAGGTGCGTGGTGCATAGTGTTCGCCACGCGGACACGTTCGCCTCGCGAAAACTTAGAACTTAGAACTTAAAACTTAAAAATTAAAAATTAGAACTGGAAAACCTTGTGCGGTACGGTAGTAGGTAGTAGTAGGGACCATGTGTGGGGTGTCGTTTGAAAGAGGAACTCGAGCCGCGTTCGATGGTACAACACTTACGGCGATCGGTGGCGCAACATTGCGCTAGCAAAATTTGAACGATGTTGCGCAACATTGTATATGGCACACTGTACTTAGCAAACTGTTTGAAATCGCACCAGAGTCGAACATAATTATAGTGGTCCTCCATACAGTCACTAAGTGAGGCCAGCTAAAACTGGTCTCTCGTAGTGTTTCGATGAAAACACCAATACTATGGTGATCCCTGTTTGGGGTAGGTCTGCAGCCGATAGTACCCAGTAAGGTTGCCTAGATTGTTCCTAGTTTGGTTACGTCCGTTTTGTTTTAGCTTTGTATTGTAGCTCGATAAATGGTCAAGAGCGAGTCGGACACACAACATGAGGTTAACCTCACTAAATGTAACATTCTGAAGTTAACCTCACGGCATGTAACATATAGTTAGAAAGGGTAGAATAGGGCCAAGAGCGTGTCGGGCACTCTAGTAGGTAGAAAGTGGGAGAATAGGCCAAGAGCGTGTCGGGCACCAAGTAGGTAGAAAGCGGGGTAATAGGCCAAGAGCGTGTCGGGCACTCTAGTAGGTGAAAGTGGGCAGAATGGGGCCAAGAGCGTGTCGGGCACTCTAGTAGGTAGAAAGTGGCAGAATGGGGCCAAGAGCGTGTCGGGCACCTAGTAGGTAGAAAGTGGGTAGAATGGGGCCAAGAGCGTGTCGGGCACTCTAGCAGGTAGTGGGTAGAATAGGCCAAGAGCGTGTCGGGCACTCTAGTAGGTAGAAAGTGGGCAGAATGGGGCCAAGAGCGTGTCGGGCACTCTAGTAGGTAGAAAGTGGGTAGAATAGGCCAAGAGCGTGTCGGGCACTCTAGTAGGTAGAAAGTGGTAGAATAGGCCAAGAGCGTGTCGGGCACCCTAGCAGGTAGAAAGTGGCAGAATGGGCCAAGAGCGTGTCGGGCACTCTAGTAGGTAGAAAGTGGCAGAATAGCCAAGAGCGTGTCGGGCACCCTAGCAGGTAGAAAGTGGGTAGAATAGGCCAAGAGCGTGTCGGGCACTCTAGCAGGTAGAAAGTGGGTAGAATGGGGCCAAGAGCGTGTCGGGCACTCTAGTAGGTAGAAAGTGGGTAGAATGGGGCCAAGAGCGTGTCGGGCACTCTAGTAGGTAGAAAGTGGCAGAATAGGGCCAAGAGCGTGTCGGGCACCTAGCAGGTAGAAAGTGGGTAGAATGGGGCCAAGAGCGTGTCGGGCACCCTAGTAGGTAGAAAGTGGGCAGAATAGGCCAAGAGCGTGTCGGGCACTCTAGTAGGTAGAAAGTGGTAGAATAGGCCAAGAGCGTGTCGGGCACTCTAGCAGGTAGAAAGTGGGTAGAATGGGGCCAAGAGCGTGTCGGGCACTCAAGTAGGTAGAAAGTGGGTAGAATAGGCCAAGATCGTGATCCCCATTCCAGCCGCAGATGCTTGCTGGAAACAGAGCGCTTCCGCCGTTCTTCCGCAAGTACCGCAACCCGACTGCGACCTGCTGTGCCTGTTCACGCGTGCAGAGCACCGCAAGTGTCTGTTGTTCTACCTGCCGCATCTGCACTCCATGAACACGTGCGACGTCTCCAGCATCCGGTGCATCACGGACACCAAGCGTGAGATTTTGTACCTAGGTTAAAAATAAGGATCTAGCAACCAACACACGCCTTTTTGAACAATGTGTGATGTAGTAGGTTAGGTATCACTAGATGGCGCTAGTAGTTTTTTAAAACGCGGTAATGAAATGTTTTCCGCGATATGATAAAGGTGCGTGGTGCATAGTGTTCGCCACGGACACGTTCGCCTCGCGAAAACTTAGAACTTAGAACTTAAAACTTAAAAATTAAAAATTAGAACTGGAAAACCTTGTGCGGTACGGTAGTAGGTAGTAGTAGGTACCATGTGTGGGTGTCGTTTGAAAGAGGAACTCGAGCCGCGTTCGATGGTACAACACTTACGGCGATCGGTGGCGCAACATTGCGCTAGCAAAATTTGAACGATGTTGCGCAACATTGTATATGGCACACTGTACTTAGCAAACTGTTTGAAATCGCACCAGAGTCGAACATAATTATAGTGGTCCTCCATACAGTCACTAAGGAGGCCAGCTAAAACTGGTCTCTCGAAGTGCATCGATGAAAACACCAACACTCTGGTGATCCCTTGCTTGGGGTAGGTTCATGTGCCGCCGAAAGTACCCAGTAAGGTTGCCTAGATTGTTCCTAGTTTGGTTACGTCCGTTTTGTTTTAGCTTTGTATTGTAGCTCGATAAATGGTCAAGAGCGAGTCGGACACACAACATGAGGTTAACTCACTAAATGTAACATTCTGAAGTTAACCTCACGGCATGTAACATAGTTAGAAAGTGGGTAGAATAGGCCATGAGCGTGTCGGGCACTCTAGTAGGTAGAAAGTGGGTAGAATAGGGCCAAGAGCGTGTCGGGCACCCTAGTAGGTAGAAAGTGGGTAGAATCGGCCAAGATCGTGTCGGGCACTCTAGTAGGTAGAAAGTGGGTAGAATGGGGCCAAGAGCGTGTCGGGCACTCTAGTAGGTAGAAAGTGGGTAGAATGGGGCCAAGAGCGTGTCGGGCACCTAGTAGGTAGAAAGTGGCAGAATGGGGCCAAGAGCGTGTCGGGCACTCTAGCAGGTAGAAAGTGGCAGAATAGGCCAAGAGCGTGTCGGGCACCTAGTAGGTAGAAAGTGGTAGAATGGGCCAAGAGCGTGTCGGGCACTCTAGTAGGTAGAAAGGGCAGAATAGGCCAAGAGCGTGTCGGGCACTCTAGTAGGTAGAAAGTGGGTAGAATAGGGCCAAGAGCGTGTCGGGCACTCTAGCAGGTAGAAAGTGGGTAGAATGGGGCCAAGAGCGTGTCGGGCACTCTAGTAGGTAGAAAGTGGTAGAATGAGGCAAAGAGCGTGTCGGGCACCTAGTAGGTAGAAAGTGGGCAGAATAGGGCCAAGAGCGTGTCGGGCACTCTAGTAGAAAGTGGGTAGAATGGGCCAAGAGCGTGTCGGGCACTCTAGTAGGTAGAAAGTGGGTAGAATGGGCCAAGAGCGTGTCGGGCACCTAGTAGGTAGAAAGGGCAGAATAGGGCCAAGAGCGTGTCGGGCACTCTAGCAGGTAGAAAGTGGGTAGAATGGGGCCAAGAGCGTGTCGGGCACTCTAGTAGGTAGAAAGTGGGTAGAATAGGCCAAGAGCGTGTCGGGCACTCTAGTAGGTAGAAAGTGGGTAGAATAGGGCCAAGAGCGTGTCGGGCACTCTAGTAGGTAGAAAGTGGGCAGAATGGGGCCATGAGCGTGTCGGGCACTTAGTAGGTAGAAAGCGGGCAGAATGGGCCAAGAGCGTCGGGCACCCAGCAGGCAGAAAGTGGGTAGAATAGGCCAAGAGCGTGTCGGGCACTCTAGCAGGTAGAAAGTGGGTAGAATGGGGTCAAGAGCGTGTCGGCACTCTAGTAGGTAGAAAGCGGTAGAATAGGGCCAAGAGCGTGTCGGGCACTCTAGTAGGTAGAAAGTGGGCAGAATAGGGCCAAGAGCGTGTCGGGCACTCTAGCAGGTAGAAAGTGGGTAGAATGGGGCCAAGAGCGTGTCGGGCACCAAGAGGTAGTGGGTAGAATAGGGGCCAAGAGCGTGTCGGGCACGT